>BMAW01096973.1:0-12287 GCA_019974015.1 Nephila pilipes | reverse complement strand
AAATGTAAATTTTAAATTACATCCCATTTAAATTGAATTTTTTTATTTCTTTAATTATTACATCCTATGTAAATTTAATTTTAAATTACATTCCATTGAAATGTAATTTTTTTTATTATTTCGTTAATTATTACATCTTATGTAAATGTAAACTTTAAATTATATCCTATTTAAATGTAATTTTTTTGTATTATTTTGTCATTCACATTAATGGACATTTTTTTTATTTTATTACTTATTTTATTCTATTTTCCCTTTCAGAGTAAAAGGTTTAGCTATAACGAAATTTCATAGTAATACAAAACATTTCAATTCTCTTATTAGCTTCTTTTAAATTTCAAAAATACCGAAGCATTGATATTTAACTCAAAAATAAATAAATAAAATTGCAGCATTTATTTTTAAATTCGCAGTATTGTTGCTACGATAAAAATGGAAACTTAGAAATGAATAAAATCCTCCTTTTAGAGTGACAAAGGTAAAGTTTCGAGATGAGGGGAAAAAAAATTTAACTATTGAATTATTTTGTTTTGGAAATACAGTTATATATCGAATAAGAACAGTTAAAAAATATGAAATTCCTTGTGAAATATTTAGACTAGAAAATTTCAGCTAATTTTGAACAGAGGACTACACTGATGTAACAATAAAACTTTATAGAATTTGGTGTAACATTTGATAAACAAACAGAAAAAGAAATTTAAAAACATAGACATCAAAAAATCGAAAAGACGTTAACGTATTTATGGGATTTTTTTATTCTATGCAATTAATTTACATTTTGCAACCTGAACTGACTGGAAACAAACGGGAAATAAATAAGCGGGAATGCAGTTAACATTTGTATAGTTTATTGACCATTGTTATGTCGCTGTTGGTTAAACCAGGTTTGTTATAAGGCTCCTCCAATGGCGTTCCATTCTTGGCCTCCATGGTCTTCAGTCTGTAACCTTTAGAGAAAGCGTAGCAGCCGTAGTGCATGATGGAAGCGTAGTCGTACTTTGTGAAGATCAGTTCTTCGCTAGGAGGAGTCTTATTGAAGTTGTGTTCCTGCCCTGAAAAGATGAAGAACAGTTTTTTAGTTTTACTGGCAATTTGTTGTAAGAGGTTTAAGAAAACCAAAATCGTTTATGTCATAATTCAAAAGTAAAGACTATTCTAATCGAAAGGAGTTTCGCATTTTAAACATTAGACAAACATAAATAATTCACTCTTGAAAATTAGAAATAAATGCTATTTAAAAGTGACATGGAAAAGAAATTCTTCATTTTTTATTACATTTATTCTTTATTCGATACTTCCATTTCCTTTAATTAACATTTTTTTTTTAAAAAAAGATTTCTGTTTTCAACGCATCGATTAACTCATGATTTAAGAAAAAAAAAATAAAAAAAAAAATTGATAATCATTTGTTAGTAAATGTACATGTAAAATCTCTTCTCTTTGAACTGTCCAATATATGGCAAATTATATTTTGGCTGCAAAATATATGTAGTGAGAAAGGATTTGAAAAATTAACGTCGGATTAAAAGAATATAAACACACTTAACATAAAAAGTATGTTGCCGCTTCATAGTAATGAAAACAGATTCAAATGATTCATAAAACAATTCAAACATTATAACTTAAAAAGAATGTTGTAAGAGCTATAATAGAGACAATAATATTACAGGATTTAATTCTACTTTTGTACGGAAAAGTATTTACCGCTCTTAATGTTGTTCTGGTATACATTAAGGTATGTATCTCTGTCAGATCGTTGATGTTCGTGATGCAGTCCAAGAGCATGTCCAAGTTCGTGAACAATGGTTCCCACATATCCACATCCATCGCCGAGAGACAGCTTCTGAGCTCTTCCTACTCTACCAACATAAGAATAGCATCTGGAAATAAAATAATATAATGAAACAACTATTTCTTGTACAAGAAATTACATTGAGAGTTTTAAAAGTATTGTTTCAAACATTCCTTATTTTAAAAATGCTTGAAGAGTTATGATAATAGATTGAAACTTCATTACACTAAAGAAAAAACGTCTCCATAGCAAGCTGGTTTTCATAAACTTCATGCGTAGGAAATTATTATTCGTTTCTTTGACAGCTAATATTTTTGATATCGCTTTTTATTTTGTTTTTACAGGTTCCTTTTCCCTCTTACCTCAACAATACAAGACTAATGCATAGAAATGAAACTATGTGTTAACACAACAAGACAAGGCGGACAGTTTAATTTATTAGAAAATACCAGGAACAAAATAATTGTTTTAAAGCAGTCGTGTTTAAAAAAAGTACATACAGAGGTATTTAATCAAAGCTTTGACGCATAAAAGAAAGGTTTCAGAATATTTAGTCACTCCCTATCCTTTCATACCTATTTTGAAAAGTAAAAATTAATTTTTTAAGACTTTACATTAAAAAAAAATCACCATTATAATTTTGAGTGTCTTTTATAAGCTTGAAAAATTAATATAACTTTGATTCAGAATGAATTTATCAGTCTAGGTATCATGGAAATTACACGAAATTATAATAATGTTATTGGATATTGATTATTTTAAGTATGTTTGAATTTTTTCTTTTTTTTTTTAATCATTATCATTATCTTTGCCGAGAAGTCAGTTTTCCAAAATACCAACAGCTTTTGATGTTAAGTATATCAGATACATTTCTTAAATATTCAGTAAGTGTGTTCTTTTATAAATAAGTAGTTTTCGAAAAAGATAAATAAGTTTTTTTCAAATACTCAATAAAACAGTGAAAAATTTAGAACAATGAATATTCACATATTATTCGGATACATAAGATCCAATAACATTAATCTAGTGGAAATATTTATAAAGGAGCTAAAAAAAGTATTTTGATTTTTATGCCTAAAATTGTTTTATGCGTGCATTAGAAGTTCATTTGTTTGACTTTATTTGATTAATAGCTTTTAGAGAGGAAATAAGGCTAATGACATAATTATCCCATAAGCTGGTCTCTTAATCTCAGTATCCGATTCAAAGACAATCAGCAGTATGCTCTCTTTTAGAGGAAATTACTAAATCTTGAAATAGGCCTTTTCCAGTAATGGAAAGAATGATATCATGCCTAAGATTGTCTTTAGATGATAATTCAATAAGAATTACTCTGTTTTGAATCTTGACCTCACCACTGAAAAGAACTCATTTTTGTTCCCCTCTCCCCCCAAGAATCATGCGTTAGTTTCACAAGAAAGATGGACTCTTTCGTATGATAAATGGTTATATGGGGAGAGTCGCACCTCGAAGATGAAAGAGATTCTCTCTTATGCATCTGTATATATTTACTTCCATATTCTTATTCCATAACAATCTTAAGGCTCCCAAGAGAGTTCAATGTGCATGTTGCAATTATTGTCACATAACGATCCGGTTCAGATGTCCCGATTTGTGAATGGTATTGACCAAGCGTTCTGGGAATGGAATTCGCTATTTGAACTGATGTCTGAACATGCATATAATTTAAAACGCAGCTTTCGATTATTTAATGTGTCCACCATTAAGGACATTCAATAGTTAATTGCTATATTCTATATTCTCTAGCTAGCTTCAAGCTTGCAGATAACTCATTATCTCAATGAATAGTTTAAATACTTATGATAATTCATTTGAACCGAAATCGGAGTTAATTTTCTTAAGATCTCATTGTAGACAGTAAGAATCTGTTGTAACAGGTTTAGGTCTCCTTATTATCAAAAAAAATTACAAACCAAAACGTTTTTTATATCAATGTATTTATCGATTGCTTTTTAATAATGCTCTTAAAAGCAACACGAGGGATATTGGCAACGGATAGTGTAATTTTGAGCCACGATCAAATAACGAGGACGACACCTGAGTTAGCACCCCACTCTCCAAAACTACACACATTAATTATGTGAGAATGTGCAGCCTCCACAGATTTAACGTACAACGGCCTTGCCACACGATGGATTTTTAGTGGAATTAATCCTCGTAATCACGACTTTATGGATACAACGTGAGTTTCGAGTTCGCGATCACAACCCCAGCAATACCAATATAATAAAAACACATTAATTATTAGATTTATTTAGATAAATATAATAAATATAATGAAGTCATCTTCCGATTCATAAAAAATTTAAGCTTTTAAAGTAATTTATATTGTTAGGCAGTGACATCCACTCATCAAAGTTATTTCTAATTTATATTTATTTTAAAATTCTCTTATAATTTCTAAAAAAAATTAATAAATTGAAAGCTTCAATTTTTGAATTAATGTCATTTACCTGAAAAATGGAACAGATTGTTCAAATCACTTTCGTTTTTGAGCATCGCGTGATAATTTTATCGGTAGTGAAAAGTTATAAACTAGGAGGTGGCGTACGAAAAGACGGAATATTCACTGATTTATTGTACATAGTTGTAACGCTACCTATTATTCGTTTTGTCTGTCATCTAAAAGTTAATCACAGAATCAAAATTTCTTAATTTAAGCACAAGCACAGACAAATTAATTAAAATAGTTATATCCAAAATATCTTTATTTACTCCTCAAATAAGAAGGTTGCTTTTCACAGTTAATATCTTATCCACGAGTGCTAACAATTTCTATAATCCATCAAAGAATACTCTTACCGGAGTAAGATGCGATTATCTCCTATAGTAGCCACGACAGCGTTAAGTCCTAATCTCACCAAATCTGCTACACATGGCTGAATGCATTCTCGCACATCACACTTACATTATTATTACCGTAACATTATTATTCTCAACAGCAATATTTCCTTCTCCCACCTCATTTCTTACTACTCTCAAATTTATATATGAGCTTTGCTTTGCATATTCGGAAGCTGAGTTGCTTCAATCAAGTATAGCGTCCTGGGAGAGTCCACAAGGACAATTGAAGAGAAGCAAAACTCATCCCTACATAGTTGCATAGCATTCTAGACCTAGGGTGTCAAGACAGAAAATTCAGACATCCTTATAATAATATCTTGATATTATTCAAGTTTTTTAACTGCATTCAGTACTTTTTATGTCGTACAATATGTATTTTATGATATTTCGGCTCCTTTTATGACACATTTCTTATAATATTTTATGAGGTAATTAATCATGTTAATTAAATTAAATTAATTTATTAATTGTAATATAATTTATTTTCTTTTTAACTATAAATAGTTCGATCTATTTTGTCCAATTGAGAATAGATTTATGGAAAATGTTAAGGTTTTTGGAATTTATTGGAATCAATCAATTATTTTTTCATGATATAACATTTTTGTGTGCTTGTTTCTTAAATTTTAAGATTCCAACGTAATAAGATAGCAAAATATCAAACTTTTGTTGTACTGAAATTCTTTGTTTAAAAATAATAGAATTTAATTTGAATATGATGTACAATCTATTACCCATTATCCTTAAACATATAAACGTAGTCTCTATGATCTTTCCATGGTACAAAGCGCAGACAAGTCAGTTTGTGGTATTGATCAATGGCTTTGTTGATGAGTGGAGTCAAATGTTCTGTAAAAGAAGTCTAGAGTTACTATTCAGATTTATAGATCATCCACATGTATATACATATATTATATTCATTTTAATAGTATATCTGTTTTATAAACTGTGCTCGGAAGTAACTATATTAAATATTATTCATATGAATGATGCAATATTTTAATTAATAATAAATGCTATCAAGTATGATTTTTTTTTCTATTGGGAAACAATTGACAATAAATAAGATTTATATATCAGTAAGAAGATTGAATATTTTTCAAATATGGTCTTTATATTATACACTACGCTACTTTGAAAATACAACACCAATTAGGAGTACCCGGAAAGTGATGAAACTCGGCAAACAGAGAGAGACAGCATTGAACAATAAGGGATCGTTATTCCGAAATGATATTCATAATACAGAGCGAGAATAGCTTTGGTCAGTAGATTGTAGGACCATCGTGAACGGCGATACACGAAGCAACATGTCTAGGTACAGATTCAATGAGAATACGGATGACCTCCAGAGGAATGGCTTTCCATACCCCGCCAACCATTTGCCATAGTTTGTCTTTCAAACGCGGCAGTGGCAGGGTCTAAAAATGGTGCGCAATCAGATCCCAAATGTGTTCAATCGGTGAAAGATCAGGAGAAAACGCTGACCAGGGAAATATCTGTAAACCTTGCAGAGTACGTTGGCTGATGCGAGTAGTGTGCGGTCGGGCGTTATTTTGCTGATGAAGAGCATTAGGTGCCATCTGAAGGTAGGGTAGTGTCCCCGGCCATATCACATTATCCACGTATCTTTGGGCTGTCATAGTGTCCTGAATACGAACTAGAGGTGACTTAGAATTTTGCGCAATCGCACCCCAAACCCTGATGCTGCATTGTCGAGCGGTGCGATGTTCCACAATTGCTGCCGGATTGCACCTGTCTCCACATCGACGCCACACTCTTACGCGGTGATTGTCATTGAAGAAACAGAAGTATGACTCATCTGGCAACACGACCGTATGCCATTTCATCGTCCATATCGCTATAGACCGGTGCCATTGCAGAGATTTGCATTTGTGCTGTGGGGTAAATGGAAATCTTCTTAACAGACTTCATGAGTGCAGGCCTCTGCAACCAATCGATGGTAAATGGGGCTGGTCGATATGGGAATATACAGGGGGACTTGAACATGCTGCATAATGTATGTAGAAGCGGCTACTATGTCCGTCACTGCTTGTCGACGGAAGCTTCGATACACGCGTGCTGACGTCCCTCAAACTTGCCACATTTCCTTGTTCAAACCATGTTCGTCCCGGCCGGGGCTCTGTGGACATGTCCAGGTGTGTGTAGGCTGAAATTTTCCATGTGCACCAATCTTTCCTCAGTTCGATCATAATGTCCCTCAAAATCCGTCTGGATGCTGGAACTGCATCCGTTGACGACCGCCTGGTATTCTCTGCTATTACACGTGTCTTCGGAGAAAAGAACAAATTTTCTAAGATGGTTTCCCTAGAATATATAGCGGTACGAAAATTGAACACTCTACAGGTTCCTTCTCTTATATCTTCTTCAACGTACTCTGGAGAGTTACGCCTTTTACATCATTTGCATAACTAGGTGGCATGCGTCAACCCGTAAATTCGCATAATTTTCTGGCCACACTTTCTTGGTGTCCCATTTTCAGTGTCGCTTAGCTTAAATATGTTATTGCTATATGCTCGTTAAAATGATAGTATTAATGAACGTTATTTTCAATGATACTTCAATTGAATTCAATGAGGAAATATAATAAAGGGTACTATAATCAAAATGATATCGAAAACAAATACAGGAATGAAAGTGTTTCAAATTTCTAATATTTTAATGACTTTTCCTAAAGCATAAGAATTATACTTACCAATAGATGGGTGAATATAGTAAGGAATTTCTGCCTTTCCTGTTCCGTTGTTTCTCCAACGAAAAGTTTCATCCTTTATTCCGGCCTAAAATAAATTAAAAACTCTTTGAGACATGGGTGATGTACTTGTTGAACATTTCAGACTTCCTTTTACTTCTCAATTCGAAGATTTTCTTACACAGCCAATATGTTCCTTAATTTTGATCTACGGTTAGTCGACAAGGAGGCACATACGAGTACGTGACTCGTATCATTGACAGACTTATATTTTTATCCTCCCTTGCTACGCTATGGTCTTCATTTGGATAAGATTTAGCGATTGATACATGAAAAAGCATTTCATAATTAACATTCGAAAAATAAGCTTTTCTGGTAGTTGATGCTGCCTTTTGGTTATGATTGGAACTGGCAATTTGAGGGGTACCAAAACTGCTAACAACTGAGCTATGTTATTGAACAATTTTTATCCTAGTATTAAATTTTATTTGGGAGTCTCTATTGAAATGACTTCTAAAAAAGTCAAGAAGGCTTTTTTTCCTTTCAACTAAAAAAGATACACTTCCTTTGCTGATGGTGAAAACTTTCAGTGTCCTTTTGAACTTGGGTCTCTGTGACTCTGTGTGGTCGAAACGTATACCGTAGCCAGTTACAGTTTACTAGCCTTGGTTTTAAATAGGTATAATGTGAGTTGGGGAACATTCAACCAGGTTATATAGTCATCCGAAGTTTCAGTTATCAACAGGGCCAGATATGTGATGCTTCCAGGGTTGGTGAGGAGATCCTATACGAATACTCGCGATTCCTGAAAACTAAGCTGGCTGAAAGCTCTTATTAGGACCAATTATTGTACCGCTTTATATCCTAACTAATAACTAGTAATATCGCTTAATATAGGTATAAACGGGGAAGCGTTCTTTAGAACTACAAACACAATTTTTTTGTTTTAAATTAATTTAAATTACTAGCCTCATGCAAGATCTATGTATCAAAATATAACTGTGATAATTTTATTCAGGAATAGATTGTAAATTTCTCTTGTTTCAAAAGTATTTCTCTTGTTGTAAACATGAATTATTTTTATACATGTTTCGATTGTTGACATAAATATATTGATGGCTCTCGTATTATCTAATTATTCGGTTAACGCTTGTATCGATATACTAATAGTTCAATTTAGTTCCGATCTTTGCTTAATTTAGAGCAAGTTTAGTAGAGTACCAAAGAGATGTTTTGATGATATTAAAATATATACAAGTTAAATGTCTTAAAATGCAGCATTGTACAAAGGAAATATTTATTTATTTTTCAAAACATTTTGAAAACTTACTCCATGACGATATTCTGGAGAAAAGCGCATATCACCGTGTTCATTGTGGAGAGCTTTCATGGCAATAGCTGTAAAAAAGTGAGACACTTTGAGAAAGCTCATAGTAGATTGTGGAATATGAAATAAAAAATTAAGCAACTAAATTGAAGATAACTATCTAATGTGTAAAAGATATAAAAATATATAAAAATAGTAAAAATAAGGAAACCGAGGAAAAAGAGGTTTTTGATGTTTGAAAAATGTTAATAAGTTAATAAGCAAAGCATCTGAAAAATCGTAAGTTTCATTATTATTTCATTTTTACATCTCTAAACAGTGTAATAGTAATAATTAGAATTATATTTAACTGTAAAATAATTTTGGTATTTCAATTATTTACCGTAAATTGCTCAAAAAATTATAGCTAAGCATATTAAGACATATTTGTGTGTTGTTAAAGCACTGATATAGTATTTTTTTATATGTGTAACTCTTATACAACATTTAAAAATATTAATAGTTCTGGATGGAGATTTTCTATTTTAGGGATTTACATAATATTGAAATTAATACAAAGTTTCCCTAATAGAAAAAAAAAAACATATTTAAGTTGCATTAATTTGGACGTGGAAATTTTTATATTTTAAGTTTTAAATGTTTCTTCAATTGGATAAAAACACCATGATTCTTCTCTGATGTGAAGACTTTTGGAGCTTTTATGAAATACGTGTTAAAAAATAAATTAAGTTATAGAGGATTCCATGTAATAAAAATTGAAGCGATGTAGTTAAATAAACATGAAATTTTAATAATAATTTAATAACAATAATTTAAAAAAATCAACTAAGGTTAATTTAATAAATGCATCTAAATGAGTTAGATATTTTTATTGCGATAAAAATATTTACTTTTTTGCATTTAATGAAGAAGTTTATTTTAAAGAATGGTTAAAAGCAAATAAACGAAAAAAATACAAAAAACGGAACAATACCAAATAACTGAGAAATTCGACTGCAAATAAGTATTTAAAGCTGTGAAGGTGATTGTGCGTGATGACCTTACTGAGAGAGATGTTTTGTTAACAATAAAAAATTATGATGGTTATATACTGTAACGTCGTGACCCCAGAATGCGTAGAATGAAGCGGTAACGTGAAAGGATCACACAGCTTAAGAGAAGACAATTCTTTATTTTACAAATCGAAGGATTATATTCTAGTTAGGCGTTTCAGCCTGGTTTCTATTTGCACACACTGCAAACACATCTAGCTACATAGCACTAAGTCAAAACGCATATAGCTACATAGCACAAAGTCAAACCGCATATAGCTACACAGCACAAGTCCAAACACATATAGTTGAAATATCACCAATATCTTAATATCCAATGTAGTTCGATTTAGTTCTGAAATCGCAATAGAAGGCAATCACCTCCAACTTCTATCTGTAACGCTTTCTCGCTCCCCGACAGGAAATCCCCCTTCTCTTCTTCTGCTCCCTTTTTAAGACCTCGTGTAGGTCTGTCTCCTGCCCCCCTTTTGATTTATTTTCATCTTTGAATGAACCACCCAATCAAAGTCAAACTCCGATTTTGTCCCCTGCAACTCCATTCGCTCTTATCGGCCAATGTCACTTTCCCCCACGAGCAAGCTGGTGTCGGCCGTCACACAGCTAGGCCCTAAATTCACATTATATCATTGTCATGGGTCAACAATACCTCACAAAGAGGATTCAACTCTGCTGCACTTGTGTAACGGAGTCAGATGTTCATGAATGTGGCTGACCCAAGCCACCTGACTTTGCTCTTTATGGCTTTTAAGCTATATATTGTTATTGAATGGGAAGCTGGGAACAAAAACAGGGGTTCAAAGCAAGTCTTTGGCGGGGTTATTTATAGCCTACGCTACAATACAAATAAGATACAGATATAAAGTAAATATCGAATGTCGAATTAACGCGTTTTCCTGTTTTAGTAAAAGACTATGCACGAATATGATTATTATTTATGATCTTTTGAGAAAATAATGTTTGAGAATATAAATTATCTAACATTTTCTTATGAAGAAATTACCTCTTCATCATTTGAACTAAAAATTGTTTTTCAAAAGTTTAGTAATAAATGTATAAAATTTATTAAAATTGTTGAGAAATAAAATTATCTAAAATTAATTTAGACAGTATATTTAAGAATTTTTTTCAACGATAATTATTGAGTATAATTGGCTTATGTGTAAATAATCTCGTAATCATTTGTTCAAAAATTTAATTAGTAACTATTTTGCAATAGATGAGCAGAAATTGTTAAAGAATTATTTGAAGAGACTTAATTACTTTAAATAAATTTAGACATTTTATTTCAAGCTCACGATCCTAAAACTTTTCATAATTTCAAAAACTTGTACTAAACTCGGAATTTGTTTTCAGACGAAAAAAGTGACAAATGTTATTATAAATTCATAATCTTGTAACATTTTACAAAATCGCGTTTTTAAAATTCAAAACCGTTTCGTAAATTCGCAGTTTTGTCTGTTAACATATAAAGGGAAAACTCTAATTATTCTACAGATTAGACGAAACATCAAACACATTTTAAGCCTTTGAAATAGACAGATGCTGACAGAAATAGGTAGTTTAGATATACGAGAGTGATTCGAAAATTACCCGTATTAGAAATGGGAATTGAGGTATTAGGAATGGGGGGATATCTCACAGTAGTGATATCTAGTGGTCATTTTTCTTTCTCCTAACAAGTCCATGAGTCTGAGGTTTTCGTTTCCTAAGCATTTGATACTATAATTTTTCTGGCGGATGAGATCGTCTTCACCTTCTTTGGAATAGATTCACCGTATGATAGGTTGGATGCCCAATGCGTAATAATAAATTTAGGTCTCATCTATGATGACATTGATTTAATGATCGTTTATTAACGTTTTTTAAATGCGTCATGAGGGCTATTGACAACGGACCTCATAATTAAGTTAGTATCTCCCTCTCCAGATTTCCACATTACGCCAACGAGAGGACTTGGAGTCTCTAGAGATTTATCTGCTGCGTAGCGTATCTTTTGTGGCATCAAGACTCGAACGCAATACTCGACGGAAACAACGCTGTCCTCTGGCTCGCAGCCATTACCCCTCGGCTACCATAGTGAGATCTCCTTTTAATATGACGACAACAATTCAACACGTCAGTAATCAAATTTTGATTTGGCAACAAATGACTGTCAATTCTATTCTAATCTATGAACCAGTATCGAATTTGTTTTGGTACCTGCCGTTCAACGGATGGCAGAGAAAAAGAATTACACCAACTTGCCTTAACAGCGCCATCTTTTATCCAACACAAGTACTTTTTGTATCATTCTTGCATGCTTTTCTTCATAGAGGATAGCGATATCAGAATTTAAAATCTATTTTGGAGAAAATTTTATTTCAAAAAGTGTTGGGAGAGTAGGTCCTATTCTTTAACATTGATTGGAGACCACCTTAAGAGTTTGAAGCAATAAATTGAGCTGAAAAGTAATGGTCAGTGAACTTAATCAGTTAATGTAGAAAAATTTTCTTCAACGTTGGATTTGTAACTATTTCT
The DNA here is from genome assembly GCA_019974015.1 of Nephila pilipes. Taxonomy (NCBI): domain Eukaryota; kingdom Metazoa; phylum Arthropoda; class Arachnida; order Araneae; family Nephilidae; genus Nephila; species Nephila pilipes. The sequence goes on along the minus strand of BMAW01096973.1, from coordinate 18 downwards.
CAACACACAGGAGTATAA
>BMAW01096969.1:0-29064 GCA_019974015.1 Nephila pilipes | reverse complement strand
GGTTTGTATCTCTAAACCCCATGAGTGAGCTCGGTCCCCTTGGGTATTCTACCAATAGTCCTTGTGTTGCTTCTAGTGAGATGTTAATAAAACCAAACCAAACTCAACATTACGTTTTCCAAAATCCATTTATTCCTCTCTTATAGTAGTGTACTCAAATAATTATATGAACATTTCTTCCAAATTACCTGGAATATTTTAGTTAAGGTTTGCCACTATTTTATTCTATTGTTAACTTAATTTAGAACACATGGTTCTACAAGTATGGTAGTACAAGGTGTGTCTATTATGCAACGAGACTGTTTCTGTAAAACATTTTATTTTGATTTCCAAAATATTTACTTATTATCAACTTCTATATAGACCTCCCTGTATCCCCACAACGCTCCATACGAATCTTCCGTTGTCAAAAACAGAACTGGAAATTTTCTTCCATCAACTCCTTGAGGACGCGTTCCGCTTTCTCTTCCACAGTTTCGACGGACTCAAATCTTGTTCCTATTAATTTAGATTTCACCTTAAGAAACAGATAGAAGTCGTATGGCGCAAGATTCGGCGAATAAGGCGAATAGTCAAAGACTGAGATCCTGCACTTGGCTACAAAAGTCTTGACAGACAATGTAGATTGACTTGTCATTCCACAATTTGGGTCGGTTTTTTCTTGATTCTTTGACGGAGTGAAGGTTGTAATGTTTATTTTTTATTTGGCCTTCAAGACCCAGTGAAAGTACACAATTTCATGAATTTTGGAAAACAAACCTTCATCAATGTTTTGAATTCTGATTTACTCATTCGAGCTTTCTTGAATCTCGGTGAAGATGGAATCTTCCAGTGCATGGATCGGAGCTTCATTTCAGGATCATAAGTAAAAACCCACAATTCGTTACGCGCTATTTTCCTTTCCAATTAGTTTCGACCATTTTCAATGGCCTTTAAAGTGTCAGAACAAACATTTTTGGGAGCTACTTGTTGTCCAAACATGAAACCTTTAGGCACGATTTGGGCACACACTTTTTGCATGTTACAATTATTATGTAAAAATTTGCCGCACGGATTCTTTGTCAATTCCTATAGCTTTAGCAATCACACGACTACTTAACCGACAGTCAGATCGAATCAAATTTTCAGTTTTTTCAATATCATAATTCGTTTTTGACGTAGAAGGGCCAACCGGGGGTGAATCTTCAATGTCTTCTCGGCCATCATGAAAACGCTTAAACAACGCAAAAACACGTACACGTGATAAACATTCATTGCTGTACACTTCTTTCAATAAATTATAAATTTTAGTAGATTTTTTTTTAAATTTCCAATGAAATTTCATAACAATTCTTTGCTATAGTGCTCGTATCATTTTCCCCGTGGAACAAAATACGTATGTAGGTTGCGGCTATTCGGATTTGTTTACAAAAGATAGAGATACTGCTTTCGAAAGAGAAGGTTCACTAAAAAAAAGCTGTCTTTTGCTGGTGTTTGGTACATGCGTACTTCTTTTCTTGCAGCGTTTTAGTCTCGTTATTTATATCACCTTATTTAATATCCATCATTATTCTATAGGAAGAGCAATTAACTAGTGGTCTGGTATTAAAACATCAAGATCATCTCATTCAGAAGATATATGATACAGTGGTATAAAATTTAAAATTCCTTCGATTTATATAACGATTGTACAAAATTCATCATAGGTTTAGTTGCAAATACCTACTACACGCTTTAGATGATACTTCACCGATTTATCGACTGCCTCCTCAAGCTTTCCATGCTAAAGTGATCAAGGTCGAAAAACAATCCAATTTACTCCTTCACTTACCAAAAAACTGCCTAAATTTTCATCGGGTTAGCTAACCGATCGATAAGTCTTTTTAGCTCTTACTTTTTAGACATTATTATCAATGAAGGGCAATAAATTCTTTGCTCTACTCTCGGAGGATAACTTGTATTTCTTCTCTAAATTCATTCTTGAATTCTGATTGTTGAACGTGGCATTTTTGATTATTTTTTCCTAACTTCCTTAACTGGTTATATTGCAGTGGACGTGATAACTTACATTTCCCTTTACATTTATTCAAAATCCTGTAAACAAAACTCAAAATACTTATATGTATAGCAAAATTATTGAATAAGTTAAGAAAGTTATCAATATGTATTTTAGATTATTGATTCAGCATCATATGGAGTCACAAATTAGTTTTAATTCTTTCGTAAAATTGTTGGTGTAACTGAGGTCTTTCTATTCAGATACTCATCCTGTATCAGGAACTTGTCCATCATATCTCAGTCTGCAGCAGTTTGTAAGGGGCAACCTCTCTTGATATCAAATGAGTAGGATTGTTTTCTGAAGAAACATGTGTCCTTTGCTTCACATATGTTAGCTTTTGTATTGCACCATTCATATTAGCAACAAATGCTCTGAGGTAGCATGACTCTTTCTGCGACTAATATATTATTATCATGGTATCAAACCAAAGGAAGATGTTGCTCACATTAAATTTGCGCTCAAAAATCACCCATGACATTAGCTTTGCTAGAGGAACAGCTACTCAGAGTTTCAAACTCGTAATCATGACACCCATTATAAGTGAAACTCGATATTTATAAGCTACTGGTTTTATAATCCCCAGAAATGGAACGACGCATACAATATACAGCACTTACAATTTAATTCAAATCCATGCAGTTCAACTAGATTAAATTCTGGTATCAGTATGTATCGATCTATCTCAATGTTGTTAACCAATTGTAGAGCGGCGAAGCATAGGTGTAACTCCTTAGCCTGTTCTACTGGAAGGTCATCATCCCAATTTAAATCAATCAGCCAAAGCTTCTGTATGAATACTTTTGCCTTCGTAATGACAGGACCTTACAAGCTTAAAGGATCAAATAATCCGGTAATGACTGATAAAACCTGACGTATTGTCATTTTAATATTCTGATCCAAAATTACTTTACAATAGAAACAATCTCATTTAGTTTCCCACCAAGGAAAGTAATTCCCTCTGCATTGGAGAAGGAAGATGCGTCTTCATTGATTGCAAGGTCATCCCTGTTGCTACACCACTTGTAAAGTTAATTATCTCCACTCTGTAATAATTTAATTAATTGCTGAAGTATCTCTTTTGTAACAATCAAAGAATAAGATCCGCTTAAAATGTCATTCATTTTCACATCATTCTGTAGCCAAAAATGGTGGGGATGCAGTGCCATAAATTACAGTAGTAAGTTCAAATGATTTTATTGTACCTGTTTCTCTTTCTACAGAATCCTCTGAAGTTTTCTTTGATTACCCTCGTTTCATATCATGTGATACACCTTTTTGAAGGCAGATGTAATGACGTACATGTATTTTCTAATTCTTATCATTTTACTAAATAAATCATTTGGTAAAACACCTCCATTATACTGAAACAAATTCAAGGACTTTCCATTTGTTGTCTGTTATTACGCGTTAAAAAAAATTCCACTGGGGGGGGGGGGCGACTTTTTAAAGTATGGAAAATAGAAAGATCCACTTTCTTCCACAACTTCATTAATTTCCATCATATGACTCAGTTCTCAGTATTCCCTCATAAAATCTGAATACAAGGGCAAATATTAAGGATCTCCAAGTCAACTTTCCCACAATGCATTTATTTTTTTAAAAACTATGTATCTCGAATTTTTTAAACAGGATGAATCTTCCCCTAAAGGTATTTTCGCTATCTATTTTTTTTATCTGTCCTGTACTTTTTTTTATAAATTGCTCCTTACAGATTAAATTCTATTTACTTGTGCGCCCCTTAGGCTCAATATTTTCTACTTTCCAGAATTGTTTAAAAATTTGATCTAAACCAGATTTCTCCATAATAAGACGACAATGAATCTTATTTTCTTTCTCCGATGTTGAACTGACAGATCCTATAAAATCAAAAACTGTATATTGTAAATTAAGTAATAATTATTGAATTTCGACTTCAAATTTGCCCTGGTCTTATGAATTAAAAAAAATATTTCTACTCTTAATAATAATTGCAAATATTCTGGAATATAAAATTTATTATCTACCAGATAAATATTTCAATTATCTTTCGTCTGAATTTCAAGCTTATTTGAATGAATTAAATCTTAAGAAATCTTGGATTCCATTAAAAAAGTCCAATTTCCTGGTGTAACTCTTAATCTTTATGGCTAACACATGCAGGTACTTTTTCTCGGATATAGACATGGATTTATCTATTCCAGACCCTGCGGTATTTGTTTTTTGTTTTTTCAAACGAAGAAAATTACCATACTCAATGCTCATGAAACAGGGTTATATTTCGTTGTCTAAGATCGTTTTAACAGGCTATAAATTTCTCAATTTGCGCACGCATGCGCAACAGACATCTCAAATTGCATAACATTTGTATGAGAGAACAGTATCAATTAAAAAAATCGATTTTCCAATAAATGCTTATATTAACTTTTAGTCTTGTAAATATTTATTTACATATTGTTTCGAAATATGTTCATTTGCAAATAACAATGACATATAATTAAATGTAAAGTAAAATATTTTTTTATGTTTTTAGGTGTGTAGTGGAATAATCTCAGTTTATAAGTTATCCTTCAGCAAACACTTATCTACTGAAGAAGACAAAGAACAACTTTTCAAGGCTCTGAAAAAAATTGTCTGAAAAAAGGGTTTGGTGTATAAAACTCGTTCTTTTTCAATTTTGTTTGTTTTTGGAATGTAGTGAAAAGTGTTCCTTACAAAGTAAATAAATTATTTTAAGTAAAATAGTTTCGATTTAACATTTATGATAATAATACGACATTTTAAGAGTTAGAAATAATAAAGTATGTTCTAAAAATAGTATGTTCATTTACATTCATAAATAATTTTTTGAAAAAAAAATATATAAGTGATTAACCATGTTTGATATTTGAAATACTTTAAAATCTGAACTTTATGAACAGTAACTTTTTTTAAAAAATTTATTTCAGGAAGTAGAAATAAATATTTTTAGCTCAAAATTCCATGATAGTGAAAGGGTTCATGATAGTGACATTTATATAAATGAAAACACCTGCATATGCATGTATGTATATATATATATATATATATATATATATATATATATATATATATATATATATATACCTCAGGATTCAAGTCTATATATATATATATATAGAGTTCTGATCATTTTAACAAGTAGAGTGCTCTGATAAAGAGATGCAAGACATGCGTCATGATGGCTGAAGAGCAGTATGATAGGGATTCGAACTTTTTATTTTGTAAAACTTTTAATTGTATTTATATGATGACTTGTGGTATGTGCCAGTTTAATTATGTTGGGCAAACTTCGGGAACTATAAATATTAGAATTAATCAGCATAGATCTGATGCAAAACACTATAATAGTCGTAAAAATATAGGTCGGATAGAAATTAAACATTTTAATTCACATGAATTTAATACTATTAAAATATATATTATTAAAATTGTACCCAACACAAAAGAAAGATTATGGTTTGAGAATTTTTATATTGGTTTTTATGGTACTGTTTACCCTTATGGACTAAATGCAATATGGAACAATAAAAATGTATTAAACGCAAATAAGCAAAATAACCAAGTATTTTATTACCAAGAAGGATTCTACAGGATTAATAATCCTTATAAATTAACTAGAACTTCTAGAGGAAAACGTAGAAATCGAAAAATAAGAGACTTGTCAACTATTAAAGAAAAAATGTTTCAACTTGGATTAGAATTTGAAAAGAACTTTCTCATAGGACATATTAAGCACTTTATGTTCGGACTTAATAAAAGAGAGGTAAAGATTGTCATGAATATTTTGAATAATGAAGTTATTCCGGATTCTCAAGGATTTCATATCATTGGAGATATATGTAGATATCTTTGCCATAAAATGAAAATTGATATGAATATTGATGAAAAATATATTACAGAATATTGCACCTTTCTTTTTATGAATAAATCATTTAATAAAATTAATTTTTCTGGTGTGTTTCAAAAACACATGGCTCTATTTCCAATTAAAAATATCAGGATAAAAAGAGCTTTTAAGTACAATAAAAAACTTGGTAGATGTATTTTTAATTACAATAATATTTCAGAGTCACAAACACCACAAGTGTGTAAATGCAAAGATTACAAACAATATGTTGATTCATTCCATCAACATGTTGTTACGGGAAACATGAACATCGTTAAAAGCGATTTATTGAGAGGTTTCATGAATAAAGGAACTGGATTCAGGCTCATGATTACTAATAGTAACCTTGTAGTGAGAAAACAAATTACTAATGATTTTGACAATTTTATTCTTAAGGTTGCAATTAAATATGGTTTGCCAATTGAGGCATTTGATGAATTTAGATCATGTGTTTTGAAGAAAATTCTATATTTGAATTTTAAAGTGGATAGGGAAATTATAATTAAAGATCTAAAACTTGATATAGATGATTTGCAGAAGGATTTTGTTATCGTTTATGTAGATAAGGTTCCTGCAAATTATGCAATTATTTGCAAATTTTACTATCATAAATTATTGAGTGAACATGTAATGAATAATAATACTTTCCAGTTATCCAAATATAGTAACAGAGAAATAAATAATCGTCTTTTGGCATTCAATAAGAAGGTGGGTTTACACCTTACAAACATTAAATTTCCTTACATTTTCTTAACGCCAAAATTTCACAAAAATCCTGTAAAATTTTGAAGTATTACGAATGGATATAACACCTATATCATTAAATCTGGCAAACTTCTTCAATCCATTCTTCAAAAATCTATTGAAAATATTGAAAATACCGCTATTATTAAAAATAGTTTTGAAATTGTCAAAAACATGAAGGAACAAGAGGTATTCTCTGTACATGGATATGATTTTGAAGACCTTTTTAACTCAATAGATATTCAAGATTTAATTAAGGTTCTTGCAATTTTATACAATAAATATCATTTAAATCAAACAATAAAACAGGAAAAATTCAATACTCTCGTTAAACTTGTATTACAAGAGAATTTTATAATTTTTGGTCAGAATCTCTATAAACAAATTCAGGGTCTCCCTCAGGGAGGTCCAGCTAGTAATTGTCTGGCCAATTTTTATTTACATTTTTATGAATTAAAACAGATTGACAATGATTCTTACTTTCTTTTTCGTTACATAGATGATCTAATTATTTTAGGTAAAACTGAGGATTTTAAACCAAATATTTCATTTTACCCTAATTATCTCAAATTATTAAAAACTAACCTTAATTCAAATACAGTAGAATTTTTAGATCTCGATTTGCAAATAGTTGACAATAGACTTATTAGTAATATTTTTGATAAAAGAGAGATATTCGAATTCCATGTAATTAAAATACCTTTTTGGAACAGTAACCTACACAGATCCATTTATAGGAATATTTTATTGGGCTTTTTATTACGTAACAACAAATTAACCACACATAAAATAGACAAATTTAATAACATTAAAAAATTCTTCAACAACTGTTTGGATCATGATTATCCAATAAATTTCTTAAATACTTATATACATCACAAATATATTAAACATCTTTGCGAATCGTGATCCAATTTCAAATCCACCACACAACAATAGGTCCACAAAGTCGGCTTGTTAGTGGTCTAGCCGTGAAGAATCTATTTATTTACATTTACACAGCTTACATTTTTACTCACTCTCTGGACCGTTATACTCCTTTACCATACAACTTATTACCAACCAATTGTTTGCATCCTTTTACATTTTATTACCAATCAAACAATGATTTAAATCTTTTTTCAATTTATATGGTGATGATGTGTTATATTTTTTCATTTTGAGTATGTGATATACATCTTGAAGCTTAAAGAAAATTCCGTCTTACTACTCACATATTTGAATCTTCATTTCTTTGAATTTTGTAAGTAATTTTTATATTTTGATCTGTTGATAATTTTTAGAATGATAGATTTTATTTTGTAAATTTTATCGTTGAAATTTTTTGCATTTTTTAATCATTGAACTTTTTTGTAATTTGGATTTCCCAATTCAGCCTACCAGGAATTATAGATTTTATTTATGTAGATTTTATCGCTGAATTTGTTTGCATCTTTTAATCATGAACTCTTTTGCAATTTGGATTTCCTAATTCAGCCTACCAAGTCGCAAAGGGGGAAGGTTGGTACCATTTAACTAGTTTAACCCCGCTTAATCGGTCCTCAGCCCGATATTGATTTTTGACTTGCTGGGTTCCATATTTTCCTTTATTTTTCTTTCATTGTTACATTTCTTTCTGGATTTTTGTCTTTTTAAATATTTTAAATTATTCTTTCATAAATTTTCAGTATATATATATATATATATATATATATATATACTGCTGGCCACACAAAAGGCAACACCCTGAATTAAGCATGCAAACCATGTGAAATTTACATCATGCGTTTGCGACGATGAGCTATGCAAATCATTAGCATTGCAGTGCAGACGCACATCACGGACGACCGTAGCGCCACTCGCAAGCGTTATATAAGGGGAGAACAGATTGGCGATTTGAAGTACGGCAATTGTTTTTTCGTGCGTTTTTTTTGCGTAAGCTGTTTACCTATGCCTCGTGGAAGACATCGAGCTTCTTTTGACCAAGTTTCTGAATTCTACTGAGGAAGAATAGTAGACTATAAGGATTGAGGATTATCCTTCAGAGAAATCGGTCAACGTGTTGGACGAAACCAAGGAACTGTGATGCGGATCTGTGATCGCTGGATACAGGAGGGAACGACGTACCTATGGAGCTGATCTCACCCACCTCCTTGCACCACTACTCGTGATGACAGGCAGATTGTGCGCATGGCAGTGATGGATCGCGCAGCCACATCACGAACCATAGCACAACAGATTCAGTCTGCTACGCATCATTCGGTGTCCGTTCGTACCATTCGACGCCGTTTTTAGCCGAGTAGAATGTCCTCAAGGCGTCCATTGCTTCGAATACCATTGACTCAAAACCACAGGTGTTTGCGCCACCAATTGTACGATGAACGGCGGACATGGACAACGGAATGGAACGACATTGTGTTTACTGACGAATCCAGCTTCTGCCTGCAACATCACGATGGTCAGATTCGAGTTTGGAGGCACCGTGGTGAGAGGCTGCTGAACTGTTGCGTTATTCATCGCCACACTGGTCCTGCATCTGGTATCATGGTTTGGGGTAGGTATTGGATTTCACTCCCGCATCCCTCTAGTACGCATTACCGGTACACTGAACAGCAAGCGCTAAATCTCTGAGGTGTTAGAGCACATGGTCCTCCCATATCTTCAGCGCTTGCCTTCAGTCATATTCCAACAGGATAATGCGTGACCACACGTGACTCGCAATGTTCAAGAGTTCTTCTTTACCCATCCGATTGAATTGCTTCCTTGGCCTGCTTGTTCTCCCGATCTACTGCTAATCGAAAAAGTGTGGTCCATGCTTGCACAACGACTGGCCCGGGATACATCTACCGCTGCTACACCAGATCAATTTTGACAATATGTGGAAGCCGCATGGACTGCTGTACCCCAAGGATACATCCAAAGTATCTTTGATTGTATGCCGAGGCGTGTGGCAGCGGTTATAGCCAACAATGGCGGCTACACTAACTACTGATTTTGTCATTATCTACTCTTCACAAGAGGCTGTAATTTTAGTCGTTTGATCTTTGTACAACATGTTATCTGCCAAATAAATTTCGCTGTGATATCTCTGGTCCTTTTGGGTATTGCATTTTGTGTGGCCAGCAGTATATATATATATATATATATATATACTCGTATATATATATATATATATATATATATGTGTGTGTGTGTGTGTGTGTGTGTGTGTGTGTGTGTGTGTGTGTGTAAGATTCACAGGAATTAAACTTCTTCTCACACAAAGAGTAACTGAAGTTATTATAAAATGATTTAATGTTCACAATAACTGGATACACACTAATGTATTTCATGTACTGCATCACAGATAGATGTTACTGCTTTCGCGTAGTAACAGCATAAATGTTCACTCAACTGCTTTCTCGCAGTTATTAGTTTTTGTTTGTTTTTTTTATCTTTTTTTTACTTGTCTCCGCGCGTTAGAACTGCACCTTCTCGTTCCCGAAGCTCTTTCCCTGCGCACAAGCAAGAGCCGCCTCTGACCGCAGCGTCATCAGGTGGTCGGCGCTCACTCCACCCTACAACTTGGCCACTCTTGACAAAAGTTTTGTCCTCAAAACCTCCCTCGTACTTTTAACATTAGATACTACTTGCAAGACAAAAAGGACAAACACAGGAAAACATAATATAGTACACAAAATCTTTACAGTCTTAGGTCGGAAGACCAAGGCTTCATGTGATCGACAGCTGAAGAGGTGTGACCAGGACCTTCATGTTGTCCCACTTTCTCCTCTTTGTACCGGTCTTTTTCCTTGGTTGCCGTAATTCGGTATGGACCAAAAAACTTGGGTCTAAGCTTTACACCACTTCCAAATTGAGCGCGTTGTATGGCTACTAAGTCGTTTACATTGTATACTTGTGCTTTCTTTCTTGTCTTGTTGTATGACTTTCTGATCTCTTCTTGTATTCTCAGGATATTCTTTCTTGCTTCATCTCTGATTTCTTCCCGATCCTTCATCAACTTATCTGTTTCTCCTTTTTTCGAGAATTTCTATAATCTTCAGATCCTCTCGGTTTCGCATTTTGACACCAGTGAGGTGTATTCTTTGGTGTATTCTTTGTGGTGTATTCTTTGGTGTATCAAAAGGTGTATTCTTGGTACTTCTGCACGTAGTACTGTTCAAAATCCTATTGTACATCTACAACATACTTGTACCACTACGTTGGATCTTCCAACGACTATTTTGCCAGTACTGGAATCAAAGCCTTTTGTATTCTTTCCACCAATCAATACATGATGGATTTTCTCTTGAATGCAATACTCTTCGAATTCTTTAGAGATGAAAGCCGAACCTCTATCGGTGATAACACTGGAGGGATTTCCAAAAGTTACTTGTTATAGTCTCAGTTTCTGCAATGCATCTTGTGTTGAAGTTGACTTCACTGGATATAACCATACAAATTTTGTAAATGCATCGATGATAGTCGAACGTGATTATAATTCTTGTTTGTGGACATCAAAGGTCCAATAAAGTCGACATGATACGTACTTAAAGGTACGCTCGCTTTATGTATAGGGTTCAATAAGCCTTCATTTTTCTCACGTTTTCTTTCACATAAGATGCATTGTACACAGTTTGCGATGATTTTTTCTATTTGCTTTTTGAGGATAGGAATATAAAAATCCCTCTTCAACAGATCCTCCGTTTTAGGCACTGCGAAGTGACCTTTGCTATGCACATCACGAATGATTTCAAATTCCAATGCCTCCGGCTCTTCAAACAATTCTCGGAAAATTGCGTCTCCTACTAGCTGTTGACAGACCACAGCACATAATTCTATGTTCTAATTTCCATCTAAAGAGAAGTTAAAACTACTGTTTCGGCATCTACAATATCTCCAAAACAATTTTTAATTTGTATGGATCCAGTGGATGATTTTCCAGGAAAGAGAGCTTTATTTAAAATTATTAGTTCACAACCAGAATCTTTTAAGCATTTTACTTTCTTCCCATCAATAAACAAATCAATATATTCTAACTGGTTTCTCACCGAGTTGACAGACATGCCTTTTAATCCGTATGAAGTTTTCATTAATGAATTATTATCTTTTTTGGTCGCGTTTTGGGCAATTACGAGCAAAATGAAATTGATCTGTTTCCCCCCCCCACACACACACACATACATAACAACTTCGTTTGGGTCTATTATTTTGATTAATAAAACTGCGAACAGATTCTTTAGAATTAAATTCGTTCTCTTAGACCGAAGTTTGTAAATACTAAATCGTTTGTTTTCTGCGTCTTCAATTCGCACGCTATGAGTTTCATTTAAGGATTTTCCCCGAGATGAAAAAAATAAATCACATTCTCTACATAATTCATTAGGCTTGAAAATATTTTGACCTTCTCGAATGCTAATTCGTTCTCGTGTTCTAAAGTCTAGTATTACATATAATTTATTGAGACAATAAGGTCACATAATTTCTTAAAATCATCGACTTCCCTTAGGCGACAATAATAATCAAAGATTGCACTCAAACGTGAAGCAAACTGAACGTGTGATTCGTTCGGATATCTCTGAGCATTTTTAAAATTACTTAAACATTCGCGAGATGTCAATTGAAATTCCTTTAACAATAATGCTTTTAATTTTTCATAATCAGCTATTTCTTGTTCTGTAGCATAAGTTAAAACATTGTTACGTTTATCTCCTAAAATATTTATAAGTACTTCAAGTGAAGCCGGCATATTTTTAATGCTAAACGTTTTTTCAAGTGACTAAAAAAACAAATGCAAGGCCTCTGGAGTCTTAGGTACGGGTATCGTTTCACACTTTTAATCAGATTTTCAAGATTGTTTACTGCGTATTCAGAGTCCGTAGAAGCATTATTTATATCTTCGCTAGTGGTTCGTTACCTTAACTTTTCGAGTTCTAACTCTTTATCTAATCGAGCTAGCCTAACCCGTTCAAATTCTAATTTTGAATTTTCCTCATCAGTTTTAGTTTTTAGATCCTCTACAATCCATTTTATTATTCCTTGAACAAACTCAGGGTCCGTTTTGAAAATAGTTGCATCTTCTATAAGAGTTTTAATATCTATCATTCTCGTATCCACGGGAACTGTTTGTCCTAGCTTTTTAACAGGATGAGTTTTAATTCGGATTTCTTAATGTTATTTAAAATCGACGTTTTGTTGGTTCAAAATACAAATATCATAAAATGCACAGTACCTTTTAAATTCTGTCAGTCCTTCCGTATCCGGTTCGTATGCTCTTGGTAATCCGATACCGCTGACGAACCCCCAAAATTCGTATAGGGGTCACAGGAATTAAACTTCTTTTCACACAAAGAGTAACTGAAGTTAGTATAAAATGGTTTAATGTTCACAATAACTGAATACACACTTATGTATTACATGTGCGTGCGTGCGTGCGTGCGTGTTTGTGTGTGTGTGTAAAATCCTAACTACAGAAAGGGGGTACATGGCTCGTTTTTGCTTTATCTAGGTGTTTTCTGGATTCATTGAACTAACAATTTTTAGAAGATGACATATATTTAAGCAATATATATTATTGTACAGTATTTACATAGTTAAAACAGAATTATTGGTTATACATATTAAGGAGCTATCAGATAGCACGACTTTCCATGTTGGCCGCGCCCATGCGTCTGCGGACACTCGTGTGAGCCCCTTGGAATGAGGTCACAAAGTAGAGATCAAGTTCGTGGTACCCTCTAGTGTTGGAAAGAGTCTAAAAATCTTAGCATCCGACAGCTCGGCTACTCTTGAGCGTCGATCAGCGACATCTGGTGATGATCTTACAATCTGATCGAACACAAGTCTACAGCTATTTAACTATAAAATATAAACATGACAAAAAAAAATTTTAAAAAAATCCAAAAAGATTTTTTTATTGAGAACATAAGGTTGTCTTATTTTATCTACCCTGGGGAAAAGTATTTCATTAGATCGGCAGACGTGGTAGTTACATTCGGGCCTGCGTGATCGCCTACTTTCTCTTTCATATATCAATCTCTGGGCTTAATTTAATCAACTCAATATGGTCCGAAAAATTTAGGTCTGAGTTTGAGGCCTACACCAAATTGTGTACGTTGGACCGCTACTAAATCATCAATCTAGTACTGGGGAGCCTTTTTTCTCTTCTTATTATATGTTCATTGGTTCTCAGAATGAATCCTTAAAATATTTCGTTTCGCATCTTGACGGATGCTTTCCATTTTATCTAGGTATTCTTCTTCTAGCGCCTCCATTAGTAAGTCTCTAATCCTTACGTCTTCTTTATTTCTCATCTGAACTCCAGTTAGTAGTTCAAACGTTGTCCACTGAGTACTACGACTGATAGTACTGTTCAGGATCCTTTGAAGCCTGCTTACATATCGATGCTATATTGTTGCATCATCGAGTGATAACTTGGTCAACACTGGGATAAGAGCGCGGTGGACTCTTTCGACTTGACTTTTACCTTGTGGAACTTCAGTGGTAATTTGTAAATGTTGTATTCCTTCTTCTACATAATACTCACAAAAGGTTTCCGACATAAATGCAGATCCTCGATCGGTTATTATTCGTTTGGGGTTGCCAACTGTACTTTGTTGTACTTTCAGCATTTTTATAACTTCTTCTGCGGAAACAGTTTTTACTGGGTATAACCAGGTGAATTTCGTAAAAGCATTAATTATCGTCAGAATGTGCTAATAGTTTTTATTAGTGGAAGGCAATGGGCCAACAAAATCGACATGATAAGTACTTAGAGGTGACTCATCTTTAGGTACTGGATTCAGAAATCTTTCCTTAATTCCTTATTTTCTATTGGGCAGAATGCAAGGTACATAAATAACTATTACACGTGTAAGATTAGTTAGATTTGGTATAAAGAATTCTTGTTTGACCACTTCAGTTTTGGCCCTTTTCATGAACTAGTTTAATTAATTCTGTCTGCATACCTCTAGGGGCAACTATGAGTTCAGTCCGTTTACAAATTTGCTTCTAGCTCATAACTAATGTATCTTTTTTCAACATGGCTTGTTTTCTTAGACATGTAATGGACATGATGCAACTTTCCATCTTCTGCCTCTTAAAGCATCATATAGCCCCATAACCCTGTTGGCTTGCGTCAATATGCAATTCAGTTATTTTCCTTGTTTGAAAATAGTCAGAACAAGGCTGTTTGTCAATTTTTTTGAGTTTTTCAAAAACTTCTATTTGAGATTGATCAAAATTAAAGGGATTCTCATTTCTTAATAGGTCACTAAGTAGCTTCGCGATTTTAGAATATTCATCTATAAATTTTAGAAAGTAACCAGTCAGGTCTAAAACTTTGAACTTGTTTAACTGTTGTTGGTTTAAGAAAATTTCTTACAGCGAGCGTTTTAGCGAGTGAAAGGAGTATAGTACCGTTTTCCACAATATGTCCCAGAAATTCTACTTTTCTTTTCAGAAACTGTTACTTTTTGAATTGGATTTCAAGACCGCATTTGGATTTTCTTCAACTTCAAGAACGATTCTTAGTTTACACAAACCTTCATCTCCATCTGTTGATGGAATTATTAAATCGTCCATGTAAATTATTATTATGCATTTATTCATCAAATTCCGAAATATATTGTACACATATTTTTGAAAAACACTGGGACTAGTACTTAAGCCAAATGGTCCTTTGTTAAATTCATGTTGTTCGTCGGGAACAATAAATGATGTGAATTAGCGATAATCTTCATTGACGTTGATATGGAAAAATCCATTCTTCAAATCCAAGGTTGTGTACACTTTTGCATCTTGTAGTCTATCGAGTACATGATCTATTAAACGTAGTGGAAATCTATCCTTGACAAGCTTGCAGTTTAACTTGAGGTAGTTGACACAAAGACTGGAATATCCTTTTTTTCTTCTTCACTAGTACTACTGGGCTAGCATATTCAGAACGAACTACGTCTGATGATTCCTTGTTCAAGCCACTCTTTATTGACCTTTTGCTTCTCTACAAATGGTAAACGACAAATTTTCTCTACAAATGGCACAACATACCATGTTAAGAAATAATGGTCTTCATCTAATATGAAGTCATGTTCCAAACAGTCTTTCATCAACAGTGGATATTTACCTATTCCAGATAGGATAATACATTTCTTTGAAAACTTTTGTTCATAGACAATCTTTGTACTTACGCATTCATGGATGAAACTAACTTAACTACCAGTATCTACAAGAGCGGAAATGATTTTCTCACCAAGGGTAATATCTCTCAGATGTAGCCCTTTTTGCTGGACAACAGAACAGGTTTGTACTTAAGAGTTCCATGGTTTCATATGTTCCGACTCTTTCTTGACTTTAAGACAATTGTAACTTAAATGGATCAGAGAATGACAATTGGAACATTTTCTAGGCTTTCGTTTTTCAAAATCTTTATAATGATGAGTCTCATAGTGTTTTCTTCCAGGTTTGAAATTTTTAGTTCTCCTGTGGCGATTTTCACATCTTCCGAAATTAACAAACTTATTCGGAAATCTGGCTTCTTGATTTCTAAAAAATGGTGAGAAACATGGTTTTGGTTTCAATGTCCTCCTTTAGGGGCCGTGGTAGCCTAGTGGTCAAGGTCGTGGACTAGCGGCCGGCGGTTTTCGTTCAGTCGCGGGTTCGATCCTTGGCCGCCAAAGACCCTCCGTGTAGCCGGGTTGATGCACGTTAAATCTATTTGGGGCCAAAAGTCCTCCCGTGGCGTGGTGTGGATGTTAGGAGAGGAAGGTGCCAGCTCAGATGTCGTCCTCGTCACTTGATCGTGGTTCAAAATTACGAGGTCCGTCGTCAATAGCCCTCGTGTTGCTTCTAGAGTGACGTTAATAAAAACTAAACTGAATTAAAACTCAATGTCCTCCTTACATCTTCAAATTACTCGAGTTTCTCGACTAGATCCTCTGGCGAGTTGATACTTGGTCATTCGTCTAAATGATATTCTTTAAATTCGACGGAAGATCTTTTCTTTATTTGATCTACTATTATCAGATCTCGCAACTGGTCAAAAGTTTTAACTTTAAGTCCCTCTATCCATCCGTTAAAGAATGTTTGAATTTCTTGGTAGAAATCTCGCTATGTATTTTCAGCACTTTTCTGGAGAGTGACAAACTATTGCCTAAACTTCTCAGGAGTTAATATGAATATTTTGAGTAGCAGTATCTTCACATGATCATGATCTTTTGACTTTTCTTCAGGCTCTCGAACAATTAGTTGTGTTATATCTTGTGGGAGTAGACCATACACATGTGTAACCCGAAACTATTTTGATACGCCAAGCTAATATGACAATATCATATTAGCTTGGCGCTAAAATAATTATATATTAGTTATTAGTTTTAAAGGGTGGTTTTTTTATAAAGGGATGAGTGTAAGATGTCACATAATCCCCTCAAACCTGACTGAGTCTCCGAGCCGAGCTGATGTAAGCGAACGAGATGACACTCACAAGTAAGGAGTGTAAATAAAGAATTGTTGTTGTTTTTCAACCTGATCTCTTTTTGTCTCACGTCAACGGTAACACTATAAGCAAATGATTTTTAGCTAGAGATATTTTTAACAAAAAATAAGAGTAAAGGAAGTTGTTGTGTGAAGAATAGTTTCAATACATAGATGGAGCTCCAGGCGTCAAAATACACGTTTAATTTTTTCTTACGTGACTAATGCTTTCAAGATAAGAAATATTCCATAAGATATCGATGTTTTATTTTAATACAAAGAAATACTGATTTTCTTTTTTGATAAAATACATATGACAATATATTAAGTTTACCAGAAAGTTCTGTCTGCGAATTAATGACAGCGAAGAAAAATTATTTTGCTTGCTAATTTCGGCATTAATTATTTCTACTTAACTCTCAAAGCATTCCAAAAAAACTTATTTCATCTTCCAAGGTTTCAAAATGATAACAATTAATGGTAGTGATGTTTGTTTCTATTCCTCGAAAGCAGTCTAGTCATAATATAGTCGGGTATCATAACAAAGAAAATAGTTACATTGCACGAAGATACGACTGTTTTGAGTTAAAAGTAATTATATTACTAGGTATGCAACTTTACTCAGGTGCCCAAAAATATAACTACGGTGACTAAAAATTGAATTAAAAGATGAAAATAATTTGTTATTCATGTGACACAATTACATCAATCCTTACATGGAAAAAATCAATTTCTATTGACAAAATAAATTATGATCATTTTCTTTCAAGCAACAAACAGTTGGCATTGAACAAATAAAATGTAATAATTACGCAATTTTAACACAAATACCAGCCATGCATATACCATGTGTAACACCCGGTCGACCCGGGCGTTATCTTGTGCCATCACTAATATCTAATATTAAACATTACGAGACCAATAATTACAGAACCACCAAAACAGCTTTCAACATTTATTAATATATATCTATTATGACATTAATAATAGTGCTCTCCAGGTTAAGTTCATTAACACTTTAATTCAACCCACCAATAAAAATCTAACAGCTTCTTACCAACTGCAACTCTGAATCTGGAACAACTGCTGAAAACACTAGAACAATTTTCAATCCGAGTGGTTTACACTCGGACCTCAACACTAATCTATAAGTCAGCCTTTCAATACTACAGCATTTAGATTCCACCTCCTCTCACTACAACGCCTCTCTGATCCTCCTTCAGATACTCTACTCCTTCAGATGGAGTTTATATACTTCTTAATTTAACCGCTTCACTTAATTCCTAACTGCTTTGCATATTACATTCTTCATCACGTTTCATTTTTGGTTGGGCAAAGGTTGTTTAGCGAAAGCAATCAATCTCAATTGAAAGTCCCCAAGGTTAGTGAAGAGAAACCGCGAATAGCCCAATATCACACATGTTCTGATTTGAAAACAAACAATGAGATTGTTCTCATTTTTCGAAAGTAGTTTAAATAAAAATTATTATAAAACAATCGGATGACATAAGTTGAAAATAATTATATTATTGAATATATACTTTACTTCAGTCAGGTATTAGAAAATGTAAATATTCTGACTAAAACTGCTAATAAACGAAATTAGTTGGCAAAAAGCAACGAAAATGTTATTTTGACAACCTCCCATGTAAACTTCTATCATCATCGGGATAAAGCCAGATGGTATTCGCAAAATGGGAACACTTACTTTCCTTGAAATCAAAACATTTGGCATTAAAAGGAAATAAAAGTTTATACAATCTAAGCAAACACACACAAAAAACATCATGGTACATTACAAGTGCTAGCTTTTTCATTGAAAAAAATGCGTTCCACAAAATGTAGAAATGATAAATGTCACACACCCACTTTCAAAATTTGTTGAATGGAAGTAATTTTCAAAAAAAAGAGATAAGAAACATAGTTTATTATCTGCCCTTTCAGTTTAATTTAGACCGTATATATACCATGTCAAACTCATCTTACACTATTTTCAGATTTCTTTTTCATGTATCAAATTATTGCAAATATAAAATTAACAGCATTCTGCAATTGCGAAATGTAATCCTTGATGCCATCCCTTAATAATAAGAAGCAGTATTCAAATTGGAATCAATTTTCAAATAAAAAAATGCCCAAATACCGATAAATCATTAATATCACCTACTATTGAACATATTTATTTTATTCTTTCTTTTAAAACTTAGAAATATTCCATAAGACCTCGAAATTTTAAATTAATACAAAGGAATATTGAGCTTAATTTATTAAAATATGGATGACAAAATATATTAGGACTATTAGAAAGTTCTGCCTATGAAACGAAGTATGTGAAGGAAAAACCTTTTGATTACTAATTTAAGCGTTAATTTTTTACTAAAAACTAGCCAAAGAAAACCAACCTAATTTCCTCAGATATAAAAAAGAAGGATTAATGAAAGGAATTAGTCTGTTTTCATCCCTAGAAATAAGTTTTAATCAAAACTCATAACATAGTCGGGAATGTAACAAAAAAAAAACCCTGTTATATGACCCAAAGATGCAACTACTTAACTACAAAGTAATTTTAATTCTAAGCATGAACTTTGGTATCTCAAATTATAACTACGGAGTAAAAAACTGAATCTGAACACGAAAATAATCTGCACAAATTCACTCATTTTTATTACGACATTCTCCCAAGTAAATATCAATTTGGAAAAAAATAGATTCCATTGACATTATATAAACATTTAATTTAAACAACCAATAAGTAGCACTGAACAAATAAAAAATATTAATTATTGCAAAATTTTAACACAAAAATTGTCTTAGTCCGAGTAAACCTAATATCAGTTTTACCATTTTCATTGAAAGAAACGAGTACTTCAAAGTAAGGAAAGGATACATGTCACTTTTCAATTGAATTCTAAGTAAGTAATATTAAAAAAAAAAAGATGTTTTATATTCTCTCAGTTTGAGTTAAATTACAGACTATACATTTACCATGGCAAACAAACATGTTTCTTAAGTAAGTGCCGTTTTTAAATATGGGAGCTGAAGCCCTCCTGTCATTATTCCAAACAGGTGCACTGAATACCTATATCTGTTGATTAATCACCAGATGGTAGGACGGAAGCATTCATCCGTATTCACTTTTGTTTATGCGTTTCTAACGTCTCACACAATTGAAAATGCCGCCGATTGTTAAATACTCGCTGTAATTCGCTTTTTGCAGACAAAAGGCATGAAAGTAACCGAAACTCTACAGCAGATTATTGAAATTCAAAGAGAAAATACTATGAGAGATGGAATGGTAAGAAAATAGATCAAAGCATTTAAAGATAGGAATGGAGGAATTCAACATTCCGCAATAAATGAAGCTTAAGCAAACAATTTCAGCACGCAAATTTATGTTCTCTGTGTTTTATGACAGGAATGGATGTCGCACCTGGAATGTTTGCCTCGGAGTGACTCAATAAATTCCGAAACATATTGTGAAACCTTAATTAAACTGCGACTTGTAATCCGAAACAAAAGACGTGGCATGCTTATTAAAGAGATTGTTTTGCAACATAACAATGACTGTCCACTCGTGGCTCATCGAACTCGAAATCTCGTCGCCTCATATGGCTAGTAATAATATTTCCCCCATCGATATAACTTTATCTGGCGCCCAGTGATTACCTCATATTTCTTAACTTGAAAGAGAATTTAGCATCAAGACGATAATGATGATGTCAAAATGCCCGTGGAGCAGTGTTTAGCCCATGAGACGGCAAATTTCTGTGAGGTCGGAATAAAGAAAAAGGTCGTACGATATGATACGTGCCTTAATAATTGTTCTTGTTTTAATTTTATAAATTTGCAATTATCTTAAACATATTATTCAATTTAATAATTTATCGTTTCCTTTAATTTTAAAATCGGAAAAGTTTACTATTGTCCTTTTCTCCAAATTTCCTCGTTTACTTTTAATTCTTTTATTTAACTGAGTAACTTAACAATAATTATAAAAAAAACGCACCTTAGATGTCTAAATCTGTTCTTTGCAAAACTTTGCAATAGAGCTTTTTTTTCTGATTTAAATTTATTTTCTTTGGAGAATAAGTCTGATTTTTGCCTCACTGGAACTTTATAACATATTAACGACCTCTATATTTCACTGAAATAAAGTGGACCGTCACATAACTGTCTGATTCGAAAATTTTAGTGCTGTCATCTGTTGCTCTCCAACCTTCTGTGTGGGTGGTGGTATAAATTTTATACCACTTAGTTTGAAGTATGAAGCAATTACTTTATATATTTTGTTTTGAGTAATTAGCAGTATTTATGTAAAGTTTCAAACATGTAAATTGGTTGGCTGACGAAATTAAAATTTTCAATTGATTTCAGAAACATTTCTGTAAGGGATAAAACAACCACTTGTTAGGAACTTTCATTATATTCAAAACTATACTTTTTATAATCATTCTTCATGGTTGCGCCATCTAATTTAAAGTAAATAACACTATAAGCTACCATTTGAAGATAAATATGTGGGGAAGAAAGGTATTTTACAGAGATTTTTAAGGTGCTAAATATGTGCTACCACCACCCTTGAAAGTGTTAAGGAGAAAAACATATGAAAAGATGTCAAAATTAAGTTAATATGTATTCTTACACACGATGGACTCTTTGAAAATAATTAAAGAAACTGCTCCCACATGTAACAGGTTTCGCCATCATTCATCACTTCATAGATCTTTTTGTCCACCCCTTACAGTGCGGCTGGAAGACCTTTGCTGTCTATCCAAGGTTACTTTCTTCCTAGTCAGAAATCACGAAAGAAACTTTTTTTTATGTATAGCAGTGATCCATAGAATCAAAATACAGATGAAAATTATTATATTTTGCATATTTTAAATACGATACACATAACGGCTCAAATGTAATCATTTTGCCCAAATGTTTGTGGATTTTAAATTCCATATCCTCTCTTTGCTGCAGTTAAATACATAGTTATCTATAAAGGTTTCTAGAAAAAATAATATTTAGTGCACCTATACGAACTTCTTTCAACAGTTCCAAGCATATATTCGTCCATCTAGGACTTCACTCGTAACAATCTCTTTCATATATCTAAAGAGTCATAAAATTGGAACTCGAAGAACATCGTACATACTTAAATGGCAGTGGTGAACCCACAAGCCCCTCAAAACTCTTCTAAAAACATAACGAGTGTTCTCTACACTTTTCGTACAACACTTCATAAAACAATCTATTGTTTCGTATCACCTCTTACAAACTTATACTACAAGCCATATTTGATACTTAGAATTGGGAGAAAATACGCCAAAATATTCGAGAGAGAACTGCACATCAATCTTAGGAATTCAGGCACAAACTAACAGACGGTCCAGAATATTATCTCAATGAGAATGATTTTCAGGTGCGGAGAAAAAGGCAAAAAAAAAAAAAAAATACCTTCCTTCAATAGTCTTTAAGAAACCAACCACATTTAACGAGACCTAAAAAACTTACGAAATATGTGGAACAACCAAAAGTTTCGATTACTGAAGGAATGCGCAAAATACCTCGCACTGTAATTATCCCACATCCCCCCAAAAAACACCGAACATTCATTAAAAAAAACGACAAAAATGTACCTAATATCTTCACTGAAATTTAAAAAAATCGAAGGGTATCCACTTCACTACTTTTCATGGGTCTCACAAAACATGGCAATCACATTTGGCGAAATATCACCAAAAATTTAAATCGCCAAGGTTAATAGGGTGTACGGTATTCCAACCAAGATTTTTTCCCACGTTTGTACCCGATATGTATTTGGTCTCACTGTCATTGATTCCTATTCCGATCGGTTTTATTCTAGTGACTTTTATTAGAATCTTTTATTTCAAATCTGAGTGAACGATTTACATGCAAATGTACCTGCATGTAAGTTAATAATGTAGCTATTCAAAAGCACTCTAGATTTAGTCAGCGGAAATATTTTATAATTATCTCCTGAGATAAACGCACTGAATTGGAACCTTCGATCACGTGTTCCCTTATTCTATCGTCACCCTTCAGTTTGGAGTCCATTTTCTCGTCCACACAATCTTGTGAGGATAGTAGAACACAGTTCCCAGAGTATAATTCTTTTATTACTAAAGTAGTTATTAAGGAAATTAAATCAAATAGTTCAATGAAAATGTGAAAAAAATAAAGATTTAAAAATATTTCCAGATATCCTACATTAGGAGAAATCTCTTTGAATATTATTAGAATCGACTCCCACATATAAAATTTTATTCTTCATTCATCTTCCCTAGGTTCCTAATACTTGTCTACACAGTCTTGTGGAGATGGTAGACAACTGCTGTAAGAGGAAGATCATTTTAGTCCTAAAGAAATATTTAATAAAGAAAATTTAATCAGAAACATTGATCCTAAAGAGAAAACATATAAAATGATTTGGAGTATAAATTAATACATATATTTACCGATGACGGACTCTTTCGAAATAATTAAAGAACCTGCTCCCATGTGTTACACTTCTTCGTCTTCATTCATCAATTCAAAGATTTTATCGTCCACTCCCTATTGTACGGATGGTATCCCCTTGCTGGCAGTACAGGGTTACTTTCTTTCTAATAAGGAATTATCAAAGAAATTTTATATACATGGAAATGATACATGGAATTAAAATACAGGTGACAATAATTATACTATACATATTTTAAATATAACATGCAAAGCGTTACTCAAATTTAATCACATTACCAAAATGTGTGGGGATTTTATATACCATATCCTATCTCTGGTGCAGTTAAATACACAGATATCTACAAAGGCTTCAAGGTAAAATACTACCTAGCGCACCAAATCGAACTTCTCCAAGCACTTATTCGTCCATCTTGAACTTCAATCAGAACAATTTCTTTCATGCTCCTACCGAGTCATAATTTGGAACTCGTAGAACATCAGACATACTTAGATTTCTTAGATAAACCCCTGATCTTCTTCTAACGCTTCTTAAACATAAAGAGGACTATCTCGTCTTTTCTTTCAATGCTCCCAAAACAATCAATTGTTCCATTTATTTCACATAATCACATTTTCCTTTCAGGCTTCGAGCATTCATAAGTGAACCAACTACGAGACTCTTTCGCACGCCTTTCTACACCAGGCACCAAACACCTATTGGAACTGATTTAAACAACTCAAAACACTCATTCGTCCATCACGGACTTCAATCATAACAAAACCATTCAAACACCTATTAAGTCATAAATTTCAACTCTCAGAACATCATACAAACTTAGATGGTTGTGTTAAAACCATAAGCTACTCTTAACTTCTCTCAAACTTAACGAGGATTTTCTATTCTACTCAACGATAAACAATAGATCGAGAAAACAGGAGATAGAGACGGTATTGCAATCTGATTTCTGGAAGACGTTTTGAATATTGCGTGCCACATGTATTGTTTGAATGTGGCCGTAGGCAAGCTCTGAGGGTAAGAGAGGACTTCCGGATCTTTAAGACCACATAGACATAGAGCTGGCTGGTTATTCAATTGTCAATGCGTACTAATAAAAGAACATCACGAAAAAACAATTCCAATACTTCTTACCGACATGATATTTATCTTTTATGTAGATCTTATTGTAGAAGCTACAGGTCCCCTTCTTGCGCATCTGCGTTGAAATGCTAATCTTTCGCATACCTCTTTGTGTTATATGCAAGGTGAAAATCTCATTTGATGTAGAAGCTTTCTTCCTAGTGTTGAAGAAAGCTTCTACATCAAATGAGAAGCTTTCTTCAACACTAGGAAGAAACTAGAAAAACTTCAACACTAGGAAAGCTTCTACATCAAAAGAAAAAGAAAAACCCTTCTTCCTTCCGGTACTGTATTTCTGCCCCTCACAAGATTCGTTCAACACAGCCAATATGCTTTTTAATTATGAACCACTTACAGATAATGAGATCAATATCTAAGTTGGCACCCACTCTCCATATCCAAATCATGTAAATGTGAGGATTCTAAGCAACCATTTAATGTTTTTTTTTTCAAGATAAAGCAACGTAAATAAAGTATGAAAGGTTTATCTCTGCAATGTTTTTCAGAAACCGAATACTTCAGAATTTAACTTTTTGATCATTTCCCACATTTATTAAATTATTCAAATCAAAGTGTTTTAGTACAACTTACAGAAATAAAATGTAACGACAGAAGTGATGTGTTTTTAAAACAATCAAACCTATTTAAAGAATGAAAATTTATTACCATTCTATATTGAATATTGTTTTTGTATCGGATATATTTATGCGAACAAGAATCGAGAATTTTCTCAGTTGTGTTTCCATCCAAAACATAATAAATTTTAAAAGTTAATGCGTGTCTAGCTGTGATAAAAATCTATAAATATATATCTTACGGAAATACAAAAATAAATTCAGAGACAAGCAGTCATGCTTATCTTTGAATATTGTGTACACAGCTTTCAATGTAACGAAAAGTATTTGCAAGATTACGTAAGAATTTAAGAATAAATAAACATCACATTCACAATTCCAGACCCATATAAATTCGATTATAGGCATACAGTATTGTAATTCAAAACAAAATTCACAGTGTTTAACTCAAACTAGAGCAGTTGCTGTAGGATCGCAGAATGCTTTATATAGATTCACAAGGAAAGCAATAGTTCTTAATTTAATGTAAGACTTAATCCAGAAAACCTTATTTACATAGGAGTATCATAAAGGTTTAATTATTACTTCGAAATAAACGAGATAACTGGATAAAAATTATTCTGCATATTAATTTATCTTTATGTATATAATGTTGTAAATTATAGCTATTAATGATGATTTATTTGCTTTCAGGAAGCCATAGATTGAAGTAACCGCAGAATGGAAAAGATGGAATTAAATCTCACGAGTTCTACAATGATGGCCTTAGAAAGGTCAAGAAACGCTGGGAGAAATGTGTAGCTCTGGATACTGAATTTATAGTGAAGTCTTAAGACAAATATATAAAAATTAAGCTCTATCTCGATTATATTTAGTAATAATTAAACTTTGCGATACCCTGAGATAATAGTTAAAACTTTAAATTACGATACTGTTGTGATTATTTCTTATTAATACTTGATTATTTTAATTTGTTATAAAATACCTTGACAATTTTAAAGTATACATACGAAAAGATATATCATTAATAAATAAACCTAAATGATATCTTCTCGTATGTATACTTTAAAATATGCATTACGTTATAGGAGTCTAAAAACAATACAAAACCCTTGAGGATTCATTTCGATTGATTTCACAGAAAGTAACTAGTGGTAGAGACTCACACGAAATATAATTAAGAATACCAACAATTCTTTTATTTTATCAAAAGTTTTTACGACTTACAACTTGAGAGAAATAACGAAAGTGCTAATACATTTATAAAGGAAATAGAAGGCAACCGAATAATGATTCAGAGAAATAAAATGTAAAAAGATCTCAACTACTAATAATTAGATATGTCATACCTAAATCCATACTCTATGCATCGTGTTTAGCGTCAGTGACTACAACTGAAACACAATTTATCGCTACATATGGTCTCTACTTCAATAAGTCTCTTTTTCTTTTTGTGAGCTCTTCGTCCCAATTGATTCCCAGAGGAAGCTTATAGAATTTTAAAGATGCAGTTCACTTCAAATCTTGGTTATTTGCATAAACTTACTCCGAGGAATGGCGTGGACAACAGAATAAAATCATATAAAATTACTGAATAAAAATAAGAGAGAATTTCATAATTGTATACTTATTTTAAAGAAAGAAGTTTTAACGATACTCCTTATGCTCACTAAAAAGGCATCAAAAGTAGTAGTTACACTTTATTTGACAAATTAAATATATCAAGAACTTAGTAAGCATAATTAATTGCATGGTAAGTCTTCAAATTAACGCTTAGTATAAATATCATCGAAACAGATGAAAATAACACATTAATCAACGACATTTCACTATTTTTTACAAATCGAAGAAGAGACAAAAAACTGCTAAACAAATATTTGTCTTCCTAAGTGTCGGTTCCTTTAAAGGGTGCTGTTCTAGATGGCTTATGAGGACATACGCTTCAACCATTGATTAAATATAATCCTGCAAACAGAATCATTTCGATAGGGCACTAAATTCATTCCAATATTTTTTTTTGAATCGGATACGCTTCTGGACTTTATTTCTTCATATGCACATTTCTAGCTCATGTTAATTGCTAATGCTCGTGTTCCTTAATATTTGGTATTATTTTTAGCATTTTAAGCAGATAAACTCTGATAACGAACTTATTATTTCAAAGGCTCTAACATCCATAAAAGAAACAATGTGAAATATCGAAGACGAAACATCTTATTGAATACTTTTGCTACTAGATGCATAATATCCACTTATACGGCTTAAAGAGTTATCCAATAGAGCTATGATATAATGAAACTTTAATTTTCTTATTGACTGTAAATTTGCACAATTATATTTTATCAGCTAAATAGAACAGAAAAAAACTCTTTTTGTCATATTTTGTTGAAAACAAGTGTATGAGAATGTAATATTCGATTAAATTTTAAAAAAACATATTAAGATTATTTTTGAGAAATATATCACTACATATAGTAATATTATTTCTAAAATATCATTGGCTGTTCTGGAAATTGTTCACATTTATGCAGAGTTTCATCCTTTGATTTGGTTTTCGATATAGTTATCGAGCTATACGGTTAATTTTCACTTTATTTCTATTTGAAATAACTTTTAAAATTATGTTAATGCTTTTTAGAGTTATATTTTTATTAAAACAATAGTTCAAAATATTAGAACCTTGTCGGAAACGAACCTTTCAATGCAATCGTTATTTTGTTTCTAAGAGATCGGAAACAGTAAGTACGAGAGCAGTGAATTTAAAATTCAAACTGCAAAAAAAAATAATGCAGTAAGGTTTAAGCGAGAAATACAATACATTTGATAAAATAGAAAATGGGCAGGATAGAAATAATTTCAAGTATCATTGAAATACACGGTTGCTCATTGTATCTATCATAATGCTTTTATGTGAAGAAAAAGTCCAGTTTTAATTTTCTTGCAAATGTGGCGAAAGGTATTAACTGCAGTTTTGCTTATAGTTTATCATCAAACAAAAAAAAAAAGAAAAGAAAACAATATGAAAGAGAAAAATATTCAATTTATACTAGGTATGAGACTGATAAAAAAAGACCATACTGCTTCGAAAAGTTGAGACCTTCATTAGATATGCTCCGTTTATGAAAGTCAGCTTTCAAGTGCTGTGAAAAGAAGTTGCTAAAAGTAACCTCAACTCTTACGCAGGATTCAATAAATACTGCGGATTTTGAAGTAAAAGAGCCGAATGATCAGGAAGAGGATGTGACAAATTGTGGAGTATCTTGTGGTGACACTTGGCAACGTCGAGGTCATACTTTATTAAATAGGTTATTTAATGGATTGCAGCTTTATCCTTTCATATGGGTGAAGTTGTAAATGTTAAAATAACGTCTAAGAATTATCATATATGTGCTCAAAACAAGAGATTAAATTTATTTTAAAATCACATTTATTTCCAAAACCATTTGGGCTTATCGAGTAAGTAATTTGTAGGTGCATATCACACTTTTGAACGTTCTTGCTATTTGGAAGGAATTTTTCGTGGTTCTCTAGTGATGATGACTTTTAAAAAGAAATCCAGCAGAGAAAAACATTCATGGTAAAAACAGTATTACCATACCTTTCTATCACACTCAAAATAGAACTAAAATTCACTTACACAAACTGAAATCCTGTCAAAAAGGATTAGGTGGATAAGGAAACTCACGAAAAATTTATAAGTTAGCATAAGAATTATTATGGTATTGTTACGAATGAAGCAATGCTGGTGATGGCCGTAATGCAAATTTCTGTTATAGCAGCATTTTATTATATCTGTTCAGGAGCGCAT
>BMAW01096960.1:62429-98947 GCA_019974015.1 Nephila pilipes | reverse complement strand
CCTAAAATTTTTTTTTTTTTTTTTAATTAATCTATCACGAATAAGTATTATTATCTCTCAAGTAAATAGCTCCGGCAGAATAAGAAATTAAACTACAGATTTTTTTCCAACGTGTTAAAAATTTTTTTTATTTCAGAATACTTTTAAAATATGTCAAAGAAATATATTATATTTTCATTTAAACGAGTGTAAGTAAATCAAATACTTAAGTACTCGTATCATTTAATTAATATATCATTAATGCGTAGTAGTGTGCACTATACAATTATATTTGCGATTCAAATATCACATTGTTTTCTACAGATTTTCATTATGTAACATGAACAATCGTTGTATGCAATGTAAGAACATTAATGTGATAGAAAATTATTTTCTGAGGCGTATATAAACACAAACGAGCTAAAATTATTGTGCTTTACTTTGAAAATGTAAAGGGCATTTTCTTGAAATATAAAGGACGTTTAAAAATGTAAAGGACTGGTCGGGAAAGAACATCCCCTTGCCAGTGTTACCCGAATCCAGTTCGGGCAACTACTACGTGCAGAATTTGTGATGCCCGAACTGACTTCGGTCAAGAGAAAAATTAACGTTTCTATTTTGTGAAGTCTGTGCTGAATTCGTTTCTAGTTTAGGATACTTAATTAAAAATTTTCTTAATAGATGACATTAGTGGCCCTAATTTTTCACCGATTACGACTTCGGTTGAGGGAGGGAAAATGTGAGTGCTATCAGATAAACAAAGACACACTTGAATTGAAAAACAAAGTCAGAGTTTCGCTTTCTCGTTTAGTTTTGGTTGCTTTTCAGTGAGGAATTTTGCAAATAACTTTCTTTTTTCACAATGTCCGATTCAGACACCGATGTGGAGTACAGTTTAGGTATTTTTCAAATTAATTAGGTAATAATTTTAATTAATTACTTAATTTTTAATTAATATGTATATTTAAAATTTTATTTTTGTAATAAAAAAACAATTTTCTAACCTTTATAATAATAGAAAGAACAAAATTAAACAGTCAAATTTTTTTTTTTCATTTTTTGTTAATTTTTCTGAAATATATGTCACAGTTAAGGGGTTAAAGAAATGTCTTTACCCGACAAGAAATACATCATCAAATTATGTATTAAATCAGTTGTAACTGAATTTATAAATTAAATTGAAATAAAATTCACACGTGATTTAAAAGATAAATTATTGAATTTTAATATGAGACCAAAAACAAACAATTTATATTTTGACCAAAAATTGTGTAACTAAGATTTCCTGATACATTAATATAAATTATACCTGGAACAAAAGCTAATGTGTCACGTTATTTGAAATGCATTTTTTTAACGAAAATAGCTTTAAAATACTCAATAAAATGTGCATATTTTGAACTTAAAAAAGTTTACGTATGTATATTAATCTGTTGGTTAAGTCAGAAATAGATAAGGAAGAGAAGGGGTGGGGATAAAAAGTTTCTTAAACCCCAAAAAAAAGGAATTTTATTTAATTATTTTGTAGTAAGATTAGCTTACGGATTATAATTTTCTGCACTTGTAAGCAAAGCATGTCCAAAATTTGGAGATATATGCAAGGGACTAACAAATAAATAAACTTTCAAATTCATATATATAACTAGTTGGTATAACAATTCTTTCATGGGTGAATGGAGAAATGTAACAATCCAACAAAAAATAATAAAATATTTTAATGAACACTGATTATAAATAACATTTTAAGTAGCTAACATGAAATTGGTTTCGAAGGAAGGAATGATTTAGTAAGTAAAACAAAAACATCAAATACATTATATTAATCCAAATGGGGCCAAGCCCCTGCAGTACGTTAATTAAACTTTTGAAGAAATAAAAATTTAAAAACCAAATACTAATTTAAAAATATAGTTTATAAAATGAAAATCATTGATATTTTAATGAATATATAAATAATTATAAAATATAATTAAAATTTACAAAAATTAAAGTATTATTCCAACATATTGTGTGAATCGATTAAGAAAGATTGCGAAATTTTTCTTTCTTTCAGTATATAGCATTTAAACTTTATAATAAGCCTTATAGAATTGAAATTTTTCTTAAATTTAATATAACATTTAATAATTAGTTACAAATTCATTAAAAAAGTTTGATATTTTTTATTTCACAAACTATCTTTCAAATTGAATTAATTATTTGTTTGATTACTTCAGTTTATATTTCTTACAATATATTTTATTCGGATTATAATCAGTATTACGCCCTCTTATCTCATCAAATAAAATGTTACATTCAGGTGTTAAATTTTTTTTTGTTAATTAAATTCAGGCTTTGCCCCCGTGGTGTTTAAATTTAGATATTTAACTTTTCTGTTTTATTTATTAAGTCTTTCTTTCCTATGAAGCTAATTTACGATTCACTTGAAAGTAATATAAATATTATTTAAAAAGTGGTCCTTATTTAAAAACTTTATGTTTCAAGCTGAGGTTTTATATTTTTCAAATCACGCTTGCGATAACGGGTACTTCATAAATATATATCCGACAGAAATTGAAAGCTATGTGTTAAAACCAATCCAATTCAATATTATACTCAAGCAAGCAGCCTAAATATTTACAGGCTACAAGAATAAACATATATCAGCCACGAATAAATTCGCAAAAGATATATTAAATGTATATCAAGTAGAAATCAACAGCTATGTATTAAAAGCAACATAATTTAGTATTGTACGATAACAGGCTGCACATACAGGTTTCACTAATTAAATTCAAAATAGAAAATAAATCAATAAAAAATAAATAAAATCTGTCCCCCTAAGAATCATAAAAAGTATGAAAAGTTGAACATAACCAGGGAAAGAGAACGTAAGATTAAATAGGTTACTATAACAAATATAAAGTCAAAAATTAATTAATACAGACAGCTTAGAGCTGAAAAATAAAATATTAGTTCTGACCAAGCAAGAACACTTAGCCGCAAGCTATGTAGAAATGAAAAGGAAAGTACAAAATAATAAAAACTGGATAAATACTCGTAGAATAATAGAATTCGAGTCATTAAGGAATCAAACCACTAAAGGCAATTTATAACTGAAAGAAAATATGTTTAAGTTTCATCCAACAAATTTTTGATAAACAGGAAGCCTAAAATATAAAAATTTAAAACTACACAAATTATATAAATTCAAGAATCAACCACGCTGCAAGATATCAGTGTTAGTTTTAACAAAGCAGAAATATTAAAAGCAACGAAAAAAAATAATAACCCGCAGGAAGCCTAAGACACAGAAAAATGAACCCAGTTATTATATTCAAAATTCTAAGAATGAACAAAACGATATTTAATATATACAAAATTAAATAACTGAAGATGTGACATAAAAATGTAAAGTTTGGCAATTTAACTATACAAATTTATAAAATTTAATGACTTAAAGAAACAATGTTTCTATTTAAATAAGTATTCCGAAGAAATGGATGCTCAGCTAGAAATGGATGTCAGAAAAACATTACAGGCTGAAAATGTAAAAAAAGAACAGTACCTATTATGAACGGAATCAAACAAGCAAAGATGCTTTATAACGTTATAAAAGTTAACCTTAGAATGTTTACGATTATCTGTGACGTCCAATGTATCGAATTGTCCATCGTTTAACATATTGCAACGAAACGATTAAGAAGGCTTAGAGAGAGAGGGGATTTACAACAAGTTAGAGAAAGTGAAGTATATCATTAAAATAGAAAAAAATATAATTAGTAAAATTAGTTTAAACAAATATGAAAGAGAAATTCAACAGCACAAGTTTCACTTAAGAAGGAATCAGAGTGTATCGCAGACAATAAAATTTATTACACAATATGTTAAGCAATCAATTAGAACTGAAACAGAAATTTAGGCTTAGTTTTCATCAAGGAGGAATTTAATGTTTTGTCAATAATAAAATCAATAAAAAATGCAAATCAATAGGCAATTTAAAATAGAAAAAAAAATTAGACAAAGTGGCAAACTATATATGAATGAGAAATTCGACAAGCTGTTCAATTCAATAAAATTGACATACAAGTAATCATCGAATCATTAAGTATGTCAAATAAACCCTTAGAACTGAGAAAGAAATTGAGGCGTCAGGCATGATTAGAATCCTTGGAAGTAGAAACAATAAGAAATTACTAACCAAAGGAGAAATATCAATGAATAGGTAGTTTAAAATACAAAAATAAAGCATAATCAGCAGATATTATGTTTTAACATTTAGTACTAAATCTCTTGAACAGTGATAAACTAAAAATCAATTTTTTCAATATTTTTTTCATATTTTATCAAATAATATATAGATATTTTGAGATTATGACTAGTTCGAAAACTAATCGTAATTATTTTGCAAGTAAAAATGAATCATAACAGTCTTTATACAAGGAATAAGTAATTAAAATGAAATTTATATAAATTCTTGGATGAAGAAGATGTAATACGTCAAATCTAAACGTAAGGAATTCAAGGACCTAAATTTTTGAAAAAAAAATTGAATTTCAGATCAATGGTTCTTGGATGCTCACTATCATTACCCAGAAATTCTTTGAATCAAATTTCCTGCTCCTGCGTTTTGTAATCTTTACGCTACGTCACTGTCAAAAATAGCAAATTCTTAAACTTATTTATAAAGACTATAAACAATAAACAGTTATATCACAATTTCAAACATTTTGAGCAATAATGCATTGATCGAAAGAAATAGCTTTCCCTTACTTCAATATTTGTCATTTTATTCCCTTCTAATAGGTATTCTTTCACCTGAAATTGTAAGCAAGAATTCAAATTATCTCACAAATTTTAATGCACATTTTAAAGGAGAAAGGATACATCTTGTTATTATGAGAATGATGTTTATTGAAAATTAAATGTAATACACCTTTTGTTAATTATGTTTATAGATATCTAGAATTATTATAAGTAATTCACTAACACAAATTTATTTTACGGTTTACTTGGTTTTTATTTCAATTTAACAAATTTATTCTAGCTTTTGACACTTGTAATACATTTTTTTTCTCCCATTAAATGCTGTGGTAGAAAATGTAATCATCTTGCATCACTAATTTCAGCTGTCCAGATATTCTAGATAATATAAAACGCTATTAAAGAAATTTTCTCACTTAACTAAGAATTCGATATTTTTATAATATTTAATAAAAACATGTACATGTAACACTAAAGATAAGATATGTTCAAATTGTCTACTTTTATCTCGATAAGGAAAGTTTTGTTATTTTTATTACAACACTATTGCAAATAATGTAATATTTTTACTACAGTAATTAATTTCCACGCGTAACTTTTTTCTTAAGGTAATAGTACACTTTTAAAGAAATTTTTTTAATACACGTAAATTTTGTGTACAAATGTATATTTTATGTCGTTACGGGGCTTACAAAATTACAAAAACATCAAAGAAAAGTTTTGTACTGATATTTTTACTGTCGAAAGGAAATTTTTTATATATATGAACAAAAATTAAGATTTCTCACACAACATAGTAATTAAAAATAAAATAAATATATTTACATTTTGTACATTGAATAATGCGGAATATTACCTTATCTAGAGTATAAACTATTATCATGATAATATATCCCTTTCGTAGGAAACTATAGTAGTTTGAGTTCTAAACATTGAATTTGCCATGGTAGTCTAGAGGTCATAGTCCGGGACACCAGTTTTCATCGAATTGTGGGTTCAATTCTTGGTGACACTTAAAACTTTCCACATAGCCGGGGCTAATGCATGTTGTAAATTTGTCGAGAAAATGCATGTTATAAACCTTGAAATTTCTTTCACTTTGTAGCAAAATAAAAATTAATTTTCTGCTGAATTTAAAATCCGAAGAGAAATTTATTCTATGTATAAGTATTTGAAAAAATATTTTTATATCTCAAGCTCATTGCTGTATAATCTTTTGAGATATTGGGTTTATCAATAATGAAATCTATTTCTTGTAGAGCCTTTCTGGTGAAAGAAATTCATGATGAAGTAATATTAAAATAGTTGAAACTTAGGTTCTAAATTAGATAGAAGCTACATTTGTCGTAAGTGCTTAATTATTTTTGTATAGTTTATTAAACTGTGATTGGCAATGCCAGTCGAATTCGGAGAAAGAAAACAGAACTTGAGAACATGGTGATTCTGCGAATGCGTCGAATTCGAATTGCTATCTAGAACGATAATTTACCCCACCTTCTGAATTGATATATTTGTTTTTTTGTGTCTAAAATAAATATCAATAAACTGTCTTAAACTGTCTATTAATAAACTGTCTTAAAATATTGAAGCTCACCCAATCCTTCTAATGAAAACCTTTTAGACAGAACAACATTCAAACATATTTTTAAAGAAAACATTTGATTTGTAATATGAGACCACAAATAGGAAAACCAAATCTTGACCAAAAATTATGTTTTATAAAAGTACTGTCACCATAAATCGTATAACTACTTCTTTTCTCGAGTAGCAATGCATTAACTCAGGAATTGAACTCCTCTTTTGAAAATGGTTAAAAATTATGAGAACCATTGCCCTAATTCTCATTGTGCTTAAAATTTAAAATTATGATTTGAGGCTATTCCTGGAGTTTTAACAATTCTAAGACCCTTTGCACAGAATAATAGGGGGGTGCTACACAATTTATTTGAAACTGAGATTTAAATCTTTTGCGGTATAAAATTTAAAAGAGCAATACACCAGGTCAGGATTTGATCTTTGTTCTTGAAAGTGGTTCAAAATTAAGAAGTCCTTTGCCAATTGTTCTCATTCTGTCATATTACAATTGTACTATAGTAATTGCAATATGGCAGTATTTCATTATTTTTAAGAATGAATGTAACTATCAACTTTTTTTCATCAAAACAGCTGCGTCTAAGAACATCATTACAACTAAATTTTTAAAAAGAAATACATTTCACTTCAGTTCTATACATTGTTCTACAAAAATCTTTGCAGGAATATATACCCTTTTATCGGATTACTCAAAATCGAACGAACAGGTTAAAATAATATATAAAAGTAAATGATTCAGCCTATTCTGATTGCAAATGTTGGTTTTTCTGTTGTTTTCAAAGTGGGAAGATTAATAAAATACTCAGTGATTTATAACAAATCCATATATAAATTAATTTACAAATTATTTCAATTGAAACATTATATAATAATCAAAAATGAAAAACATCAAATTTTATATCATTATCAATTATCTTTAAAAATATTTTACTAACAGCGCATCATCAAAAAATATTAAAATATGAATGCAATATTTGTGTCTATATTAGTAAATTATTTTGTGGTATTTGTACAAAAAGGGCAAATGTAACATGCTTTAAAATATAAAATATTTTAGTAAATAATTCTTAAATGTAGCATTGTTTTCATAGTAATTCAAAGAAGTCTGTATTACATTTTTTATGATAACAATTGATAAAAAAAATTCTTCTGTTGTTTAATTAAAATGTTCAACATCGTTCTAATATAAAATCAATAAGTTTCATGTTTGTTGTCTAGGTAATTTTGAAAAGAAATATATAAAAACTTTCCTTTCATTCGTTTCTATATTTTTCTATTTAAGTATATATATACAGTCAAAAATAATTATTCATTTATTACTATGTTAAACATACTATCATTTTAATAATTTGAACACACACAAAGCATAGTTAATGTACTCAAACTTTTTTTTATTATAACTCAAGCAATATTAGATATAAATATAATAAAATTTTATATCAAACATTCGAACGAAAAAGAAACAAGATATTTAAATTCTGGAAGTCATTTACGAATGTGACTTATTTTCTATCAAATGATTTCGTTGCCAAAACTGTTGGTTTTAATTCTTTACGGATTCTTTAATCTTACATGCCATAATACATTGCATTGAAATTTAACGGTGTATTTTCATTTGTCCGACGGCTGGACAATAGGGATGGAACTGACAACAATGACAAATAGGAAACTATTCTGTTTAGTCTTTTTGAAACTAATATTTCGATTCTATTTTTTTCTGCTTGCCTAGAGTTCATTGCGCTTTTGCCTCAAAATAAAAATAAGGATTAATTCTCCGAGGGATATTTATTTGATTTTTTCTAGGCTTGTTTTATTTCCAAGTATAGAACTATTATTAAGGAATTTTTTCTCATACATATATTTTTACAACGCATTTTAATAATAATAAAGGTGTTATTAATATTAATATTAATATATAGTATATATTTTACATGATATATGTTTGTATAAGAATGTTGTATTGTAATTTATAACTATAATGAAAGAAGCGAGACTATATTTTTCCATTTAGATTAAATTTCCGAAATGAAATTCTTTTAAATTAAATAGTTTTTAAATGTAATAATTACATGGTTTTACTCAATTATAAACATTCTTTGCAAAAGCAATTTTTTTTGCAATAATATATGCAATACTGTATCCGAGCCTTTAGGAAAACAGGAATGCCACAGTCAAATACATTTTTAATTTTTTTGTTAAACTTTAATACAAAGGCATTAATTCGCCCATCTCTTTTGAAATGAAATTAAATCTATTTTTTTTTTAATTCAAGCAATGGAAATTTTACAAGCCTGCGTGAAAACTTATATAACTTTTTTGTGATTTTTTTGTTCTCTTTGACGATAAATGAAATGGTTTGGTTTTGTGAAAGCAATGTATTTAAAAGAACTTAATATAAAATACGTAGGATTTGTATTTTATCATATACATTTAAATTCAGTGTATAGTAACTTTCTATACATTAAAATAGAAATTCTTGCTCGTGCTTACTTTAATATTTAAAGTTCACTAAACTCTAACACCCAGCATATTACAATATGTTTTTTTTAATTAGTGAGCCTAAGACGACAACTATTGTAAGAAATTCAATTGAAATGCTACAAAAATCATGTATTTTAAAAATAATATAATTGGTCGTGGAGAACATTTTATTTATTTAGATTGTAACGGATTGAAATCTTTATTAATATTAAGCTATTAAGTTTTTATTAGTATTAATTGTGTTCTTTATTAATATAATTGACGCAATACTAATCAGCAAATACCTTTAAATAATTTTTTCAGACTTATATTAAGTTATATCAAAATGAACTGACAATGTGAACTTTTATTTAATCGCAATCACATTACTAACTAATGTAGAATCTTGATTATCTTAAAAACTACAAGCAGTAATCTTGGATTACTTATCCAGTTCTCGAGAAATTTTAGTAATGGAATGCGAGCCCGCTATATACGCATAAAATACTCATCTCATAGTTGCTTTCTTCAATATATTTATTATTTTACTCTTGTGAACTCCTCTATTTCCTATATTTTATTCACAATATTTTTTCTCATACTGGATGCTTCTAATTTCATGTGGAAAATATCTAAAGTAGTAATTTTCGCATGAGATAAACAGGCGGAGAGCAAGCGGTTAACCAAAAGATGGCGCTGTAATGGAAAGCATAAATCGCGAGTTTTCTTACACATCGTGGATTTCAGGGGTGCAAGCCTAAAATACAAATAAGATGAGTGTTTATATGCATTTTAATTTTTTTACTTCCTTTGGAAATCTAGTCATGCTTCCATTAATGGTTTTCAACAGTGTTCGATGCTTATATATATCACTACAGATCTATTCATTTAAATAATAATTTCCTTTCAAAGTCCTTGTAATAAGTGTGCAATTATTTTTTCACTATAAATTTCCCCCTCAAATTTAAATAGCAGTTTATATTCAAAATTCATATAAAGGAATATTATTTTGAGAAATTATTAAAAAATTCATGAAAAAACATATTAACTTTTTTACAAACAACAGAATTCTTTGTTTGCAACATTTTGCTATTCACTGGTTTCTCTTAAATAATTTTTGGGAATTTTTCTACTTCTAATTGCATAAAATAAAATGTCTTCGCAAAAAAATGATTTCGAATTGGGTTAAAATTAAGAAGTGTAATGAATGTATTTGAGGAAATTTTTGTATAAGTGAAGTAGAAATGAATAACATTATTACTAAATTGTAGATGATAAATATTGTTATGTTATTTTACAACAAATATCAATAGCACACCGACAATGAAAAAAGTTCCTTTGTATAATAAATTCACATAGGAAAACGGATTTCTCGCTCGAATCCTCAAACCCAGTGGTGTTACTCACTCGAACTCGAGCAAGTTGTTAAGTGGGAACTTTGAGTGTTATTACAAATTGTTATTCGGATGCCATCATGGGAATAAGTAGACTTGGAAAGAGAGTAATACTTCATGGGTGTTCATAACTTGTAGAACGTTAATAAACTGAGTTACTACTATTCTATGATCTCTTCATTTAAATGTAAACTTATTAACTCTTTATTCAAGCTTGACAAGAACCGCTAAAGTAAATAAAAAATAGGCAGTACAACACTGACTTCTCAATACCCAGTACACACTGACCCAGAAGGGGTTCTGAGAAACTTTTGAACCCAGAAGTTTCCCAGAACCCCTTCCACCTTTTCACTATGCCCCGAGGCCTATGCAAACAACTTGTAACTTCTCACTTTTCAATGAGTCAGCATGTTAAAGCAACTAATTTAACACATGGATCAATAAGTTCCGAGACTAACCCAGAGATGGCGCTCGTAGTAAACCAGTAACCAAGTCTTTCTAGAGTACTAACCTTTGCTTGAAACGTGTCAAAATTTTAAGTCGATCGGACCAGAAACAGCTGAGTTATCGAGGTCGGAGTAAAGTCGTTTTGTAGTTTGTTTAAAAAATGGAAAAAACCGAGTTTCGTGTTCTGATAAAACATTGTTTTTTAATGGGTAAAAACACCGTGCAAGCGAAACAATGGATTGAAAAATGTTACCCGGACTCTTGTCCATCAAAAGCAACGATTTGTCGGTGGTTTGTCGAGTTTAAACGTGGTCGTACCGACACAAATGACGCGGAACGCTCGGGTAGACCTTGGAAGCCGTTACACCGCAAAATGTGAGGGAAGTGACAAAAATTATAATGAAAGATCGTAAAGTGATTTGCTCGTGAGATTGCTGAGATGACACAGATATCATATGGAAGTGTATTTACTGAAAACGGTTTTTTGAAGTGAAGTGAAAAAGGTTTTTTCCAAGTGGGTGCCGCGATTGCTTTCGATGGAACAAAACCAGCAACGAGTCGATGATTCAGAAAGCTGTTTATCGCTATTTACTCGCAACGAAAAAAGATTTTTTGCGTCGTTACGTGACCATGGACGAAACATGGATACATCACTACACTCCAGAGTCGAAGCGGCAGTCATCTGAGTGGCGCACAGCTGGCGAAAGCCGTCCGAAAACGCAGCAGTCAGCTGGCAAAGTCATGGCGTCAGTTTTTTGAGATACGCATGGCGTGATTTTCATTGACTACCTCGAAAAAGGTAAATCGATCAACAGTGATTATTATATTGACTTGCTGGTGCGTTTGAAGGAGGAAATCGCAAAAAACGACCGACCAGTCTCGGGTCTTATTGATCCATGTGTTATGCATAAACGGATGTATGCAAGTTTAGAGTGTGAGCGCACCTCTGGGTTTGTATTTATACCCGTACAGCTCTCAGAAGGAAAGGAGTATTTTCCATATGATCCTACGAATATATCCAAGCGTTGTCAAATGTGAATTTTCTTCCAAGACCTGTACGGAAGGTAACAGCTATAAATAGTTGCAAACACAGAGAATATGTGCAAAGAACTTCATTCGACTCAGCTTTGATCTCCTTTGGTGTTAAGTCTTTTAAATATAAGGATTTAATCACCATATAAGGATTTAATCAAATATAACGATTTAATTTATCTTACATTTTCCTATTTTTCTAAGCAAGCACAAGTTTCTTGCTTTACTCGACAATAAAAATGAAAGTACTTGATTGAATTAACTTAGACTTAAACAGTTGTCTAGGGAAACATGGTGCTTACTAAAAGCAAAACCATTTTGGATGCTACGAGTGCCATCTCTTGGATTTTCCTTTGACTTATTGAATGACCATCATTTTCATTTTAAGAAAATATGAATTAAACATTGCAATTTTCGTCACTTACAGTTGGTCATTTATTTTTTTGGTGAATGCTCGTGAAGTGACACTACATAAATTCATTGAAAGAAATAAATTATTACATCAGCATACTTTTTTTTAAAAAAAAAATAGAAATTGGATTTTTATGAAACTTATAAAGTGTCATAAATGCATAATAGGATTTGACGGAATATTTTATCAAACAGATAAATAATCTGAATCTCTCTCTCAACCTATTCTTTT
This sequence comes from Nephila pilipes, assembly GCA_019974015.1. Taxonomy (NCBI): domain Eukaryota; kingdom Metazoa; phylum Arthropoda; class Arachnida; order Araneae; family Nephilidae; genus Nephila; species Nephila pilipes. The sequence goes on along the minus strand of BMAW01096960.1, from coordinate 86,656 downwards.
CAGAATATTGAATAATTTCTTATAATAGATAAACAATTAGTCAAAGTAAACTTAAGATACAAAAGCTAGCTGATATTCCAGTTTTAATGCTAGAAGGTCATAAATATAAATATATACTTCATGAAAATGCATGATGTGAAATCGAAAAAAAAATATTTGCTTTTCAAACTCTATATAATCTTAAGTGACAAAGAAATTAGTTAAATGATAGGAAAATTAAGTATTCCATTCATATTACACATGGATAATGTAAGAGCATACAACATTTCAGAAGTAATATTTCTCATTAACTTTTTTTTATCAGTTGTAACTGTCATTCTAATATTGCGAGTCAAAGTTACGGAATATTTTATGTACTTTTAGGTATGCAACTAGACAAGTATATTTTAAGCAAAATTATCATAATTTAACTGCATCACTTTATCTTTGATCTTATTCAATTTACATATGAAGTCCTACAATACAAATTTGTATAAATACGGATGTAATATATAAATGGAACATCTGAATATACTTCGTAAATAAAACAAAGAAAAAACTATTGTGCTTTCGACATTAAAATGATCAAATTGAAATTCCATTAAACAATGAAAATATATTTCAGCGCTGAAACATTATCTTTCATCTATGACGTCAAATGACATGTTGCATATTTCTTCTATTTCTTCTCGAAATTTCTAACTTTAATTGAAAAGAAGGAAATATACAAAAAGTCTAAGATTAAGTCCAAGAAGAATCTGTATTCGCGTTTAATTACAAAGAGCCTACTTTCATTAAAATCCAGACACTATTGCAACGAAGCTAACATATAAAGTATTTTAGAAGAACTATATATTTCAGTATATGTACTCACTATTCGCTCAGTTAATCTTTTGAGATTTGTAGAAACTCATTTCATGAAATCCGGATATATGATTTCTGATTAAAATAGTTTTTTGAGTAACTTCTAGATTGGATATTCTGAAGAGATTATTTAAATTAGTTATTAGCTAACCACACGCATTAATTGTTTCTAATTTTGTATTAAAATACTTCGATTCTAGGAAATTGTCATAGCATGAAAAGCGGTTCTATTTAGTTTTTTATACAACGAAATTTTTTTCAGAAGTAAAATAATATATAAGTAGGTATAATATGAAAGATAAGAATTAGGTTACTGAATTAAAAAATAATAGCTTATACTTTATAAAAATAATTATTTAGACACAGTATAGCAATACAATTTTGTTTTCGATTTTTAAGGAGACAGTACACCTTTAAAATGCAATATTTGCTCAAGATATATATATATATATATATATGATTTCACATTAGAAATCAATATTTTATCTTTAAAAATCTCTTTGAATATTGTTTCAATCTTATTTCGAAACTGAGATACAGCTGTTTTAATATTACTTGTTCATGCATTTCTCTGGACACAAAGACTCTAAAACACGACATTTGTTTCAGAATTGCAAAACACAATATCCCAAAATGTTAAGTTTTTACTTTTGGATTAGCATGTTTTGCAGTCAGTTAGCATGTTTTTCTTAATTATTTCCCTACATTTGCGTAAATTTTCCTTTCAACCGTAAAAAATATACATTTATTAAATTTTTTTGAGTGTTTTTCTTATTTTGAAGCCTTATAGGATCATAAAACATGCTTTTGTTGACAAAATCTATGTTAATCAAAAAATTTCTCCGAAGATGAACAGTTACCTTAAATTTGTGTTAGGAACATGTATTTAGAAAGAATGAGTGACATATTTTAAAAGTTAAGAACAATTATTGTTAGATAGTCATTCAATTAATATCAAGCAATTATTTAAGATCACACTAAACTGATATAGATTTTATGTGGCTTTTGATAAAAATGATTTTTGTTCAAGTTTTGGCAACGCTTAAGATAATCTTGAATTAATGATATCATTAATGAGAAGGCAATTAATTACTGATTTCAAATTAAAATATTTCAGTTTTTAAATACAGTCTTTTCAACTGATGTGGGGCCACGGTAGCCTAGTGGTGATGGTTTTGGACTCGTGGCCGACGGTTTTCGTTCAGTAATGGGTTCGATTATTGGCGAAAGACCCACCGTGTAGCCGAAGCTGATGCACGTTAAGTCAGTCGGTGCCCAAAATCCTCCCGTTTGCGTGGTATGGATGTTAGAAGAGGGAGTGCCAGCTGAGGTGTCATCCTCGTCACTTGAGCGTGGTTCAAACTTACGAGGTCCATCGCCAATAGCCCTCGTGTTGCTTCTAGTGCGACGTTAATAAAAACTAAATTAAACTAATTTTCATATTACGTTTTATTATGCCGGAATTTAGAAAATATTTAGTAATAGTAACATCTTTTATCGTATTTCCTCTAGTTATATTTAGTTGCCTTCTGTGTTTTCAAATATAAGCTTACTTTTCTGTTCTAAAGTTGAGAGTTGTAAGCAATTTTTAGAAAGGAGAGCACGAAGGAATTTTCATAGAATATCCGCGTGTATGTATTATCACCATCCAGACATTTACTCAGAAATAATTAAAGATAATATACTTGATATTTATACTTTAATTACTAGCCTTAATTGTAAATGTATATCCATGTAATGTATCTATCGGGAGGTATTGAGATTTAGAGTTTATCTACTCAAATTGTCTAGATACAAATAGCATTTAATGGTCAATAGAGGCTTTCAACGTTATGCTATATGTCTGAAAATTAGAGACATACTCAGAAAATAATTTTGGGAGGGGAGTATTGTCAATACCATGACGGAAGCAGTTTCTTAGCTTAGAATTACCACTTGATAAAAAGTAAATAATATCTTATATCAGTCATATTTCTCCAAATTAAAATTGTTCAATTAATGATATAATTTCATGAAGTTAAAAAAAAATTCAAAAAGTAAAAATCATTTAAAAGATAATTAAGATACCATGAAAAGGAAATATACAATTTTGAGGTGTGCTTTTTGAAAGATGCAGCCACCCTTCTCCCCTTCCTCTCATCTGCAAACACTGTGACAAAAGCACTCTTTCAGAGACAGCAAAGACTTCCCTATTTTTTTCTGAAAAATCGGCTGAGTTAAAATCTTTTTTTCTCTTCAAGATTAAAAAAAAATATTCATGAGAAGAAAAAAGTTCTTATACTTATAATTAGAATATTTTTAATAGTACAATAAACCAACTATCCTGAAATATTTCAATTTTTCCCAAAAAATTCTTCGGAGGTACTTATGTCCCTTTGCACCGACCCTGAGTATGACACTGTTCAAAATTAAAAATTTTTTACTTAAAATATTAAAAAATGTATACCGGGGACATCATCTTTAATTCTTGCATTTTTATGTGATTAAAAAATGCTTAAGGGGACTTAGTACCTTTGCACCTTCAAAAGTTCGATTTTTCAAATTTGATTTTAAAAAATAGTACTGAATGTTAGGAGCATTTTAAATCAAACCGCGTCAGAATCCGACAATTATTACATCCTGTGCAACAAAAAATATAAATGTCTAAAGTGGCTTGTTCTATGTAATGCAATGTAAACAAACCTCTTTTTCTCAGTTTGCTATTTTCACACTTTCCCACAGGATTAAAAAAAATATTTTGCATGCAGAGCTTTCAAATTTTACATGAGTGTTGTACTTGTAAATCTTTATTCTGTGAACCTCAATTTTGTTAATAGGATGATTAGATGTTATTTTATAACATGATAAATGAAAAAAAAGTTACTGAATACAAATTTGATAACTTGTTTTTAATTTTTTAATTTTTTTTATTGTAAGGTAAATTTAAAATTTGAGGTTTACAGAATAAGGGTGTTATTTAGATTTAATTTGGTATAATAATTATAGTTCTACTGTACATCTTTCAAAAGTTATCTTGTGGGTAACGTAAGGTAAGCTAATTTATTTTTCAAATTTTTGTACGCATATTTCATGTTGTATAAGAAAATATATTAATTTAATAGCACAACTTGAACCAATATTTTAAACTATGTACTTTATTACACAAACTGGCAAAGTTTCATACTGAAATGAGCAAAAATTGTTGTTTTATGAAGAATCGAAAAAAGTTTGTCAAAATGTTCTACTTTTGATTTCGTAAGGTACTAAGTCCCCTTAAGATATCTTTTTGTGCTTGTACACGTATAGTTCCATAAGTAAGCCTCATTTTAGGATCGAAAGCTGCTGACATTAAAAACAAGAAAATGCTAAAAACAGCAATAAACTCGGTTAGAAATAAACAGCAATAAACTCGGTCGGCAAAGGGAAAATTTGATGCATAACAAGCATACTAATAACTTGTTTTTGAAGTTGAAATCTAGGAAGCGTTCCATATCCCTATCTACTTAAGTCATATTTCCTAATTCATTTTCACTTAATTATAGTCTTTTAATCCTTGGAACACTTCATTGTTATGTAAGCCAACACTAATTTCTACTTTAATCTTTTTTTTACTCCAGTTACTTGCTTCTGTGCAGGATTTGGAAAATGTTCTCTAAGTAATTATTTCTGAAATTATTCATCAGTATGATAATATTCGCTTTATTATTATTTAATGAATGAAAGTATAAATTGCAAAAGCATAACACTACTTATTACAATTGTGGCACTTTGGAATCGCAACTGTAACAAAAGGAACATGATAATTTACTTTCAATGCAAACTGAGTAAACTGAGGAAAATTAATTACACTCACAAGAAATACTTATTTTTGATGACAATGATGAAAAGTGGTTTTTCTTTTGCCCAATAACATGTTTATAATACACAACGAGTGAGCAAATTTTGTTTGATTAAGATAATTGTCTTGTAAAAAATAACATTTTACTGGCTTTCATGTAAAAAAATATTGAAAAAATGTAATATTTTCTAGTTTCTCTGATGGATACATTCCCTAAAAAAACAACTCTGGTTTTGAAAAAATAAATGTATTTTATTGATTGGGTTTTTTTTTCTTACTCTGTCAAATAATTGTAAAAATTCTTGGAAATATTTGGATACTTTTGAGAATGAGAATTTGTTTATAAAATTGAAGTAATAAAACATTTCAACAGCTCTGAAAAAAAATCTTTTAGAATTTTACAAGTCTCAACGCATATTTAAGCTTTAATAATACAAATGTTTTAATAATAAGAGTTATCAGTAATGAAGCTAATAATATAATTAAATGCTATTGCAGAATGAAACATTAACTGAATTTTAGTGTTTCATTCCGAGCTTGTAGCTTCACTAATAAATTCTAATGCAGCAAGAAATATAATAAAGTTTCTTCGCCAGATACACATTTTTAAGATTCCAACATAAATAATAATTTTCAAGTGTGAAATTTTTTGATCTACAAGCAATAATTGTGATGATATTTTAAAGACTCATTAAATTGTTGAAAGGCAGAGAAGATTTTAAAAAAAAATATCTAAAATCAAAACGTCACAATTTCATACATAATTTTTTAGCTGGATGTATGTATATATATATATATTTCATTTTGTTACATGTTTTAACGTGCACATGGAAGCAATCTTAACATATTGTAATACAAAAAGCAGAGCTTTTCATACAGTAAGACAGTGGGCGAAAAGCAAAGTGTAAGAAGGGAAAAAGCGAGCCTAACGGATAGCGTCCGTCTCTTAAAGTCAGTAAAACGGGAAAGACTGAGAATCCTGCTGAACTTGCAGATGAAAAAGGCTTGTGGTACTATTGCTCAACACGCGACTTTACGAAGCAAAGGTGACAGCTACAGTTAATAAAAGTTGGTTGCTAAATTTAGTTTGGTGTAAAAAAGTATAAAACTTCAAAAAGAGAATGAATGGAATAGAAAAGAAGGAAAGAAAGCAGGTTCATCACATACACACAAACATATATATATAAATATACATATGCATACATATGTATAAAAATGTATATATATATATGTAATAGAAAACTGTTTACTTTTATCTTAGAACCTGTCACTACCCTACTTTACTACATTTTCACTTTTTCACTTTTACTGACAAACTTCATTTCCACTTCTGATTTGCAAGAAATTCTTTTTCATCATGTACTTCTTACTTTTCTTAATAATAATATTATAATAGCTATATCTTTAATGTTACTTACTTCTCGTAAATTAGTTAACTTTCATTTATCTTTAAACTTCAGATAAGAACCGACCTAGAGCTATTAACCAATAACAAAAGTTTCTTTTATTCTTTTAAATAATATCGCATTCCCTTGGTGATCAGTGATGGCTTCTATGATTTCACGATCCTTGCTGTCGAGCTCATTATTAACATGAAAACGAAACTTTGTTTTTTTACATCATCGCATAGTACTTATTTTCAATAATGATTGATATAAATGCTCAAATTGCAATCACCAACAGAAATACGGGAATGGTAGCGTCGAAGGAGTGAATGTTAAAATTTACCGATGATATGCCATTAATTTCGCAATCGCTTACCTCTACAATGGATTGACGAGGATCGAGATCCTAAAATGAGGTCAATTGGAGTCTCGTAAATGTTGGCCATCAGATTCTCCAAGTAGAAGTAATCTGTTTTTGATAAATTTGAACATCGGGGGTATTGGGTTTGTTCCTCACGCTTAATCTATAGAGGTCATTGCAGCACATTTGAAGTGTTCAATGTTAAGCCCACATCGAAAGATATTGACGCACCATCATGCTGAAGCTACATTTTATGACATACAAGAATTGGAATATCTGACAGCAATTTTGGTTTAATCTGTTCTAGAAAGATATGATAGGAAGTTCCACTGAATTGTGATGTAAAGAGATATCTGTCTTTAAAGGAAACGTTTACTGTACTCATCCAAACTTTCTCAAAGAAGTGTTCTGGAATGCATGTAGACGTGTAGCGTGTGGATTATCAGTTGACCGAAATGTGTATTGGACACACTGAAAATATCTTCCTGTTTAAAAGTCGCATCATTTGTGAGTATTACCTGTGCTGTAAAATCCAGATATCACAAATTTCTGAAAGAATAATTAGCAGAATTTTACTCTCAAAAGATAATCACTTGCTTGCAAAGTCTGGACTATTTGAATATGGAATGTAATTATGTTAACGTTTTTCATTTAAGACTCTACAAACGGTAGGTTGACGTTTGACTCACACAACACAGCATGCATTAGCTCTTGTGGGGAAGGCTTCATAGACAATGATCAAGATGGCATTTTCCCATGTTTTGATATCAGACAGATCTTTTTAAAGTACTTTCTTCATAGCTGGTAATGAATGAACTAATTATATACTCAAAGTAATCGATTACACCACTCAAATATTTTTATGTTCAGCACACCACTCGAAGAAAAACATTAGCAGATGTATGCCTACATTTTCTCTATTCGTAAATTCTCCCTCCGAAACGAACATCACAATTGCGAAATACTTTCCTCTCAGATGCATCAGACAATAAATGGGCAGACGCACTACAGCCCTGTACACACAGCATTACCAGCCAGTCAGAGAAGTCTAGTTTGTTTTATAACCAGTGGTCTGTTTTGAAAGCGCTATGTGATGATAAACAAATATTTTGTGTGTGTGTTAGTACTTCAATGTGTTACTTTCGACTATACATTCTTATGCAAAACAACATATATTTAGTAGTATGATGTACCAACTCTAATAGTTAATTTCATAACCCCATAGAATCAGCCCAGTCAATGTTTATATATATATATATATATATATATATATATATATATATATATATTACAGTCAATGTTTTCCAGTCTGCAAGAGAAACAAAAATAAGTGACAAATGGAATTACAATTCAATTCACATTGGAATTCAAATTCAAATACCCGATACAAATCGTAACACAAATAAACTAGAAATTTCCTTTCTAACGCAGGGAATTTTAGTACGAATATGATATCTGAAGTTTCATTTCGATTTCATTCTTTGTAAATGTATGTAATCTTGGACTTCTTTTATTTGAAATACCTTTCACAAACCTCAGTATATTCAGATATTTATGTCAGACAAGCGCCTCATTTACAATAAACTATGAATAAGAAATTTTTCTTGTGTAAGTGTTTGAAAAAAATATTGCATATCGAGGAAGATAGATTTTCTTTTAGAGCTTCTTGATACAGTTCCTTGGCCTTAAATATTCGGAACAGAATAAAAGGTATCGAACAAAATGGTGAAGTATTTTCGATTCAGAACAAGAGTAACGAATAAAAACTACATATTTCACAAATGTGATGTACTATTTTTTGTAAAATAGTTTTTTTACAAATTTTACTATCATTTTAAGTGAATTATTATTTGAAGTAGTACTATTGTACAATCTCTCCGATTTAAATATTTCATTATTATTTTTTTAATTTTAATCATACGGAAGTAGATTCTATCATTAATGGAAATTAAAAACTATTTAATTTTTTGAGACTATGATCACTTCTTATGAGACCAAGGGTAATCTCATGATGTCCGATATATCATACCAGTTTTACATTATTAATTGATAGAACTTGTAACATTGTTATAAGTAAAAAAGAAGCTGAAGAAGGAAATTAAATTCGTTGTTTTTCTTCTATGATAATTATATATAATTGAATATTCTATTGCTTTTATTAAAAAATACACCTTAACGCACACATTTCGAGTAAAACAGTAAATAAATTAACTGATAAAAAAGTTTCTTTTAAAAATTGGTTTTAATGTACTCTGCCACACGGAAAGAGTTTATAATTTTCGAGCTTTGGAATAATAAAATTTTGAAACTATATTGGACTATACATTGAATAGAAGAACACAAAAGGAAACTGTAAGTTCAGGGAATTCCACATCAACGCTTTTCATATTTTTACATATTTTATACATGAAATTGACAGATGTTTATCTTTTCAAAATCATTAGTATTTTAAGCGAAGGAGACAAAACAGTATCGTTTTTGAATAAAAAAAACCCAAAAACTGTTTATAGAAACTTTTATGAGGGACAGTAGTGTGATATATCAGTGGCCGCAGTGGTGTAACGGTTAGTGTGTCCGACTGCAAGTGCTGACGAGGCAAGCTTGAATTCCGGTGGTTTTGGCTTGGATACCTGGGTATGGTTCAACTCATCCCTTTGTCCCTCCGAAGTAGATGTTATGAATACCAAGTTGTTTGAGGTCCAGCTTGAACTAGGCTTTCAATCTGTACTCTATCTAACAATAAGCGCCGCAGTCCAAAGGGCTACAGATGCATAGGTACGTACGTTTGATAAGGCGTGCGATCCTGGCTCATTTTGACTTAACTCACTGAGAATTTGGAAGTAACCTTACACTGGATAATTGATAAATTTATTTTATGTAGTAATTGGTTTATGGCAGAAAACTCCCTCATCAACACCGAAACTGAAATAATCAATAGTAGTAGAATACGAAATGTTCGATAATTGGGATGTTAATGAAATAATTCAAGTAGTGACAGTTGAAAATAAACAAAGCAGTACTATTTTTTTGAAGTATTCTTTAATTCAAATCTGGAGTGAGGCAATCAGAGTTCTAACAATTCTTAACGAATCTGCTTATTCTTTGAATTAATCGTATTTTTATGATTATGTGACTGGAGATCCAAATCTGATAAAAAATAATCCCAACTATTTTGATTCGTTCCCAAAAATATTGCATTCGAGCATTCGAAGTTGCTGGTATTGATTTAATGAGTCCAATTTATCTCTGCAGTAGTTCAGAATCTTGGCTAGTTTTAATTACATACCCAATTTATTTTAGCCATAAAATAATAAGAGTAATTTCTTTACTAAAACAGGATATACGAGGTGTGGCTATTAAATAAGGAGACGGACACTGCTACAAATGAGGTACATATGCACCAAACGCCAGAGACTGATATCTGTTTAGCGTGAAACCTTCTCTTTCCAGTGCTGTTCTTCTCATTTCTGTAAATACAAATCTGTACAGCTATAGCCTTCCTCCTCGTAGTAGTTACTTTTTCCGTTTCGCATTAAAATGATAAGTGAGCAAAGAATTGTGAAATTTCACATGAAACTTGGAAATTCCGCTACTGAAACTTATAATTTATTGAAAGAAGTGCATGACAATGAATGTTTATCACTCGCACAGCTTTATGAGTGGTTTAAGCATTTCCAAGATGGCTGAAAAGAAGTTGAAAATGATTCATGCCTGGGTCACTCTCCAATGTCAAACATGGAGGACATTTCGAAAATATTCATTATTTGGTTTGATCTGACCATCGCTTAGATATCCGTGAAATTGCGAGTATTATAGGAATCGATAAAGAATCCATAAGGCAAATTTTTTCACCGAGAAAATGCACCGGCTTATTCCACATTGTCTGTCACTAGGTTTGTAGTCAAGTGCAGCCTCCCAGTGTTAGTTCATCCACCTCATTCGTCTGATCCTGCGCCGTGTGACTTCTATCTGTTTCCTAAATTAACATCTGTATTAAAAGGAACGAGATATGAGTCCGTTAAAGCTGTGAAAGAGAAACAGCGCACGTTCTGAAGGAGTTGACAGAAGACCTCCAGCACTCATTCGTGCAATGGAAGAGTCACATGGATCTATGTAGGGATAGAGGAGGGATATATATTGAAAGTGATAATAAGTAAATATATATGGCATGCAATTTAGACGTTTCACTGCATCAGTCTCGTTATTTAATAGACGAACGTCGTATATTCTATATAGGCTTCTGTTGATAATCCATATTCAACAGCGAATTTCGTTACAAGCGTTTCAAATTTTGCTATATATTCTTTTATATAATTGTTATTAGTCTTGTGTGTTTGGTTTTATTAACTTCACAGTCCAAGCAACATGTCGGCTATTGGCGACGGACTTCGTAAGTTTGAACCTCGGTCAAGTGACGATGTTGTTATTAGAACTGACGGGTCTAATCTAGTATTTTTATTTATAATTTCTCCCAATATCTAATCCTTAATAATATTGAAATTTCCAATAATGGCATAAAAGTGTTCTTCATTTTTAAAATTCTTTATAATCTTCACATTTATAAGTAGCATTTTCAAGCATTTATTTCGTGCTATTAAAATTGAAAAAAAGATGCCCAATTTCTTATTACGTTTATGAGCCTTTTTTGATAGAAATACTTTTAACAAAAAGTGAATCTCTTTGTATTTATTAAAAATATTATTATAAGTAATCTTATTAAATGATTTATATATATATATATATATATATATATATCATACATTTGGTCGTACAATATTAATTTTTTATAATATTTTTATACATTCTTTCGTATTATATTTAACTAGGATATAATTGGTACTATAGTGAATAAAAGGAAATCATTGACTTAATCATATTTCTTTTACTAAGAAAACCCTTAAGAATAGAAATTTCTTTTTTATTTGATACAAACACAAAAAGATTATATTTTTGATATAGTTAATAATAGCTTCAAATTCCGCAAAGGTCCCTTACTTAATATAATATATTTCTGAAAATATTTTTGAATATTATTTTTTTCCTCTAGAATAGCTCATATTGCTAACTTATTATTATTTACGATATTATAATTGCTGTTATATTGTAAAAATATTATTTATTGCTGTTTTGCTTAAAATATGCAGAATATTTTGATTATAAATGAAAATATTAAGTCCAAATGGATATATAATACTATAGAATATTGTAAAATGATTTCCATCCTTATTCTATTAATAATATTATGAAAAAAACATAACAATAGATATTTACACATTATCATGATGTAGTAAATTAAAATGATAAATTTCTACTTCATTACAAATTTTGATACTATTATAATTTTTGGTATCGAGTTTATGTTAATTAACGCGTAAATTTATACGATTAGAAGTATAATCCATACATTTATAATGAAAAATTTTACAATTTAAGATTCAAATACAATTAATATATTTTGTAGAAAATTAATTCGTAATATATATTATGTTATTCATTAGCACAATTGTATCTCATGTCTAATATTTATTACTCTAACATTTATTATAAATTAAAATACATTCAGTAACACTAAAAATAGGGCACAAAGAACGGAGCTTTGGCTTGAAGTTTAATTTAATGCACGCAATGATATAGATCAGATAATCAATTGATCCTAAAATCAACGCAATTAAACAAAAATGAAGGGTGAAATCAGACTAATACAGTACAATTTAAATAGCATGTCGGACTACCTCCTGCTACAATGCATGCCACAACACGGTTTGGAATTGTGTTTAAATGTCGAATGTCTTCCTGGTGCAGATGGGCTCACAAATCTTGAACATCCACATCCAAATCATGTACAGAATGACAGGGAAGAATCTGAAAGTGCAGATGGTTGAATAATGCTCTATAGGGGATTAGTTAGGAAAGCGGGCTGATCGTGGAAGTGTCTATATAGGATATAGAAAATTTTGAGCTACTCGAGCTGCATCCAAGCGATCAGCCTATCTTCCTGAAAAATTCTCCTTTAAAGACCATTTAAGAAAGTTCAAGAATATCATCAAAAACACGTTGGTTCATTAAGGTTCCACGCACCTATGTCAAAGTAGATCGGCTATTATAGGCTATGCCAGCAATCCAATCCATTATGCCTGCTGTGGGTGTAGTGTAAAGCGCGACAGCGAGTGTTCAATTGTTCCGTTCACCAGGGTACTTACTAAACCATGCGCAGTTATTATCTACCTGTAAGCAAATAGGAATTCATCACTAAACACCATGGTTTGCCGATCTGGGGCATTTCTCGTCCACTCTGGCCTGACACCTCTATAGACTGAATAGCCTATGTTTTGGTGTGAAAGGCAATTCACGGAAAGAGTGTTTGGGTCACAGATTCGCTTTCGCAAGACATCTGGAAACAGTTTGTGGAACACCTGACAGCTGCAAGTCTGACAGTATCACTCGGTGGGATCAATGAACGGTATTATATGTTTAAATGAATCCCGGTAGGATCTATGAAAACTTTCCGTCTTAACTTCAATAATCTCATCACGTCATTTTCCTGTTCGCTCTTTAAACTGTTCGCTACAGGTGGGTACTATTTCCTGTTCACTGTTCTCAAAAAGTTCGAAACGATCGACCAGGCGAGCAACAGGGCGCAACAACCTGTTTGTGGTTCGATCTGTTTCAATGATCAGGTCCCTCTTAAATTTGCTTAACAGTGCGAGATACGTTTTCACACGTCTATGGGGCATTCTTCGCTTACTTAAGTCCTCGTGAAGTCGGAATATGACAATTACATTCATGAATCTTGTACTATGCTGCCTGTTTATATAGAATCCATTCCTTCATTACGGTGCCACTGCAAGTAGAGTGGTCATACGCATTCTCAAGAATGATAGATCATTTTCAACTCGGGTATTATGCACCTACATTTACTAATTATCATACCCATACCTTTCATTACGATGCGACTACACTACCCGGAAATTATACAATATTTCGATTGTACCTTTTTTCCGTCTTGTTAAGCTATTTCAATGCTCTTGAGAGTATTTTTATTATCAGTATTAGATTTTTATCACGAAAACTATATATATATATAATTACTACTAACAGCAGGACTAATCCTATTATTTACTACTCCTATTATTATTACTATTAACGTAAATTTAACTTATAAAAGTTGTATTTCTCGATTTAGTTTTAGAGATATTTTGAAAAAAAATTAGAATTATTTGAGGTAAAAAAGGTGCTTTTCAATTTCTGATGATTAAAATTCATTTTCGGAATAGTAACTTACATTTATTTTTGTATAGAAATATTATATGTATTAAAACTCTACTTCAGAATAGAAACTTATATATTTATATTACATGTTTTATTCTTAAAAAAATGTTATAAGATCTCACAACTTTGATTAATTGAATATTGTTTAGAAATTATTCCGTTATTTTTGGAACATAATATTTCAAAATATTTCTTAAACACCTGTTCCTCTTAAATAAATTGATTAACTGTAGAAATGACTCGTACAATCTATTTTCAAATTCAGCATGTAACAACTGGAGCCTAAAACCATCTAACCAGTTATCTTGCTGTGTAAGGATTATTACTTTTCTTCTATAATGATTTTACTAACGTATTTTTGAAATATATTATCCTGTTTTAAATTTATGTAACTTACACAGTCAATTAATACCTGAAATTGTTTGGGATTTTCAGGAAAAGATGACGTGTTATTTTTGAATTAATTAATATCCACGTTTAAGGACTTCGTAATGTTCATGATTGATTTACTTATTGGATTTTGTTTTAGATTTTCCTTTCTTTGAAAACTCTTTTAGAAAATTTTGTGTATTACTAATAAAATATTTTGATTTTCTTTTAAGATTTCTAAAAGTTAATTATTAATTCTTCCATTTTTTTATAATTGTTCTAATTTATATTTTAGGCTTTTTTTGTTATTAGCCTATCAAGTGGCAAATAGCTAATGAATATACTATTGAACTTATTTAAACCCACATAATTCATTCTCAACTAGAAACTGCTTTTTGAATTATTCGGTTCAAATTTTATTGCTTCATTTAACTTTTCTTCTTCAATTTCCTTTTTAATTTTCTTTAGAAATTTTGTATATGATTTTTTTTTCTGTACATATATGCGAATAATTTGATACTTATAAGTAACTAAGCAAGGGAATGTAAATGGAAAAAATTAGGAAGCTTTGTCAATAATTAAAATATTAAAGCGATGTGTAAGAATTCACCTCTGACCCAATAAGAAAGAAAATATATGCAAAAACGTAAAAACAATAGATAATAATTGTGAACAAAAAATGAAAAAAAAAATAAAATTCACTAATTTATCTATACAAGAATATATATATATATATATATATATATATAGGAGTATTAATTTTATTTCTCTTAATTTAAATATATCTTAAGTTAAATGTTATGAGAAATTAATATTATCATTGTGAGAGAAAGATCGCAGTCTATAAAGTAAGTTTTTTTATCATCAGTTTTATATGTTTAACGGTACAAAATCAAATTGGAAAGTTTTCTATGATAGTTGTAATTTTTGCTACGTTTTAGTTTTGTAAATAATTTATTTTAAGTATCAAAACGATATTTTAATATGTTTCAGATTTTGCTAAATTGGATATTTCATTTTAAGATGCCAAAGTAATTTATAATCACTATGCAGAAATTGATAAATAAGAAAAGAATGAGGTAAAAAGGAAAAAAATATAACATAAAAACATGCTGATCATATTAATTAACAAAAATAAATAAATAAATATCGATTATTGAATAATTCCATTATAAAATATTAAAAATCAGCAAAATATATTTTGTAACTTTTATATCTTTAATATGAATAAAGAAATTATGGGTACAATTTTATTTCCTTTAAATTAGATGCTATGAATACTATGATGGTGCTATTTTATTATAATATTATAAAAAAAATTTAATAATGTGTAATTAATGCTTAATTTTTTAAGAGTACCAGGACATGGGAGTAATGATGGAATATAATATCTAACACTCTTCCTTCTGTGATATTGTATGTTTTATATTATTAGTAAAGCTGAAATCTTTTGTATGTCTAAAAATGATATTTTAACCATTTTATAGAACTATAAAAGTAATATTAGAATGGATTTTTTTCCTCTTAGTTGAATATGGATATGATTTGGGAAAGATATTTGCATCTAGGTTTCCTTTTTAACCTCCTCAGACCGAAGATCAACTTTGAACTATAGATTTTGGAATAATTTGTATCAATCGGTTCTAAATACATAAAAAAATACTGCAAAAATGTTAAAAAATTATTTTTATTGTTGAGAGATTAAGTGTCTCCTGGAGGAGACATCGGAAAAAAGTGACATCATAACGTTAATTTGAAATATTTCTTTAATCTTAATTTAATGAATAATTCATAATAATTAGCATAATGAGCAAAATTAAAAATATGAATCACAAAATATTCCTATCCTAACTGTTAACAGAAGAGTCCTAATTTCCAAAATTTATCACACATTCGTTTTTGTCTCTTTCTCTCTCTTTATCTTATACTATTAAATAATTTCTCAATTTAAGTTGTTTCTTATTGAAAACTTGTGATTTATAAGAAATGTTGTCTGCGAGTATGGGAGTTATATTTTTTCTGCCCAATATATTCGAATTCTGGAAAATTTTAAATTAGACGTGATTACAGTGATCACTAATTATGTTTCATTTCAATTTCTCATAGATACAAATTTTTTACTGTATCCTTTAAATATCTATATTTGGTGAATTCATTTAGCAATTAAAGAATATCATTCCGAGGTGAAATATATGCCATAATTATAATTCCAAATCGAATGATATTGGTAGCCATAGACCTAATGTCTCCTACAGGCAACACTGAAATAACAGCTTTGTAAATCAGAAGTGGGAAGATTTAAGTAAGAAATTAATAATGTTCCATGTACACAGCAATTTTAAGGTTTAATAATTTTCTATTATACAAATAATAACATGTAATATAAAAAAATAAAACAAATCCTACTTAGATCATTTTTAGGTCAGAATTTTTTTATTTTAGTTATTCTTTTTTATTAAATAATCACAATTAATATAAATATGTACATACATATGACAGAATCACAATAATAAGTGGGAAAAGAATTTTTTTTTCAGTGATCGACACGTTTCGTCACTGACGGTATTTATTCCTAAATTTATATCTTTCTAAATATCTTATATAAGATATTTTTTTTATCTCATATAAAACTAAAATTAAGTATTTGAAAATCAAATATAAAAAGTTTTATGCTTCGATGAGTCTCCATCCGGAGGCAAGATCATTCTACGCCGACGCTCTTCCAGCTATGCCATTGTAAGACAAATGACATAGTAGAAGCATTGGCTTATTTCTAAATTCATCCGGTAAAGCAAGTTGTTGAAATGCAATTTAGCCCAACCACCCTTGGCGACAAGAATTATTTGGCGGTATTTTGCCAAATGTGGCTATCCTGGTCCGCTTCACGTTCGACCAAAATAATCGCCAAGTTTGGCATTTTTTGAAATCGCACCAAGTGGTTGGGCTAAATTGCATTTTCACCAGTTAATTTTAACTAAATGAATTAACATTTGAAAAAACTGTATTAACATCAATTGTCATCTACTAAAAGTTTTAAAAAATGTATTTGAACTTGAGTGGATGAATAAAAAGTATTTTATTAACGATTGAAAATTTGAACAAGATAGAGAGAATGTGAACAAATTGTAGAAATTTAAAAAAATATGACCACTTAGAGATGCACGAGCATATAATCTTCTTTCTCTTGGAAAACACCTTTCCCATTTTACCATAAATAAGCAACGAATGCAAAATGTTCACTAAAAATCATCTTCTTTTCAGAACTACCATCTATTAACAAGAAAATTAACTATATCTGGGTATTACTGATGCCATTTTTTTTTAACTTGGTGGACTTTTTTGAAAGTGTAGTTTTGTGTGTTCTACAGAAAAAGCTGGGACTGAGGAGGTTAATGAAATTATTTCACAATATAGCTATAAATTTTTCATGCTTCTATAAGGTGTACAAATGCATATTGCCAACTAAAAATCTTTTCTATAATTAACAATTGATTTTTAAGAAATAATTTTTATATGAAAAAAAAGAAAAAAATTATGTTTTTTGAAAATTACAAATTTCTGAAATTTTTTTTTAAAAAAAATATACAATAATGTAATTTAAAAAAATTCAATATATTTTGTGTATCCTTTCATATATGAGATGTAAAATATTTTGTATATTTATGGAATATTGTTTTTAAAATTATTACCTGAATGCAAACGTAACTCAAAAATACTATCCATATATTCAACTTAAAAAGTACAATAACTTTTCACAAAAAAAAAAAAAAAAAAAAAATAAGAAAATTTAAAATTTTTTAATTGGTTTATATAAAATAAAAATAAAATGTTATTATGGGGCATACAAAATATGTTCTACGAATAATTTAAAGTATAAATGACATTCAAAAAAAGAATTTGAAATGCAGTATTTATCGCCCGTATGTCCTGTTGCACTTGAAACAAATATAATAACTAATGTCTTATAACTAATTAGTATAAAAACAATTTCAGAAAACGTAATGATGTTACTTAAGATTAGAAAAAGAACATAAAAAAAGAAAGTAATTTTCTTAAAATTGTTTACTAACTTTATAATTTTTCTTTAATGAACAATTTTTTTTTTAAAAATCAAGTATCGTAAATAGGTTTTTTATTAATATTTAAACAAGAATATTATTAAAACTGATGATTATAATTAATATTATTGCTTACAAAAATGTTCATTAGAGCTAGTTTTTTATGCAAACTATTCAATTACAAAAAAAAATGTCTTGCTTTTCTTTAAAAGTAATATGCGCCAAATTAAAAAATTGTGTGTGGGGGATTAAAATAATTATGAAATTTCTCATTAAATGAATGACATCAAGTGTTTTGGTCACAAAGTATCATATTACTAGCTGTTACAATATATCTTGAGTTTCTAATGTACACAGTGATTTGTTAAGCAATTATTATTAGTAATAAAATTTAAAACATGTGCACGTAATATGCAATATTCTTCGAGTTTATATTTCCATGTCCTCTAAAGGAAAACTTAAGTGCTCAATGTAATTGGAGTAAATTTTGAATTTTAAGAATGAATTGAAATCGAATATTTCTTCAAAATTCGTTTGAATTTAATTTGGTTTGAAGATATCATGTCCGAATTATTCTTCATATAATTAATGACAGAATTTTTAACTTAAAAATAACTTTAGTATTTATCTTTGACCGTTACTGATTAAATCCATATATAATTGTGTAAAAAGAGTGCTGTAAATTTTTTTAATAGATCAAATGAAAAGTAATACTGTTTATGTACTAGGTATTTAATTTAGAAATAGAGAAAAAGTAGCTTTTTGATAAGGTTCCAAGATAATTCAGCATTCATTAAAGTGTAAAATTTAATTTTCATTATCAAATGATAATCCGATATTTCTCTATAATTATCTAATCTGATATCTCTTCTATAATTTTCACTGGTTGGTGATCTTGTTTGGAGTAATTGTTTGTAACCTTATATTTAAACGATTTAAAATCACAGAATTACAAAATCAATATCAAATTCAAATGGTAATTCATTTTTGCCCTCTAATTATCTTTTTTAAAACTGAAAGCATATTTGCAAAAATAGCAGGCACTTGCAAAATTACTTCCATTCAAAAATAGTTTTTGATTGTGAAAATTTAACAATAATATAAATTATTCTGAATTATGGTAGACTGGAAAGTAAATTTTTAAATTAAACATTTTACAATATTTCAAATCTGTCTAGTTATAATTAATGTGACAAAAATTGTCCTTTACTTTTGAATTTTGAATTAATATATAAGTGTGAAATATAAAATTCATAGAATATGTTATTAATATAAAAGTGCATAGTTGATTATTAACTTCCTATTTAATTTCATAATTTGAAAAAAATATATAATGTATATTTCACCTCTCGATAAACTTGATATGAAAATAACATAAGGAGTTGTTTTTTTACAGGAATAATGTAAATTCTAATTCCTTTCAAACTAAATAAATCAATAAAATTGTAATTTTTTTACATTAATATATATATATATATATATATATATATATGTGTGTGTGTGTGTCTGTGTATTGAAAATAGTAAAGATAATAATAATTCGATATAAAAACTAACGTTTTTAAAAACAACGTTTTTATATGGTGGCAAAGTTTATTAGAGAAAATTATTGAAATATTAGTTAAAACTGTTAGTTATTTTTAACTTTAAAATTTACTTCAAAAGAGACATTTGTGAGAGTATTAAAAAATTCATAATACTCATAAAATGAAAACATGCATTTGAAAGTTTGTAAGTCATTATATTAAAAAAAAATGGGAAACAGAATTCAGAAAAAATTATTGTGATAAGACATGACGCCAAATATTGGAAACTTTCTCTCTTGCGAATAATTACTGACTAAAAGTCAGCAACCCTTATTATCTTGGAGATAGTAAAGGGGAGATAGTATCTCCCCTTTGTGAGTACAAAAGGTTTACGATACCCCATGTGGTGTGGGGAGTGCCGGTGCTCCCAGAGGGGGAAAGAAATTTATTCCGCAATCCTAAAAGCCCCGAGAGGAAAGAATATTTTGACTTATTAAAATTATTGAAATATTAGTTAAAACTTATCGCAAATGTCTAAATATTTCATTGTTAGGCGAGTTCAAACGATTCCCAAAATTTCAAAGCTCTAGCTTGATGGGAAGATGGTTTAATTAACGATCGAAAATTTGATGACACACACACACCAAGTGAAATTCAGAAAAACGTTGTAAAAATAAACTATTCTGAATATGAATTAGTTAAAATTATTAAAAAGCATACATTAAAAAAAATGGAAATATAAATAATATTTAAAAAGAAAACAATATTTAAAAAAAATATAATATAGAAATAAAATTAAAATAAAGGAAATATTCTAATTTATATTTGTATGCAGAATTTCTTGTGTTAAATGTAAAAGACAAACATTGCAAAATTTAACAAAAAAGAAAAAATACAAATTTATAAAAAAAAGGAGAATATACATATCTATGATTGCAAGAAGCGTAAACTAAAAATAATAAACAATGAACAAATCAGAGAATGAAAAAAGTAGCTAAGAAGAATGGAGTTAAAAGTATAAACAATACTCAATGTGAGACTATATGAACCAAAAAAACTTATTTAAATAATTTATGTAAATAAAAAAAGTATTAAGCATGTAATTTCATTATAAAAATAACTATAATATAAAAGCAATATAATAGAAACGAACTAAATAGAATTACTTAAAGTTACAAAAAAATATCAGCATAGCAGATATTTTTAGATTTTTGATTCAAAATGAATAACTTTTTAATACAGAAATGAAAGGAAAAAAGAAAGAAAACTATATGAACATACTGGTAAACAAGTGTATACAAGTGATATAAAAAATCACTATAATAATAACACCAAAATATTTAAAACTTCAAAATTCGGCAGGATTTAAATTTTTAAAAAAATGTGAGACGTGATTCAAAAGATAAATTAAGTACAGTATTTGTAAATTATGAATGTTTTTTATGACAAATTTGTGGATTTTAAACTAGTTTTACCAGCTCAAAATTCACTTACAAAAAATGTTATGCAAAAATATGAGTATGTTATAAGATAAAATGTATCAAAAACTATAACAGCCAATATCAATTAAAAACAAAATTTTATATATATTATATACAGAGAGAAATACAATATGCAATATTTTGAAAAATTACGTAGAAATTTTTTTAAAAACTTACAGAGAAAAATACTTAAAAACAAATACCATTTTAAAACTAAATTATGGTTATTTCACCTTCTTTAAAATTCAGTGCAACAAAATCATCCATCACAAAAAAAGAAAACTCTTGCAAAAGAGATCTTTTAAAATTCTTAAAACAATCAATAAAAGAAATTAAGAATATGAACTGAATAAAAAGAATATAACCATATTTAAAAATTCAATTATAAGATAAAAAGACATTTTTAAACGAGAAAAAGTCAAAATAAAAAATTGTTATTATTATATTTTAAATACTTCTTAGTACAATTAATATGAAAATTATCATCCAAGCATATTTTCTTAAATTACATAGTTGTAATAAATCTCTTGTTTCTTAGACACGATTCTAAATTTCCATTAAAATTTGGTTATACAATAAATTTCCAAATATCTTTACACACATATATATATATATAATATATATAAAGCAAATATTGGTAAAGCGATAATTCAGCAAATATTGGATCAGCACACCGACGGATAATCAAATATATTTGGTAATAAAAAAATAACTATAAAAATATCTCATATAAATTATCTAATTAAAACTACATATTATAAGATAACATTTAATACAGCACATTCAAATGTAGAGTCAAAAATATACTGTTTTATTTTGACAGCCTACATTACTCTATTGAAGCGTGATATGCAAAATATGTTACTGTGATTTGTCACTCAACAAAAGGGCAGCGGCGGATTACTGGCAAGGTCGCAAAGGCTTATTACAAAGAAAGTACTGCAATCATTAAATATAATTTTAATATAAACATAAACTAAGTGTATAAAGCACGTAAATAAAAACACATATAAGAAAATCATACCGCCTGAATACTTTACAGAACTTTAATGAATAACGCGTTCATTTTTCCGTTATTTCTTTGATTTAGGGTTAGCAACGAAATTCCTTCAGCCCCCGGGGTACGTACACGATTACGCCTTTCATCGTTAATAGGTATAAATTAATTATATAAAGGCTGTACTAAAAATGAATATAATTAAATGAAAGCTACACCTAGAAAATGCACAGTAAATTATTTTTTAAAAAACTTTAAAACTTATGTAGATTATAAATTTAAAAGCATAGTAAGAAATAGTTCCTTAGAAAAAGAAAGATAGTTTATTTCATAATTCCTTATATTTCAAACTGGATTTTAGAAATTCAATCTAGTTGAAAGCTGTATTTCATATATTAAAGAATTTATTTTAATTATTTTAAATATCTGAGGATCTAGATACTAATTTAGTATTAATAGGATATAATTTTATGGAATATTTCTGAAAACCGAAGAGCTTAAAATACTTTCAAAGTTAGGTACTTTATTCATAAAAATAATTACTATCTCTTTGGTCTTAAATATTATTACCTATCCCTGGGTCATCAGTTTTTAAGTTAATTTCTTTGTATTCAGTTTCAAGAACATTTTATCGTTTTATAATAGTTTTACATTAGAATGTTAAAAATAATTCAAACTTAAATTTTGGTTCAAATTTATTTTGAAAAATAATTAGATCATAAACGTATGCAAGAAAAGTATAGTAATTTATTCTTTTTAAAATTTTGTTCATACAAGAGTTAATATACACTTCTATTACTAACTTATTGACTATTATTAAATGGAATTCTTTATGGTATGTCTTTGATTTGTGTATACTCATTGTTATTATATATATAATATATGCATTTATTATATAATATATTTTATATTATAAAAAACATATTTTATATTACATAAAATATATTTTATATTATATAAATTATATTTTATATTATATAAAATATATTTTACATTATGTAAAATATATTTATATTATATATATCTTAAAACTAAATTAATTAATAAAAAATATGTTTTAAACTTTCAACATCTCAAATTAAACAAATCTTCAAAATCATAGCTATATATTAAGAAAATCTTTTTAGTATAACCATATTTAAAAGCTTCATAATTATTTATAATTATATTTGTAACATCAAAACCACCAATAGCCCTTTGTAATTTTTTTTTTAAAACTTAATGCTTTATTAATGTAAGTATTAAAATCATGAGTAACAGTTTTAAATTTAATGTGTACTTAATGAAATTTTTGAATTAAAAAAATGAAGGAAATTCATATTGTTGTATTATTATAACAATTTTTTCTCATGCATGCATTTAATCATCTTAGACACTTCTGTATAATTATTTGCAGCTTTAATACAAGAATTCCTATCAAAATGCTTATTAATCAGAGCAGCATGTAATTTGTGAGTAGAATGCAATAAATTCTAGTGTGTTATTCAATATAACAAACGATAAAATATTTTTATAATTACTTTTTTAGAACTTTAATATTAGTGTTATCCTAAAATTCATATGTTCAATAACTTCATTTACACGGTAATTACATTCTTTAAATACTTCAATTGTTAATCTATATTTAATAACCAAATCAGTTACAAATTGATGAATATGTTCTTTATTTCGTTCTTATTTTAAATACTATTATTAGAAATAATAAGGATAAACCATATACGCCTTTTAATATCCGCATACGTTTGAATAGACCTATTACTTCTATTTATAAATGTAGCGTTTTATTTCTTTAAAATGTTCTCTGAATATAAATATCTGAACTGAAACATTTTGGACTTTATTATATGATTCTAATTTATAATTAAAAAATATTTCAGAATTAAATAATAAAATTTCTACGTTATTTTTTTATGAAATTGTGCAACAATAATATTAATCATATATTTTTTGTTGTAAGTAATATATTCATTGCAAACAAGTTAGATCCATATACAGTATAATAATATGATTAAATTCATGCAGCAATCACAAAGGTTTTAGCGAAATTCATACAATTTAACTATGCTAGTTTAAATTCCCCGTTACTATTCTCTGAATTAAACATGAAACAGTGCTTAGATCT
>BMAW01096960.1:46170-57037 GCA_019974015.1 Nephila pilipes | reverse complement strand
ACATATGTGTGTGTGTGAGCTCATGCGTATGTGTGTATAAAATGTATGATACATTTAGGTTTAGTTATATTCATTAAGTTCTTTCTTTAATATTCAAAAATTACAAGTGCTGCCAAAGACTCCCAAGTACCAATATTGGCAATTATTTGCTTAGTTTTTACATATTTCGAAGTGAATCATAAAACAATAACAAAATATAACAATACTGATGTAAAACAAATCATCTCAAATATTCTCTTAAAGATACTTCATTTCTGAAAGTATGCATTATTTTCAGAAAAATATTTTTTTCTGAGCCATTACTATCAATTATATTTCTATTATGTTTTATTTGTCTTTGATTTTATATCCCATAATACATTATCAGCTTTTAAGAGGAATTTTTAGTAAGGAATTGTCTAGAAAATATCAATAGATATGTTTTCAATGACAAATTGGAAAAATTGCGTAGTGGTTATTCACCCTACCATTTCGTTTTAATTCATTATTCAACTTTTTGTGTGTGTAAAAGAGTTTATCATATTTTTATTTTATATTACAAAAATATCTGATATTCCTCGTTATAAACATATTTGATTTATGTTGGGAAGAAAACTTCTTTCATTTTTTATTCTAAACATCTCTTTTGCTGATTTTTCACTCATAGATTAGTGTAATAATAATAATTTTACGGAAGATATTCTTGTTCACAAAAGTTACTTTCTAATTTGTAGTTAAAATGTGAGTAATATTAACCAAACAATATGATAATGATTTTAAATATCGTTGAATTTAATGTGAATATAATTTTTAATAAATAAATTATTGTAAAAATTTGAGAAGTCGGTTTTCTTTCATGAATTATAAGTATTCTAATTCATAAGCATTTTTGTTAATTTTTAAGGATAAAACACTTTTTGCTTCGATATTTCAGAAAAGAAGAATAAATATTGTTTTTGATGTTATTTTTTGCTGAATTTTGGGAGATTTTTCTACCTCATTTTATAAAATTTTATTTCATAAAACATGTCCGAATATTATAACTGACATTTAAAAAAGTACTAGAAAAAGATTATAGTTTGCAAATAACAGAGATACAATAAATGCTAAGCCTTATTTATTGAATGGTGATTCTCATTCGCTTAGAGAACTTATGAGTATTATGGTTGATTGGTTTTATTTACTTCGCACAAGAAGAAACTCGACAGATAGATAGCTGACCTCGTAATTTTGACCCTTTTTCAAAGGATGAGGGACCACGTTCCAAGGTGATCATATCCTTTTTTTTCTTTGTTTTCTACACCACGCCAATGGGAGGACTTTGAGCCTCGATAGATTTCACGTGTGTCAGCTCCAGCTACATGGTGGGTCTTAAGTGGCATCATGGCTGGAACCCATGATTCAACGAACACCGTCTTTCTCGAGTCCGCGATATGACCAATAGGCTACATGATCCCATAAATAATGTGGAATTTCTTTCTTTCATTACATTCATCATATAATTTTACTTACACTTTAAGAATAATTTTGTACAGGGAGATATTGATAGTATTTTGCTTGGTAGGACATGTGAATATTTGCTTGGGTTTATTTTAATTTTTAATACATAATATAAAATAACATCTACAAGACTGGACTCAAGAACTAATTATTTAATAGACTAAAAATCAAACGTAATAAGTAAAATAATTTAATTCGAAGCAAGAAGCATTTTTGAGCATTTCCATTTATTTCATAGGATGTTTTAAAAAACAAGCTTTTTTTTTAACTAAGTTTGCTTATGAGCAAATCCGGACTATCTCCGAGATTATATGTTCTATAAAACTAAAAGTTAAATAATTTAATTGTTTGGTGCAAGGAAATATATTTGTATTCCTGATATTTCTTCTTCCTTTGGTATATTAAAGACGTCAGATATTTTTTGAAGATATTTTTTCCCTAAATTTTTTTAAGTGTCTGAAGCGCATTTCCCTTTATATAACATATGTTTCAACCTTATTACGATGTTTAGTATGAGAAACTAGCTTTGTGAATAAGCCGTGACGCATGTGAATAAATTTTAGGTAGAACAACAACATAAAACAAGATGAGGGCTTTTGGTGATTGATTTCAAAATTTTAAAACTCAGTCAAGTGAAGAGGTAGGCACATGAGCTAGTAACTCCCACTCCAAACTTCTACACCACGCCCCGGATGATTTGAAATTTTGAGTAGATGTAACGTACCCAAACACCTCTACATGTAAGCCTTTGGCTTCATCAGAGATTTGAGCCATGACTCTACAAAGACTTAACAAGCTGCAAGGCTGTCACCATTACCACTAGGCTACCGAGGGATAAGGAGATAGAAAAATTGAAAATATTTTTAGGAACATAATATTGGTTGAAAACAACTGTGAGGGGACATATTGATAATATAAATGTGACTCGAATCTCGTAACTAGAAATCTACTTATATTAGATCATCCAGTGATCTAGAATTGATCATAAAATAAAATATGAGCCTTTTTTTTCAAATTTGGAAAAATCCATGTGGGCCAAATCCAGCGAATACGGTAAAAGTTCGAACATTAAATCTATCATTTTGTCCATTGAAGTGGGTCCATCATTCGTAAACGTAACTATCACATTTTAACTCTAGTACTTTAGTGAGCGAAGAATACCAGAAAAATGCGTGAGAAGTTAAGATAAGTTAATACAGTTAAGATAGTTAGAAATGAAAATCACAGGCTAGTTGACGCGCCATGTTTCTTTCCAGGACAATCATCTATAGGGTGCCGTCAGAACATGTTGGGAGCAGTGGACAGGATATGGTAGCCACGGGCGAAAAATTGAACCTTAAACGATCAATAGAAGACGACCAGGCGAGAGATCAAAGGATCGTGTGTCCAGTGCTCTTGGAACCAGCAGTGAATCTTTCCACGATACAATAAGATGTAGGACTTCCAGTTGTTCCTCAAAACAGTTCTAGACACCTTGCGGAGTGATTTATAATCCAAGACTAATTTTCGTGTACTACATTTAACGCTGAAGCACAGACGCCTCCGTCTATAGTGGTGCCAAGCAGGAGCTACATGGAATACCACATGTTAATAAGGGAGGATTCCCGGTTAATTTTGGGCATAGATGATTACCGCTTACAGATGGGGAGGCAACCTGGAGGACGATACAATTCTTCTCCCGCTGTCGCAGTACACACTGCTAGAACAGTAGATGCAAAGGTAGGGTGGGGTGCATACCTTCTGGTAGCCGTTCTACTCTAATTGTTGTAAGAAGAGCCTTAATGGGCGAAAGTTATGTCTTCGAGCCCACATGGAACCTCTTTCTCAAGTTTCTTCCACCAGCTGATTTTCTACGAACTTTAGTTCAACTGCAAATAGCTCGAACACATCACGATCTTTTACTTCATCTTCTGACTTAATAATGGCTTGTTTCTTCATTAAGACTTGTCTTTTATAGATGTCTCTGTAATCTATTTCTTGAAGTTTTAGATCTCATTAGTACAAATATTAGCTTAGCATGAACGATTGCTACACAGATATGTTTCGTTTTTAAATCGCATTTGGTTACATTGGCAGAATATTTGTCCATCTGATACGGAAAGAAGATAATTTTCAAGACAGGGATTATTAAACCTATTTCATTATTATAACAAGTATATATTGATTAATATTTGGCGCTTGTATTTATTCATATGAATTTCAAATCTTCATTTCAAGTTAGCGTTTTGATAAATTAGTGAAATTAAATTATTTTATTTTAAATCTGTAACATTATTGTTCTTAAAGTATATCAATGTAGCGGTAGAATATATATATATATATATATATATATTATTGTTTTTATTAAGTGCTATTAATCAAATTTTATCACATAATTAAATCAAAAGTACTTGTTTATACGAAACTTTATTTTACTCATATTCATAAATTAAGAAACAATTTATAAGTGAAATAATTATTCATTGAAATTAACTTATATAAATATAAATGAGCAATTATTATGAAAAATGAATTTTTCTTTCCCCCAAAGTTCCGTCTGCTTTCTTTATGTCCTGTTTTACAAGATATATTTTTAGCACCGTCAGAGTCAATGAAATAGTTTTTAATGGAATATAAATTTAGATCAAATGCTCTCAATAAAAATATGTATCATTCAAAATAATTATATATTTTCAAATACAACAGGAACTAAACTTATTTAAAAATAAATTTGAAAGGTTTGCAGCGCTCCAAAATAATATATTACAAACAACAAAATCTCCAGTTAACAAAAATGGCTGTCCCAGAAGTATTTCATATAAAGAAAAACAAAAACAAACAACAAAAAAAAAAAAACTTACCCAGGGGGATGTTCATGGAAAAGAAAAGAAAACAACTTTTTACATCAGAAAAAAAAATTGACATACCCTTAGGCATCATGTGACGCCACTTTGCCATCGATCGTTCGATAGCAACTAAGCTAAAGAAAGTCTCAAGTTTCTGAAAGAGGAAAAAAAAATTAAAATTGAGAGGAACTGTGATTACCTGGTGTCAAATGAACTAGTTATGTATAAATTCATGCCGTGGAAAACGCTGAAACAGTGAAAAGAAACTTATTTTCTCTCCTTAATCTGCTGTTTGCTGTGGGAATATTTGCAATGACTGATATTTTTCCACAGACTTTTGTCCCTGAAAATTTTGCTTTAAGGGATTGTATGACCTAATTTTAATATTTTTAGAAGTTTCATAATCTGTATGTTTTACTTCAATAGGAAAGAGACGTGTTTATAAAACGAGACATTTTATTACCAGATGAATGAAACTAATGAAACAAATTGTTGACAACTCATCAGGGTATTTGAAGTTTTGAGTTTAACCAAAAAATTGCCATTTCTTAATAAATTGAAATTTTAAGTGAGTGCATAAATATTGAATCAGGTGAAAGTGAATGAACAATAGATAAGTGATTAACATAATTTATTAGCAGACTAAGAACAACAACATTTGTTTGAGAACTGTCTCAGACAGAAAACGTAAATATTTACATATTACATGAAAATACTCCAGAATGCTTCTCTGGAAACGTAGAAAAATATTCTGGAAGGCTTTAGAAATAATAGAATAAAACAGAGAACAATTAAACCAAACTTTTACGTGAATTTTGAATGTCTAAGTAAAGTTTTAAATACTGGGTTTTGAACCCAGGAATTCTGCCACTATTTACCACTGCACCATCGATGCTAGTCAACTACATGGCAATATTAGCTTACATTACATAAATATATAGTCATTTATATATATTTATAATGCATGAATAATTTTTAGGATTATTGAAACCTCATACATGACTTTAAAACAATGGCTACATAACATATTTATTAATTTTTGTTTATATGTTTTATTATGATATTTTTATGTCTTTATAGTTATTCAATTGTGTTAATGAAATATATTTATTAATTATAATAAAATACAAATATTAAAGGAAAACTTAATATTTTATGTTGTTTATTTATTTCGTTTTGTTATAAAAATATGTTTTAGAAGAGTCAATGAAGATTAATCTCATTTAACTATTTTAAATTTGATGAATATATTCTATATTGCGATGATACTATCGTCAATTCTTGCATCGCAATAAATAAATATTGAAGTTTCATTTTTCTATTTCTATTTTTATCTTGACATTTTAGTTAACCTAATAACTCGAACAAAATTATTAATTATCGATACATATTTATAAAAACTTGATATTTAGAATTGCTATTATTAAATGTATATTCAAAAACATAGGTTTCAAAATCACTCATAATATTCTAATTTGATTGATAATTCCGGAAATTATAAAATATATGGGCAGAAATAAGACCTGTGTTAAGAGCATGAACAATGTAACGTATAATTGACCAATCTGCTTTTAAAAATCTGGAATAGATACAATATATTAATTTCTACAATGCTAACTACTTGCATTGAGATAATATAAAATAAAAAGAATAATACAATGTTAAATACATAAGAAAATAATTTTTTAGTAACTGATAAATACTTTGAGGTGACATCTATGACTATACAAAATAAATTTATAACTATACAAATTGACATCAATCAACACTTAAATTCAAATTTTTGCACAAAAATACTTAATAGCAACCATTGAATAATTAGGACATGAGTCATTTAAGAACGGTAAGATTCTGAACTACACTTATAAATTTCCAGTAAAGTCTCAACGTGATATATTTGCATCTCCTAATTGAGGAAAGGATATTATGTAAAGAATCTAAGATTAAGCTCTAAGAAGAATCTATATTTGAGTTTTAAGTTCATGGATACTTCCATTAAAACTCAGATACAGCTGCAACAAAACTATAAAGTAGTTAGTAAGAACTATGTTCTTGAATAGAGTGGATGTATATCTACTAATCGCTATGTAAATCCTTTGAGATTTGGTGAAACTCATTTCGGTAAGTCATGATGCATAGTTTTCAATTAAAAGAGTTTGCTGAGTAAATTCTGGGATCTCTTAAGAGTTTCTTGAAATTAGCGATAAAACTAATCACACACGCAATTCATTTCTGATTTTAAGTTGGTTCTTTGAAATATTTATTACATCAAATGAATGTTCATTTACTTAGGTAATAAAATTGCTTGCGTGCCCTGAATCAAAATATTACATCGATATATTATTTGATATATTAAGATATGCCAGAGAGGCTGATAGGGAATATAATATATCTTATTATATTTATTAAAAGTGTGCAGTGTATTGAACCTTCTTAGAAACGGTTTAGAAAGAAATTCTTCCTGTAAGGAAACTAATTTAAGTGGTTAAAATATAACCAATACAAAATAGTAAATTCTAGAATCAATGGAAAATAATATTTTTTTTGAAAAAATATTATTATAATCATGGCTATCGTTTACTGAAATTCTGTTGAAACGTTTTGTGTTGTAGGATATCTTATTTGAATACATGGGTGTCAATTAAATTATAAATCCTTTTATGAAACCTTAAATACTAAATTTAATTCACACTAGAATTTCGAAGTTTTAATACTTTTGCTCATTAATATATCCAACCATATATAATACGGATATATATTTTAATAAAAAAATTTAATTATTTTTGGAAAATAATTTTTTTTACAAATCTAGTTTTCATTACATACAAAGAAGTAAATGAATCGGTACTCATCCATGGAATAACTGCTACACTGTGGGAAGTTTGTAGGATTTTATTATTGGCATTCCTTTAAAATTGAATTTCTATAGAGATATGTGTTCGGGAATTGAGTTTATGAAACCTTCCCTACCAAAATTAAAACATTTTCTTTATTTTAAGAACTTTCATTTGTTATTGATTCAATACTTAATCAGAAGTTTAAAATTAAAACAAATAATAAATTAAACATAAATGCTCATAATTTTTGTTGTGCCTATCTGTCACAGCATTTTTCACTTGTAAATATTATCCCTCCAATTGCGGCAAGTCTATGCAATGGAAAGAGAAAAAGAAAGTGTTGTTATATAACTATGGATTGAATTCGTTAATAAAACAGAAAGTACAGTAAATAAATTTTTTTTATCAACTGTTTTTTTATCAAACCCTCGAAATCTATATATCGATTGATTTGGTCCTGGATCTGCTCTAGATTCTGCTGAATTTGTTCTTTGAATGTCACGCAGATCCCTCATATTGCCCTCTCAAATCTTCTATTATCATCAAATGATTGCCATTTAAGCTGCAATTAGTCTTCTTCTCAAGACTAATTCTGACTTTGCGCCTTAAAACGCATGATAGAAAGTGCCATATGCAAGCTCATATAAGGTATTAACCCTTTCACTACCGGAGGGAGAAAAAAGAAGTGCTTCTCTGGACCCGCGGCTTCTTACCGCGGAGTGTTACGCTGTGCCCACACGATTTTAGATATTAACCCTAATTCGTGAAAAAAAATCCCTCTAAAATCAGCTATTTATTAAAATAATTTGATATTTACATATATTATTTAAAATGCATTTAACTTAATATATACAAAAGGAAAAAAAAGATTTAATCGGAAATTGAATGTTTTATACATAAAATTAATAAAAAATCATACTTTTAAGAAAATACAAAATATATTTACATATGTTACATAAATTTCATGTTGTAATGATGTACCATTATATGGACCATTATATAAATATAAAAGATAAGTCTTATTTTGCTGTATGGTATATTATTTATAAAAAATAAAATTAATGCATAGTACAACATCACATGTCTTACACACATATTTTGACGCTTCACGCAAGATTTTGAGCAAAGGGCACATCTTAGTCCCCCCCCCCTTTTATTTTTTTAATTTAATGTCAATGTACAGATTTGGATTATTTCCGCTAACATTACTGTCAGAATGATTTATTATTTCGCAAATCTCAGTATCATATAAACACTTTCTTTTCGTCATGACTGTCGCTACAAATAAAAACAGACCCAATGAAACGAACAGCTGAGAACATCTGCTAACAATAGCCCTAACCCCCATAAAAGGGTCATAAATTCTCCTTCGAACTTCAAAGAAGCAAACAAGAAAGAAAAAAAAAGTAAACCGAAAGCAAGTACATTCTTTAAGTCATGTAATTACATTTAAAGATCCGCACGTGCTTTTAGCAATTACTCCCCTCCTGGTAGCCAGAAGTGAAATCCAAGCCCATATCACCAAGGTCAACACTCTAAATAACCTATCTATATAGATTTCGTGATATTGCAACGCCATATAGTATCATTAAAAAATCAAATAAATCGTTATCATCAAGCGTATCTATATTGATATACTGGGCCGTAGAAGACACTCAAAGAGGGTATCACCCATGATACACTGGGCACAGGAGAGCCAACACGAGCGTATCGCCTGTGATACGCTGGGAGCGAACGGGTTAATAGTCAATCCTAAATTTTATTTTTTAGCAGTAAAAGAAGTTGAAACCTACATTCATTTTGCAAGAAGCGAGATATATAGAAAGTAATTCATTTCCCTAACATGAAGACCAATCTACAGGAACTTCAATGTTATCTAGTTCAGATTGAAATGTGTGGTTAGATTTCAAATGTTGATTATCTTTTGGATTTAGCGGAGCATACTGTGGCGGTTTTCGATCCTTGCAAGATGACCACCTTGAATGTGGTTGTGTATAAGCGAAGCGGTCAAATGTGAACGAGCAGTTATAAAGAACTGAATTCAAGCTCTTCCGAAACATCTACATATTACGAGTTGTTTCAACTCCAACTTCAGTTTCTGATGCCGGTTCTCACTTATTTCTTTTAACTGGTCTAATCATCAACTTATAATTTGTTATTAATTTTAATTTATTTTAACTGCTATTATTGTTAATAAATAGTTGTGGTTTTTTAAAATATCTAGTTCCTGATCTGTTACTAACTCACATCTGGTGTTACATGAATAATCTACAGGTCTTATGATTGCTTATTTCGAGGTACTTTCGGTCATGACTTCATATTTATTGTATATTTATCAATGAAAATCAACTTGCCACCGTGCGAGCCTGATCGACAATTTCCTTGAAACTAAAAATATTCAACGCATACCTTGAGCTGCCCTCTCACCTGATTTGAATTCTATCGAGAATGTGTAGGATATACTCAGGATATAACATTCAGCCTTTCTGCATCCAGTCAGATCTGTTACAGGACAGAAAATAGCTCTTCTTTGAGCTTACAACTCTGAGCTTGCAACTGACCCGCAATACTATTGGCAAGTAGGGGAAATTATTATACAGGGTGCTTGACAGCCAGAGATGAGTCTTTTCAATTCATTTTCTATGGAATGTGAGCTCTTATGCACTGTGTACTGTATTGCAGACTATTAATAAAGATGACTTGTTTTTAGGACATCACATTTATTTGCGCACATCTTTTCAAAAATGAATTATATACACAATTTCCACAAGCACAATTTATCAACGTTCGTCTTTACATCTTGAAATGAAACTCAATTCTATTTTTATGTTCGTTGCCAGTAAATTTTCTAAGAAACAAAAATATGATCTGGTGTTGCCAAAAGCATAATTTTATTTCTTTGTAACAACTTTAAACATGTAAAAAATATATCTTAATAAAGAATATTGAAAAAAGTATCACTTTAAGTTTAAATCGTTTGCTTTTAAAAGTTGAATATATGACAACCGTTTACTATTACTGAATTTAATTTTGCATAGTAAAAGTGATTATTATCGTTCTTTTGCAATGTTTTTATTTTATATCCGTTTACACTTGTATATTACGTTACCCGCCATTCCAAATAGGATTTCCCTCATTCTTCTGATAATTACTAATTAGGATTATCTTAAAAGCATTTGTGTTGCGTTGCTTTATTTTCTGTTAGACCTAAATCAATTGTTAGGCACATAGTTAACACCGAAACACTATCAATTTTAGAATAATTGTCAAAATATGTTTTTTTTATGGTAACATTTAATAAGAAAAAATTACCATATTTTAATTCGTTTAGAGGAAGATAATATCCTGCAATATCGCTTTTTAGTGGATTTCGTCTACTGAAAACATCGTGGAATATGTATGTATTATTAAATTATTAATTATTAAGTATTCATATTATTAAATTATTTCTGCTTTAAATAAGTGAAAGAAAACAAAGCAATAAAAAATTAACTGTATGATAAATATTTGTTTGAAAGATGTTATCCGTAATTGTCTTTAGAAACATACATTTGTAAATTCTAACTCAATTAACTTTACAAGTGCTTTTTTGTGGTAAGGTATTTTTAAATTGTACATTCTTTTGATGCATTAATTTTTCTCAAAGGAAATGTTTAAAAAATGGATTCTTGCACCTTTCGGTTATTTTAATTATTGATGATTTCACAAGGTAAATGAAAATGAAAG
>BMAW01096960.1:21367-33864 GCA_019974015.1 Nephila pilipes | reverse complement strand
GCGACGCGACGCGCATACCGCACGCGACGGCGACATCGCTGACGCAGACGGTGACCGCGCATCGCGATCGGTGATCGCAAGACGCACGGACGACGATTGCGACAGACGCGCGACGGTGACGCGACGGCGACGCGACGACGCGCGACGTGGCGCGACGTGGTGACGCAGCATCAACAGCATCGGCATTTTATCGCGATGATCGCGACGCACGTTATCGCGATCGCGACGCACGCGCGTTATCGCGCGATGCATTTTGCGACGCGACGGGGCGTTGATTCGCGTTATCGCTACTTTTTCCACGGGCGCGCATCGCTATCAAGACGCGATCGACCGCGCGACGCGGACGTAAGACGTTATCGCGACGCACGCGACGACGCATCGCGACGCATCGCGTGGGCGATGCGGTAATGCGACATCGCAGACGCGACCGCAAGCATTCTATCGCATCGGCGACGGCGCATCGCGCTCGGCACGCCACGCACGCATCGGCGACGTAAGACGCATCGCATCGACCAGACGCGACGCGATCGCGACGTACATCGGCGACGGACGCGTGACTTTGCCACAAGACAGACAGACAGACAGACAGAGACAGATATGTGACAGACAGACAGATGACAGAGGTGACAGAATACAGACAGACAGACAGATAGACAGATGACAGATGACAGATAAGACAGACAGATGAAGACAGATAGAGACAGATGTGACAGATGATAGACACAGACAGGACAGATGACAGACAGACAGATAAGATACTCCTTTAACCTGATGACCATCTGAACAAAATCTCGAATTAAAATAAAGAATCCATAAAAACACTGAACCATGCTGACAGCCCCCGCCATATTGTACCAAAAATCAGAAGAATATTTTTTAAAAATAGACGCACACAACCACTCTCAAAAGTCATCCTGGTAATGTCAAGTGCTACAAGGGCCACATACACATGCCAATATTGGCAAACCCAACTCACTCCTAACTCCTTCTAAAAATGCCCAACGTTTTTCCATTAATCTCCGCCGCATAATTACATGTAAGCTTTCATTTCACGCTTGAGCACTTCTGTAACCCAGTTTTCTTTATTTCTCCCTTCTTCCATTCTCGTAGAATAACGCAAGATTGAATAATAACCATTTATCTGAGGCATACTGGTATAAGAATAAGGACTAGCATTCAGTATGAACATTTTCCCTGATTCTACTTTATGCTATCCATATAATAACTAATGAAAATACGATATTCAATCTGGTGCTGCCAAACCAACAAAATTAAAGAATAATTTCTTTCAAATAACTCACAAACTCAGACTGGATCCTAAATCTATATAGATCTTAATCACATTTGTGTAATACTTTGTATGAATCTCTTCAAGGAAATACCACAAAATCTTGAAGCAAGAATAACAATCCATGGTCCTCTGAGTGTGCATCAAAACAAAATTTGTAAATAAAATAAAATTAATAACTAAAAAGCTTTAAATCTAAAAACAATAACTGGAATTAAGTAGAGAATTGGATGAATACTGTTTAGTACAAATGAAAAATATTTATTTTTTGTAGGTATTTGTACTTTTCATTAAGAAATGAAGCAAACACTATACTAACATAAAGCAAATTATTAATTGCATAATTTAATAATCATGCCATAGAAAAATGGAATTTATTCAGCCTTTTTAGATAAGAAAAAATTCGTGTCTGAAACTAATATCGGAAGCCCAAAAGAATAAAATTATAATAATATAATAAGCACATATTCATATAAGAAATTAAATTAAAATAGATACTAAATTTTGTATTGAAAGAATTGTTTTTGTTTGATGGTGATAAATGTCGAATAAATGATAAATGGTTTATTTTTATATAAATATGTATAGAAGGCAGACGATTTACTCGAAAGGGGTAGAAATTCTAAAATAATATTTCATTATTTTTTTATTCAAAGTGCAAGAAAATATACTGAAATGTAAGCGAACTAACTTCAATAAACTTTCAAATTTCAAATCTGTTAACAAAAGTAATAAAAATTTAAAAAGGCGTACACACTTTAAAAAGTAGTATAAGCATAATAATAAATTCCTAAGGCTAATGCTCAACATTTCAGTTAACACTATAATGATGCAATATAATTAAATAGTCATAGTCTTTTGTGAAAGATAAAATTTATGTTTCATAAAATGATAAATGAATTTCAATACTTTAAAGGTAAAAACCGACTTTATAATAAGAGTATAATTGCCATCTTTAGTATGTTATATATTCACATAAGGGAATTTTTAAAACGAAATACATGAAATTACGCAAATATGAGATGAAAAAAAAGCAAAATTAATTATTAATCAGGATGTGTTAATCCCTTCAGTAAAGATTTTTATCTTTCAATTTAAATTGTTCACAAATAATTTCTTAAGCAAACACTCAAAAAAAATTCTCTTAAAACTAAAAGGCAATAAATGTGCCATTAAGAATGAAGCAAATTATTATGAACAATTTTATAAGAAAAAGAAATATTTTAATCAAAATATTTTGCTTTTTTCACACCAGTCACACCTTGTAATTATAAAATGGTAATTACTTCAAATAATTACAAAGCATCTCATTAAATAAATGACTGGATGTATTTAAATTGCGAATAATCATATTACAGGCTAATTCTTAATGAAAACACTTAATTTTTAATAAGTGCCATAAATTAGTATGCAACTATTTTTTTTCTATGAAGAACATTGTAGAAAATTTTAAGTTGCTGTAGATTTGAAGTTTTGATTTTTATTTATTGTATTACTGTTGTTTTCTTTTCTAAATAAAATGATGTACGTGAAAAGTATTTTTACAGATTCAAAATTTTTTTTTAACTGTTTAATGACATAACAAATCGCATGTGTGGTTACCACTGTATTTTTGTATAATAAGTAAGAATGGATATATAATTATTCATAATAAAATTTAACAACTATTTTGCTCAGATGGGTTTCGACAAAATGTATCTTTTGTATAATGTTAATTCTTCTTTATTTTACTATAAGTACAGAGGTATAGTGATTAAGCTTAAAGAGGAATGTATCATATCAATAGCCTTTTTTCCCATAATAAGGCTGCAGTTTCTAGATTTACTCACATGTTAAGAATAACTGTAATTACCTAGTTATTACATTTTAGTTTTTTTTTTTTTAATAAAGACAATAATAGTTAAACTTTGTATAGTCTGTAGGGCTGGACATTCACGTAATAGTTGTTAAGTAACAGTATTACGTGTTTGGAATCTATTCCGTCTTTAACGTATTCCACACAGATCTTATTAATTTTTTCTCTTCATATAATGCTCGTCTTTTTCTGATGCAACTTCAGTGATTTATAATTGAATATATTTTTATATCATAAAAATTATTGCGTTAGTGAAATATAATGGAATTATAATGAAGTATTGAAATATAAATCAAAATTGATTTATTAGAATAAAATGAATGAAATAATATGATAATGTAGTATATTAAAAAAACAGTTGGAAATATGAACATATTCTATAAGTAATAGAATAAAAGAGTACATATTCTGAAAGTAATAAGATTTTGGGGCATATAATCTGAAAGTTGTGAGATATTAAGGAACCTATTACCAGACAGGAGTAAATATACTGGTACCTATTACTTAAAAGTAACCGTTTGGCCCAACTCTAGTAGTTTACTAACATTTTCAATGTATGACCCGGCGCACTAAAATATGCCTGTTACTGAAAAATTCTAAACATTAAAATTTAATAATGAAACAATTTTAGTTAAATTGACGCCATTCAAAATTATATAAACTGATAATAATTCTAAACGTGTAAAGCATTCAATATAACTTTAAGTTATTTGTTAAAGAAGTAAAAGTATGACCTAAATACATTTCGCATACGTTCCAATCGCTTGTATCGAAAGTCTCTCGGATTAGGAGGACAGAAATTCCAATTTCTGATGAGAAATTCTTTAGTAAAAGGAGAACTTTAACTGTGCACAATAAATATTTCTTCATATTTTCTCGAAGCTAAACTATAGCAGGATAAAGTCTTAAAAACATCGTAAATGCTGATACGTCTGGTAATGTTATTATTATCCCATTTAGAGAAAAACAAACACTTAGATTATATTTCTGAATGAAAGAAATAAAACAATTATTTTGTTATTGAAACATACATTTCTCATTGTAATATTTAATAAAAATAAAAATGCACTATATAATAGGTCTTTTTCTTCAGGACATTAATTACTTATTAAACAAAATGATTTTTACTACACAAATAAAGAGATAGTAATAATTTACATACATGTTTATAAGTCTTAGCTATAAGATTTAGTTTATAAATCTTAGCTATAATATATATTAAT
This sequence comes from Nephila pilipes, assembly GCA_019974015.1. Classification (NCBI taxonomy): domain Eukaryota; kingdom Metazoa; phylum Arthropoda; class Arachnida; order Araneae; family Nephilidae; genus Nephila; species Nephila pilipes. The sequence goes on along the minus strand of BMAW01096960.1, from coordinate 29,498 downwards.
AATTAAATTCTTAAAAAAGATTATAAGATTTAGTTTATAAATCTTAGCTATAATATATATTAATAATTAAATTCTTAAAAAAGATTATAAGATTTAGTTTATAAATATTAGCTATAAGATTTAGTTTACAGGACTTAGCTGGGAAATGAATAAAACATGATATAGTAGTTGGAACTTGGTAACTAAAATCTGTTAATTTTAAGGTTTTACTTTTTACCAGTAACAGACTTCTACATTGATAAAAAATAATGTTTCAAAAATAATATCGTCTGCATATATTTGAATGATTATTTTGAATATGGAACAATATCATAGTTTTAACTTCTTTTTAAGACATTAAAAATTAATATATATTAATAATTAAATTCTTAAAAAAATATATTATTTGCTTTTATTCAACAATATATGAATGAAATATAGAATACTCACTGGGATATATATATATATATATATATATATATATATTTACGGATCACAAATTATTCTGTAAGACAATTGTGACTTTAAAGTATTCATAAGAGTACAAATTTATTTTTCTGCATCAAAATGTCAATTCTGAACTCATTTAAAACACAGCAAACAAATTATTGCTCTTACAAAAAGAGAAAGAGAGAATTCATAGAATTCATATCTAAGTTTACATTAAAAATGTATTATATTTTATACGTGACTTAAATTATAGTGTTACTCAAGTAAATAAAAAAAACAAATTCGTTTTATACTTATATTCTATAACAGTAACTCACAATTGAGATTACATTTACACCAACCGAATCACAAGAGGCCATTCAGGGTATGCAAAATGGAAATGGCAATGATGGGCTACACAACTGAAAATGAACAAAGTTATTTAAGAGATTAAAACAAATTTTTAAGATTACATAAAGGTCTTGACTGATATTGTCTGAAAATGAACAAAGTTATTTAAGAGTTATTTGTTATATTGACTCCTTATCAATAAAATCTTCAATGAAAAAAATGGTTACGACCACTGGAAGGAATCTGCCTTCTTTCTATTTACTTATGTTATATGTCCACTCGGTATTGATATTTTTATTTCTCGTGGTTTACTATTTCCTCATGGTTGACACATGCGTGTTTGTACATAATAACAAAGAAAGAACAAATTCTTGAAGACTAAGATTTTTTTTGGGGAATTGTACTTATGCATGTCCATGTCATTCCTACATATCTTCGTCAATTTTCCACCACTTACTTACTATTCACGTGAATTACGCTAAGGATTACTAGCTAAAAACTGGACGTGTGCGAAAGTAGGAATTACCTGAAACACCGAATGAAGTGCTATTTACCTCATCTGATACTAGATTTATTTTCAATGAAATCATACAGGAAATCCAGTACTCCACAAGTATCAAGCAGAACTTACAGAAGTAACTAAAACAGATAAAAACAATAAGTAAAATAAGACATATTACAATGAAAAATTACAAAATAATTCAGTAAATATACAGAAAAATAATGAATGAAGTTACAAAATCAAAGCAATGAAGTTAATAAAACAAATCGATTAATTAACATGAGGAATCGATGAAGTTACAAAATAGAATTGATGAATTTAAAAAACACGTGACATTGCACGCATGGCGGAAGTCTCGCAAAAATGAAATGTAGTTACTTACCGCTATATTCACTGATGCAGACTTGCATTTACTTTCAGAGTTGCAAAACATTCTTGATGAAGTGGTTTCAGTTTTTAACTCTATAAAGACATATCCTACCAACTCTAGATAATTTGAAATTATTTTTGTAAATAGAGGCAGACTTCACAAAATTTTGTTTCTACCACACCGGAGGCGGGTGATTGTCCCAAGGTAAAGCCCAGACGCGTTTGTTTGAGCTTCCATACTCGTTTAATGATCTTGGATCTAGAATTATTGAATTTGCATGCGCCTAAAACTTTTCATTACTAAATGAAATTTTACACCAGATTAAAAATTCAATTTTTCCGTTTCAGAATGATGCAAAGTTTTGAAGATATCGATGAATTTAAGAAAAAAAAAAATACTTTGGAGGAAAATGTATTAAAAATGTATGGTTTGAAGCTTTCGAAAGACTTCAGGATTTCATGTCATAAGCCAAGATAAATATAACAGCCATTGATAAGATAATTGATCACTTGGAAAGATTAAAATCCTTGTTTAAGAAAAAATTTAGTACATATAGTGTGATTGGTTGATATGCAATATTTTCATAGGAGAGTATTTGGAATCAGTTTAGTTGTTGATTTCTAAAATGGAGGAGCTACAGGCCATTATTGGATACCACTCTTGAGTACTCAAGGGCAGTATGGTGAACTTAATCTGTGTTTCGGCTCTTCGCAGACACGAATGATATAAACATTTTAAAACTGCAAGTATTTTTTCACCGTTTTTATGGAAAAATATATTAGCGCAATGCTTGTGGTGTGGGGGTTTAAACTGCAATTAATTTGGTTCTATTTTTTCTATTTACATGACAAAACATATAAAAACAAATTAAATGACATCTTTGGATTTGAGTTGGTTATTATCCTCTTTTCAGTCTAGTATTTAAAAACTGTAATTCAATATGGTTCCAAGTATACCATTAAAAGATTTTCTTTTTTCCAATCTTTATGTTAGTTTGTTTGCTGAATTCAAATAAAATAAAAGAAACTACGAAATGAAAAATTAGACCATTAATTCAAATCATCATGTCCTTTTAGGGGAAATTTATGGAATCAGTATCGGGAGAAAAAGAGGATTGTGGGGAGGGAAATACCTGAAGTATTCGAGTCTAGTATATGGGAAATGACTATGCCAAATAGGTCGATGCGGGTTAAAGAAGATTAGGATCAATTGCTCTTCAACTTAATTTTCACAGAGCTGATATTCCAAATTTTTAAGTAAGTTATTATACTGTACTAATATTTATGGATCATGCTTAAATATATGTACTAATATCAATAATCTAACTTTCACTAAATAGAGTTTTGCCCCATTTCCGTAATAACTCTCTTCTTATGATTTTTGTTAATAATACATATTTCCTTTAAAAAGAAATTTTCATGGCATAAGAAATTGTATGTTAAGAAGAAATTATAGTTTATAATAATGTAAAAATCCTCCATTAGTAAACTCTAATAATAATGTAGATAGGTTTCATAGTTTTCCTACTTCATCTAAGTTTCACGTTAATTAAGAATCATTGAAAATCATCAATGAGCTCTCAGAGGCTTACACAGTTTTGAAAGTATGAGGTTTAGACCCTCAAGTACAAGGTTAGTCTTTTCTCTCTTTGCCATAGCCTGATCTATCTTGGACATAGTCCATTAACTTTTCAACCTATTTCAAGCAATCTTTCTTTATTTTTGGCTTATACTTTGTGAAATTTATCATATTCTACCTTCTACTTTACATTTGGATTAAAGAAATATTTTTAGTTAAGTTTTTTTGTTAAAACTTAACAAAGTTTTGTATGTTACTTTTGGTTATTTACGAATTATAAATATTCGGTGCATTTAAGCGAAATATAACTCTTACGCTAATAATCTGAATTAATCAACAGCCAGTAGATTTTATTCCAATAATTTTATCATTAAGAGCAAATATTTTAATAAAATTATGTAGATATATTCTACACAATAACCTATATTTACGATTTTATATTTTTATCATCAGTAAGAGCTGTCGAAAAAATGCAACTTACGTTTACGACTGAGACACATAGATTCTTTTCGGGTGACAGACTTATCATTCCTTAGTGAATATCATTTAAATGATCTAAATTCCTTATCAAGAGATACATAGAAGCAAAACTTTGTTAGCTTATTAAACTGAATAAAATGACGAAATTAACTCCTATCTGAAACAAAACTCTGCACACATATGACATTTTTTACGATTTCGTCGTTTATATTGAGTATAGTGGCAGAAACAAACTAGAATCGGGAAAAACATGGAAAGAAAATCAACTTTCCGGTTTCCTTTATTCCACGGATGAAAGAGAGGAGAAATTCCCCCGCTTTTACGACTTTCATGCTCGGACACTTTTCGAATGGTTTCCAACTGTGCTGAGTGGTAGCTTTGAAAACACACACAAAAAAGTTCCTTTTTGTGTGCTTGCTGCGTCAGCATTGTCCTCAACTAAAGTAGTTCAATGGGGCTAGAGAGTTTGGATTAAAGTAAAAGGTTTCCTTTTTTCTTTACGATTAGTCATAAGTAGGAACAATAAAGGTAAGAATAAAAAACGATGTATTATTTGTGCCACATTACTTCAAAGATTAAATTGCCGTGTCCTTTCTTGATCACTGAAAAATTGCTGAAAATGTCAAAGGCGTCATAGATAAGTACTGCAACTGGAATATTTTTATGTCCATTAAAACGTAAGCATAAATGGACATGTAACATATATTAGACATAAGAAATAAATAAGAATGCTTCTGTTAAATAAAATATTCCTACTCAGAGATATCAATTAGTAAAATAACCTATTAATTAACAGCAGCTTATTCTAGATTAAAATAAATAGGCTTCATGTTGGGAAAAAATAATGTATCAAATAAAATTTTATAAAGTTCAATACAATCAATTTAGCGATCGTTATATACTTCCTATATGGTCAACTTATTAATCAGATTGCATTGAAACTTATTTGATTCATTATAATTAACTAATTACATAAAAAAATAATGATAGAGAATCGTTTGGTAAATGGATTTCATTTAGGAATACAAAAAAGAGCTATATAAGAAATTAGTAATTAAAAATTAAAATGTGCTGAAAAATTATGTGTCAAACTATTAAATAATTTCCTTGCTAATGTTCTAAATCTTTAAGTTCCTTGTGTTTTGGAAATCGAATAAAAGGTAGAATTACATTGAATTTAGTTTAAAATTCAATATACTCCACTGAAAAATTAAAATTATATCCTTTGAAATTACTATAAAAAGGAAAACCAAATTCCCTTACAAGTATATGGTTGTAGTATTTTTCAGTTTGTATAGCTGGAATTTTTGAGACAATGGATCTAATCACGGAGCAGATTAAATATTTTTCTAAATAATTTTTTGAATACCGGAGCTTGATTATTCATTTTATACAACAGAAAAATAAATGATGTATATTTCAATAATATGCCACTTGCATTCTGTCCTTATATTCATAACATTTAAGTATATATTTTCATTCCAATCTTTAGCTTTATTGTATTTAATTTTATAGTTTCAAAATTTTCTTCTGACAAATCACAGAAACCAATATACGGTAAAAACACATTTTATAATGATTTAACTCCATGCTCAAAAATATCTTGTTAAGCATTCTTGTTAAAAATTCTTGACCTCAGAAACGAAACAAAAAGATAAAAGGACAAAAATTCTGATTTTGCAGAAACTTCTTTTTCCAATATTTCAGTTGTGAGTTTTAATTGATCAGCTTTTTCCTTGAAAATAGTTTACTTGAAATTGTCTTAATGTGATTTACTGTAATTCATGGCTCAGCGTTTGTTACAGAGACCTGGATTTGTAAAAATACAAAGATGTATGATAGACATTTTTGAAGTTTCAAGGAGTGTCATTCCAAGGCCGTGGTATCGATTCCAAGAAACAGAGAATGTTAAACATCGACAAGGCAACGTTACACACGTATTATCACAGCATCTGATGACTGATATGTCTTGTTAATGACTTTTCGAAATAGAATAGGCTTCTAAAACAGTTGCTTTTGCAACAAGACGAAGTGTGTTATACCAAAACAGTCCAAAATAGACTTTATCAGGTGGTCACTATTCAAGTTGGATAATAGTGTGTATTCCGTTGATCTCAAGACATTTTGCACCCCGTATAAAGTGGGCTGCTGAATATTGAGATTACGTTCAACTTTATTGTATTTAAATGCTGCTTACTACTCTGTCCGATTCAATCTATAATGTGACACTCGACATGTTTTGGTCTGGGCCTACAAAATTACACTATATTCAATAGATAAAAATCACATTAAAGATGAAGTGGTTTGATGGTATGGTCTGCAATCTGCATAGATGGACGTACGTAACTTCATGTAATTAGGAATGATGATTTGACTTATGGTATTCAGAGGAGAAACTGAGGCATCATGTCGTTCTTAAGTCACAGCCAGTGATGATTCCCTTTATAAAGGATGACAATGTTAGAATTCATACACCTCGTCATAAGTAAAACATGCTTAAAGATATTTCAATGCAGCATATGGAGTATCAGCATGTTCACCTAACCTAAGCCCAACTGATTATGCTTAGGACAGATTTGAAAGACGCGGTTTTGCGAGACTAAGGCATACTTTTACAATCCAGGACATGGTGATCACACTTCTTCTGCAACATTATTCTCCAAGGTCTTATAGATAACCTTATTGAATTCATACAAAACAAGTCTGCTTAGCCGTTCGACTAGACCACACGCCTTGTTAAACATCCTGTACAATTTCCAAACTATACATTTATTGCCCATTACATGTACTAAATTATTGCTCTGAAGCATTTATTCATGTTTATTCTATGGTTTCAAAGAATTGAAGCTGTCATACAAAATTTTTTGTACTGCGTTTTGTTACACGGGTGCTCCCCATTTCATACTCAAGCATGAATGACTCTCTTAGGTTTATCAAATATTTTGCTTGTTTCTGTAACTCTTTGGAGCAGCAAATTGAAGCTTTATAGTTAAGAAGAAATTGTACTTTTCTATAATCCGCTGAAATGCTGAAAAAAAGGAAGATCAAACAGTCAGTTTCTAATAATAATTTTTTCAGGAAACCTCATAAAATTGTTTGGTGAATGAGAATTTGGATATTATAGGAATACAAAAAGTATTTTTGACTATATGTTCAAAACCTTTCATGAACAAATTAAAGTTGAATAGGTATTCAAGGGACTTGGAACCTTTTAAATGCCGAAAATTGATGAAAATATCGATTTTTCAATTTTTAGCTCAAATTCTACCTTGATACTTCTGGTATAACTGTGCAAAGTTTTGAAACGATCTGATTGAAAAAATAGTACAATTTAGATTAAACATGTTTTACTCTATTTTATATCAGATATTGAAATTAAGTAGCAAAATAAATTTTACAAAATATTTTAAATTTTGCATTGTACATTTTATATTTCATTTATTTTTAAATATATTTAATAAATGTTTCTTTCAAAGAGCAGTCAGTTGAAGATTTTCAAATTTTTCGTAATTTAGGGCTCAGACAAACTTTTTATAAAAGCTTATAGTTCAGCTTTCAAATTGAACTATATTATGCTTTATTTTAAAGGTATATATATATATATATATATATATATATATATATATATATACATTATATTAACAAATTATTAAAAAAATTAGACATTGTTTTGATATTTTTTTTCTGATTACTTTTCTTTAAATAGCGTATCCTCAGTTTGGGATTTTTCATGAAACCATGGTCTTTAAAACTACAAAAATTTAACGGATATTTTTTAAAAAACTTGAATTTCGACGTATTTGTTTGTTATAATGTGCTTCGTAAAATTAGGAATCCATTTTTCAATATTTTGAATAGAAAAAATATTGTAATTCAAAATGTAGCAGAAATCATATTTTTTTGACCTGTTTTCCATGGTTGTATGCTTTTAAATTTTTTTCTCAAAAACTAACTTGTTTATTGCAAATTTGATTCCTAAAACTGTTACATAGATTCTTATGAGCCTGAAAAAAATGTTGGTGTCAAAATAATGATAATCGTGAAAGAAGAAGCACTTTTAAAATCATTGGAATTTTTTTAAGAAATTTAATTTTTAAAATTTTTATCAAATTTAACCCCTTTTTTCTCGGTAAAAATACTTTGTTTAATAGTAATGTTAATAATATACTCAAAAGATAAGTTTAAACACTTAAATAAGAAAAAAAATGGTCAAAAGATTCCGAGTCCCCTTAAATAAATAGTTTCTTAGAATATTACGTGCAGTATGTCAAATGAAAATAAAAATATTTGATGCTTGTTTGGCACATTTTAATTTTTAATTTATGTTTGTTCAGAGTCCTAAATTCTAAACTTAATTTCTACATCATAAGATGTCTTAAAGTTTTATATTTATTCCTTTATTTTAGGAATAAAATTATTTAATTTTTCTGCATATTTTATAC
>BMAW01096960.1:0-11367 GCA_019974015.1 Nephila pilipes | reverse complement strand
TCCTGAAGATCACACTATAAATCAGCATTACTACCTTCACGTTCTTGTTGAACACCATAAAAGGTTAAGAAAGAGACAACCATAATTGTGGAAGGACAAGTCCTTCCATCTTATCTGTCAAAAATTTCTAAGAGAAGTGCAGCATCCCAATGTTAGACTCTCCCCCTAATTCACCGGATCTTGAGCCATGAGGCTTCTATCTTTCTTCTAAGGTAAAATCTGCATTAAAAGGAATAAGATTTGACAAGACTTCCAGTACTGTTTCGAACAATGAAATTTCCTCATTGAGCGTTATAGGGATAGGGAGAGGTATAAATTGATGGTGATGATAAGTGAAAATATATGAATTCAAACAAAAATATTGTACAGCGTCAGTCTCGTTATTTAATTGCCACACCTCGTATATTTTGCTGTTATTTTAATCTTTTTTTTTTCATTGATAATGAAGTTTTGAAATGGTATATTCACTCATATGTCATCAAAATCACTGAAGCTTTCAAAATCATTCCGAAAAAACCAGTAATAAGTAATATTTTTGTAGTTTAAGCAGTTTATAAATTGTCAAATTTTTCATTTAAATTTCCTTGTCTAAGATCTGATGGAAAACACCTTTATTCGATATTAAATTCCACGATCTTCCAATATTTTCCAATTTGTTACCAATAAATCTGCGTTCATTTTATTTCGTAATTTCATTTATTTAATCTTGTAACTTCATCGACGTGCTTATGTTACTTCACCGGTTTTTTATAATCATTAATTTGATTTTGTATCTTCATTTATTTTTGGCATGTTTCTGAACTAATGTTTTTTTATTGTAATTTTTTTTTTTTTGCTTTGTAATTTGTATTTTTATTTCCTTTGTATTCTGTTTGTTTTACTTACGTTTATAATTACCGTATGATACATGTGGTACATGGAAGTTATTGTATGTGTCTTAAGGAGACTTAGTACCTTTGCACCTTCAAAAGTTCGATTTTTCAAATTTGATTTTAAAAAATAGTACTGAATGTTAGGAGCATTTTAAAACAAACCGCGTCAAAATCTGACAATTATTACGTCCTGTGCAACAAAAAATATAAATGTCTAAAGTGGCTTGTTCTATGTAATGCAATGTAAACAAACCTCTTTTTCTCAGTTTGCTATTTTCACACTTTCCCACAGGATTAAGAAAATCTTTTGCAATGCAGAGCTTTAAAATTTTACATGAGTGTTGTACTTGTAAATCTTTATTCTGTGAACCTCAATTTTGTTAATAGGATGATTAGATTTTATTTTATAACATGATACATGAAAAAAAAGTTACTAAATACAAACTTGATAAATGTTTTAATTTTTCAATTTCTTTTAATGTAAGGTAAAATTAAAATTTGAGGTTTACAGAATAAGGACATTATTTAGCTTTAATTTGGTATACGAATTATGGTTCTACTGTACATATTTCAAAAGTTATCTTGTGGGTAACGTAAGGTAAGCTAATTTATTTTTCAAATTTTTGTACGCATATTTCATGTTGTATAAGAAAGTATATTAATTTAATAGTAAAACTTGACCCAATATTTTAAACTATGCACTTTATTTCACAAACCGGCAAAGTTTCATACTGAAAGGAGCAAAAATGTTGTTTTATGAAGAATCGAAAAAAGTTTGTCCAAATGTTCTACTTTTGATTTCGTAAGGTACTAAGTCCCCTTAAAATAATATATAAATAAAATAAAAATAATAAAACATACTTTTTGTTTTTTCTCGGAAAAGTATAGGAATTCTTGCATCCTTGCATGTAAAATACTGTTATCCCCCTCCCTTTTTCTGTATATTCTGGCAATAGAAAAATAATAATTTATTAGTGTACTATTTTAAATTTACTAAAAAAGAATGGGGGGGGTCATAAGGCCTCTGTATTGAATAGTTAATGGTGGTGCTAACGCAAGTTGGAGTTAATATTTTGGGATGTCATCTATTAAACGGCTGCAAAACACATTTGTCACTGATGAACAGCGTCAGGTCTCATTTAGCATTTCTTCGTTATGAAATCACGGTTTGATTACTTAAACTCGAGGTAATGTCCTTTTGAATCGTGCTTACACCATCAAAGAAATCTGGATTCATCATTATAAACCAGAAAACAAGCAAATATCTGAGAAATGGTGAATCTGCTTGAAATTAGAAGAAAATGAAAATGCCTTTGTGAGAAATTTTTGAAACACAAAGGCGGCTCATATTTTGGACTTCTTATAAAAATAAAAAAATGAACTCGAAGCAATTACCCTGACCCTATTTTCCACTTCTAATAACTGATTCTCATTTCTTACATGGGTGCTTTTTGAATCACCTTCGTATGTTAAGTAAGTATGAAACACGACATTTTGAATTTTAGACAAATCTGAACACTAAAAAAAAAACTATATTTTTCAGTTCATTTTCCAAGATTCCAATTCCTGTCAAATTATAGCTGAAAAAAATAAAATAAAATTTAAATTCAAAATAAGTTGAACATAAATATTTAGTATTAATGTAAAATTTAATATGAAAATGTGATTAAAATTTCATTTTTATCTTAGTGATTAGACTAATTTTTTTTTCTCAATTTGAATGTAATATTTTTGCCAAAGTTTCAAAATATATCAATTGGTACTTTAATCATAAAATTACGAAACATATCTTATTCCTTTTCAAATCTATTGTTAGAACGATATAACTTGAAAAATTATTTTTGTAAAACTTTATATTTTTTTAATTAAAAGTTCATTTTGATAGCTAATTAATAAGTACATGTATAAGAGCAATGCGTTTTAAATAAACTCAAGTAATTTCTCATAGATTTTATAAATGAAATTAACTGAGACATTATGTTCTTCTTCAAAAGTTTCTTTGCAGAATTAGACTTAGGTTCCCTTATATCTAATACAATCATGATATAAATAATGTAGTGGGAAATAATTGTTTCAAATGAAATTTATAATTATAAATAATAATATGATTTAAATGTTACTTGAATAATACTGGAATTATTTTAAAAAATTATATGTATGCTATGTGTCATATATTAAATTTCTCATTATTCTCTAGTCATTCATTATATTACTTTCCAATAAATATTAGTGGGCTGTTGTATTACGTTTAGAAATTATGTAGAATACAGAATCTAATTCAATGTTCAAAATATAAACGCTAATTATTTGTCTAATTAGAGAAGAGGAATCAGTAACCAGTCGGTACGTGAAATATATGTTTTTAATATTAATAAGTCCAATTAAATGAGATTGTTATACCTCTTAAGTTATGTAAGGCATGCGAAACAGGAAAACTTAAGCCATGCATTGTTGTGGGATTATATCGCAATATAAACATTTAGAGGGGATGCAGAATATATTGATTTTTAGTTATGGTTTTAGTATAGTTTTAGTTTTAGTTAATTATCTCAGTTTTACTTCATGTAGTTATAGTTCACTTTATGATTTCCACAATGCTAAATATAATTTTCTACCTTAGTATGACCCAATACTTTCTAGAAAATGATTATTATTAATATATATGACAGATATTAAAACACTTCAACTGAAAAGATTTCTTTTTATAATTCAGTTATAGATTCATTTATTTTATTAACAATTATTAGGATCAGATATTAACAATTTAATTAAAATATAATTAATATTTCTTTTAGGTATAAAGCATGAGCAAATTAATTTAAATGACTTCTTTGAAAAGAAGTAAATCGTTTGGAAATTTTAAAAAAAACATTGGTCTAGGGATACTCGAAGAAATTGGAGAGGGGCAATGTAATTTGAATCAATAGTCGAGTGACGAGGATGAAACATAAGTTGGTACTTGCTTCGCCAAATCTAAATACCATACCACGTGAAGAATTTCCAGCCAAGTTCCATTTTATATGAATTAGCCTTGTTATTCCAGTAAAGAGGTTATTCATTGAATCAAGACTCGACCTGTAGCTAACTTTGAATTTTGACAGGCGCAAAGCTCATGATTAATCGGTAAGTGCAATAGTGTTTGAATATTTTTTTGTTAAAACAAACAAATGGACTGTTTCATGACTAAAAACTTTTGAGGCGCAACACACACACACACAGACACACACATATATATATATTTGATGAGGTTCTGCATCACTTTATTACTTATCTTTATTTTCTTCAATTATACTTTGTTTTACTTTATCAGAACAATCTATTTTAGCACTCCACTCAAACTAATTTCCCATATAAGTCGTAACTGTTTCTGATTCTTAGTGCTGTGTTTGTGATGTTATTTCATTTGTAGTTTCCATGTTTGCATCCAAACCTTTAAAAATGTAAAACACTTTTAGTATCCAATAAAATAACATATTTTCAGTATAAGAAGTCATCTTACTCTTATCAATAAAATGGAAAATGTCTTATCTTATCAATAAAATAAAAAAATGTCTTATCTTATCAATAAAATTAAAAAATTGTCTTATCTTATCAATAAAATGAAAAAATTGTCTTATCTTATCAATAAAATGAAGAAAAAAATTGTCTTATCAATAAAATGAAAAAAAAATGTCTTTTCAAGTTTACATGATTTTCCATTCACCAATATCAAAGTTGGTAGGATTTACCTAAGGGAAAAGCCCAACACGTATACATCGTCATGATTAGTGAAGAATCCCACCCATATTTAAGCATTGAGAAAAAAATTATATGCCTCAATTTTTCAAAATGTTTTAAATTTTCAAAAATATTATCCTTTATTGGAAGTGCTTCAGTGCAATTGCCTTTGTCCAGTTCAGTGTAAAATACGTGTGAAATAGTCTCTTCTAACATTTATCTTCAGAAACTTCAAGTTAGAGAAGAATCTGAAATATTGCTATTACAACTCAGCGAATTTTAACATTAGATGACTTTGTACTTTCGTTGGATTCTAAGCTGTAAAGTAATCTTCGAAAGTTGACAGCTAATTTAAATTAAATAAATATTCTTAACTAATTGTATAATATAAATAAAGAAGTTCTATTCCAAAAGTTATTTAACTAAAATATAAAAAGGTTCAATAAATTTAGAATAAAATTAAATTTGTTTTATCTGAAAATTTAATATTCGTGATAAAGTTTAATTTTCAGGAGATAGAAAATAGTGCATTGTTTGTTGATTTTGCAGTATATTCTAAATTTATTTTTCAAAAAATATATTGTGTATTAAACTAGAAATATTGTGTTTTGTATTATTTTAAAGTTCAAATTAATTCTATTTTAATAATAAAATTTTAAAAAGAAAGTTATTACAGAATATTTTGATTAGTATATGATGTCTGTTACAAAATATTCCTATTTTGAAAACGTTGTATGATATCTCAATTTAAAATAGAAATTGTGATGATAAATTTGATTGATTTCATTGAAATGTTCTTTAATTAGTTCTGATTTTATGTTAACTTTTCTAAATATTTTTCACATTTAATGTATTTGTGCGTAAAATAAAATTACATTAATGTTATTTATAATTGGATGACTTTTGTGATTTAATTTTAGTATAATTGATGTATCTAAGATGAAGCATACACAATGGATACACAAAATGGATACACAAAATAAAAAAAAATTCAATGGATACACAAAATAAAAAAAAAAAATGCTTCATAAACTTTTTTTTAATAATTAATTCAATGATCATTAGATTCAAAATAAATGTGCTGTGTGTTATTTTAAAATTCTGAAATCAAACAATATGAAATGTGTATGGGTTACAACATTCTTGAAATAAAATAAATTTTATATTGTTCGATATATAAAAGAATATAATGATAATGTTTGATTTCTAGTGGTTGCGGAATATTTAGAAAACAATTACAAAAATGTTTTTTTATATATGTGATAGCAAATGGAATGAATATTATTAAAAATGATTTTGCTTCCACATACTTTTTGAGTCAAATGAAATACATTTTTGTTAATAAAATTTAATGATAATCGATAAATATTACGTTATTATTTAAAAGAGATATTTAACAATGTATTTTATTTTGAAATGAAATTATATTTCTTTAAACAGAGTAATTTTCAATGGTAGTTTGAGTCTTAAAAAATGTATTGAATTACAATGCATGAATGTCTGGTTTATATTAATGCTGTTGTATTGTGTGTTTCAAGGACAGGATGAATTAATATAAAAAAGGATTATAAAGTATAAATAAATAAATAAATATAATAAGACAACTGTATAAAGTTAGACCTTCAGACAAGTTTGGCAATGGTCTGTCGCAATAGATCCTACTTCTTTAGCTTCAAAGATAATAAAGTTATGGCTGAGAAATTATCGTAGACTAATTCATAGAAAGATTATTATGCAAACATATTTTAAAATAAGTTTTTATTCCATTGTTAATTATTCTCTAGTGTGTTTGCAGTATTGTGTTGTGGGCGAACACCGTATTCATGATGCAATAGATGTAAACTATTCTAAACTATATTCTTATAAATTTTCAAATACATTAATAATGCATAAAACGTTTTGATTTAAATGAAAATTCGTCTGTTTCACAGGAAATATTGTGTAATACGTATAAAAAGGCCTGGTAACCCTTCATTTGTAGGTATCATTCGGAATCACAATTTCAGACATTTTTGGAGTCTAATATATTGAAAGTTATTAAACTATGAATGTTCTTAATTTAGTAAAAGTTCTCGCACACGTATTTGTTATTTGTTTATGGTTTATTTAGGTTAAATATTTGAATCAAGCTACGAAGTTATGTAGTAAACATGGAAACCCTTTAGGTGTTTAAGCACAACACTCAGCAGCTACATATATTGATGACATATTTTAAAGCGTACACAATAAAATATTTTAAAATGTCTCGACAATAATATTAAAATTAAGCCTTTGTCTATAAACATAGTTTTTTGAATGCAAAGTACATGGAATTGAATTAATGTTTTTGCTGCGACTATTACTCCGTCTAGCTTTCAATAAAATTAATTTTTATGCCACAAATTTGAATATCATTATTGAACAGATCCACAGAAGAAAGGCCCTACCATTGGTCATGTTTTGTGGAGAAGGAAATTGAAATGATCTGCATAACTATTTTATTTTCTTTATTTTGACTTTCTTTTACTTTATCAAAACTTTTTATTTTAGCACCCCACTCAAATTAATCTACAGCAAACCGACGTCACATATTTTCACTGCAGCTGTCGCCTTGACCATAGCTTGGTATAAAAATATATGAAATCTTTAATAATACCTTTTTCTCAAGCTTTTTTTCCTGCCATGTGAAAATACGACGCTTGGTGTTATATTTATGAATGATATACTCATCGTTGCTTTGATATTTGCTTTCATACCTTTCAGAATGTAATGCGCAGTTACTACCCAGAAACTAAGAATTTTCACTATGACAGGCCATCTCTTTCACATCGATATTTATAAGTTTAAAAATGTGGAATTAACAATTTTTTTAGTAGTTTCCATTATTTTGTATATAATTTTATAATCTATAATCTATAATCTTAAGAATTCCCAGTTAAAAAGAAAAAATTATTCCAGATTTTTTTTTTATAGGGAAAAAATGCTTAAATCAGCAGCTTGAGGAATGTTCAGATACAAATGCCTCTTTTATCGCTAAATTTCTTCTTTAAACGCTTAAGAACTCATAATAAAAGGGCAACATAACACTAGCATTTTACTTTACGAATTAGAAGCTAGTTTACTTTCACGTCAAATATTTCAAAAACACGTTTATGTTAACTACGAGAGCTGAAAGATAAGTAAGAAGTCCAGTTAATATTGTTACACTGAAGAAAAAAAAATTAAGCGTGCATTCAGAAATTTTGTAATAGTAGGCTTATATTAGAATCACTCAAGAAGTACTTAATCTAATAATTCTGAACCAAGACTGATAAAGGAGAACTGCAATTTAGCAAGTACCTCGTGCACTTAAATTTCATCCCGAACACTTTGACATTCAAATTTGATTTGCTTTATCACCTAATTCTACACATTGTTAAGGTGAACTACTGTCATTATAGGCGCTAGAGCTGGGATCATTGATTATCATTTTTCTCTAGGTTCATTTAAGAAAGCATTAAAATAACACAGAGTTATTCTATAAGCAGTAAGTATTAAATATATTAATATATATCTCACTTACAAAACTAAAAAAAAGTTTAAACTGAGTTAATTAATTATAGAATAATTTTATATATAAAAATATATTAATTGTGTAAGTATATCTGATCCATGCAAAGGAAAACAAACACCAAATAAAAAGTCGAAGTTTAAATTCTATTATAAACGGAAATCGAAGTGTAAGTCACAAATAACGTGTAAACTGAACAGTTAGTTTGTAAAATATCTAACACAATAAAACTTACGCAATTTCTATACTTTTTGAAATTCTCTTTCTAATCAATTTCTCGAGCAAATTGTTACTATAATGAGTATAATTAACTCTAACTTAAAATTTAAAGAGAAGTGTTACAAGCAGCTAAAATAAAGAGTTGCTTAATTCTCTTTTAAGGTTCTTTAAAAGCTTTTCTTATTTATCACATTAACATTTTAGCTAATTTCAAAGGTTACATTGCTAACCATATATTTGTACACGTTTTAGAATACATTTATAATAACTCGCGCCTCAAATTATTCATGAGATATATAACTGAATATGTATTCGGAAAAAGGGTACGATTCCAAAACAATATGAATTTTAGACCGTAAATGGAATAAAGATAATATTATCTAAGAATTATTCTTTTGCCATTCAACGGTGGAAATACTGCAATATTATATAATGTGAGATCTTTTTTTTTTTTGCTTTAATATAGATTGCGCAAATAATAATCAAATGGTTATCTTATTATAATAAGCCACTTTTTGGAATCATATCCCTTTTCCAATCCCACATGCAACTATGAAACAATTTTTATTTGTGTAACACTTACACACCCTTTTGTCTCGCAGAATTAATAATAAAAATTTTAAAATGAATTTTAATAATCGCATGATAACGATACATATGCCATCTCACGGCGTAAATTGATAATAACGATTTTACAAACACTCTCTGATTAGTTCTCCAAAGCAAAGCTATTGTACATTTAAATCTGTGTAATTAAATTTACACACACACACACACACACACATATATATATATATATATATATATATATATATATCAGTAATAAATTTCTTATTAATTAAATTTTAAAAGAAAATTATATTAATTATAAAGGTAAGAATTATAAGCAAATTAAAAGCATATATACCTCAAAGTGATCATGCTAGTAATATTCATGATATTATTTCTTTTTTACATTTTTATGAATATAACTTTCAGAAAATAATATCTTTAAGATATTTAACGATATATTGAAGGTCTGATAATTTTGAAAAATATTCAAATCCTAGAAGTTATTCAAGTTTATAATTTAAAAATTCTGAATTTTGTGATTATTAATCTCAGTTTGAAAAAAGAGAGATTTATCTTTACCTTATTAATATAGATCCATTCTGTAATAGTAATTTAAGTTTAAATACATATATATATATATATTATTTAAAAGTATCAAACAAGTTAATATGCTTTCATACACTGAATATAATTTTAGTAATTGGTTTTTTACATGTGCTAAAGCTGATTATCCAAGTAATTTTTCAAAATGAATCGTAAAATATGAAAGCTGTAACTTTTGTTAATAAAATGTGTTATAAACTTATTAACGCTTTTCTATAATTTTGTTTACATTTCTTAAGAAATTGTTCCTTTTTACTCCTAATTTTTTTTTTGTATAAATTCTTAATTTTTGTATTATATTTTTATATTTTATAACTTTTTGTTTATAAATTTATATTTCACTTATTTATCTTTAATTTTTTCAATTGTACTATTTAGTTTTTTTTCCATGAAAAAATTCTTTTTAGATTTACTTATGAATAGTCTAATAAATGGTGATGCTTTTTCTGATTCTTTGCATTTTTAAAATTCGTAATTAATTATCTTCGTCCTTCCAAATCTCTTTCTGAAATTTTTGATTTTGTATTTTTTTGGTTTTAATTTTTGAATTAAGTAAGAATTTAGTATTGGCATTATGGAAATATTTAAAATTTGGTCTTAAAGCTTAGTATTTGCATTTTGGCAGCTCCTAAAAATGTGTCTCCAAGTGGAAAGATGGTTGGTGTTTAACTTAGTATAATTTTCGTTTTTATGCATTTTTAAATATTTTTATGACTTGAAGTAAAACATTAATAAGCATTTAATTCAAGTAAATATTTTTTCTAAATTTAATTTGCTGATCTTATGTACATTGATAAATGGGTTTTCACTGATTTGTAATATTGTACACATTAGTATTATACTGAAATAGTTAAACTTGGAGTATTTTAACTTTTCTCTTAAAGTTTTAATTTTAGAATTTGATTCTTTTGCATGTCGTTTTTAAATATTTTTTTGCTTTTGTATGTTATTTAGATTCTACATTTTAGTTTTAAATTTTCAGATTTTTTTTATATATATTTTTTAGTGTTAAATCCATTATTTACATATTTTGTTGATGGGGATAGCAGGACGTATAGTTCTAGAATAATTTAGCCTATCAATCTTAAAATCTATTATATATTAAAGTTTATTGTTTTCCATTTTTTTTAAAAAAAAGTTACGTTTTCTGAATTCTTCAAAAGTTTTGGAATGATCTTTATACTTTTTCTTCTTTCTCTAATTATATATATATATATATATATATATAAAAATGTGTGTGTGTGTATTTAAATTAGACATCATTTCAAATTTCAGTGATACATACACATGTTTTGAAAGTAATAAGTAGTTTAATTAAATATGATGAGTTGATTCTTAACTTACTGATCGAGGAATGGTTTTCAGAATTTTCTTAAAATGTGTTTTCCAAAAAGGAAGAAAGAAGAAAAAGATATATTCTATTTTTTGCTGAAGAATTTTGCTAAAATACTTTAAGTAACTGATATAATCACTAACATAAATTATTACACGAACTGACTCTGAGACTGTTTCACATTAGATGTTTCTCAATCCTGATTAGTGTAATAGTTAAGAAGTCCCATTCTCATTATAATTAATACTTCGGCAAGCCAAAGTGTCTGAAATTAAATTCAGAAATAAATTGCACATATGAATATTGGAATTACTAATTTCAGGTACCTTTTAAGAGTTCCTAAAAGTTATTAAGCAGTTTTGCTCAAATGGAAACGATATATCTCAGTTTCTTGAAATTAGTTTCTACATATCTCAAAGGATTAACGTAGCGATTAGGGGATGTGCACTTTTAAGAATACAGTTCTGCTTAAATATTTTATAGTTTGTATTAGTCATGTCTGAGCTTTTAATAAAAGTATTATTCTAGCATTCCTTAAACGA
>BMAW01096957.1:0-16850 GCA_019974015.1 Nephila pilipes | reverse complement strand
GAAAAATGTCAATTCACCACGATTTGTAAAATTATATTTTACATTGCGTCGAGCAATAATTATAAGCATTCAATCACAGCATCATTTATGAAATAAAATGAATAATGCAAAACTTTTTTTTAAATCCTGTATATATGAAATACGGTCGATGTTAGAGAATTTTAAACAAAGATAAGAATAATATGAAAATATTCGTATACAAGTATTCTACCATTCCAAGGAAAGTGAAATCCAAGTTTTATTAAGAATATAAAACACTTTTATTCTTAGAAAATATGTAAGACTTTTTGAAATGTTGTATCCTGTGACAAGTATAAATATTACAAAACAATACAGTAAATTTGATGCATGTTATGTACCATAAGGTCACAATAGTAATACAATATCATCTTTAACCAAAGATTAGAAAATTAAATTCACAGTTACCTCAATTTACACGTTAGTTATGTTCTTCAAAAATTCGTGGAACTGAAACCGTGTAAAAGATGATAACGAATTCTTAAGAAGGAGAAAGGTGTTTTGAACAAAACTCTAAACGCAAATGCCGATTCGAAAATAATAAAAGACGAGAATATGCTCATTATAAACAAGTAAAATGAGGGTTGTTCATGAAATTTTTTGACATTTATTGCTCATTTTTGCTTTAATTCCATTTTGAAAATAATATATATACATACACACACGCGCGCATGCACACACATGCACGCACACAAACGCACACCACACACACACACACACACACACACATATATATATATATATATAAACACGAATTAATAATGTCAGGTAAAATGGCAATAAAATAACACAAATTAACAATGTTTCTTGCAAATGAAAACAAAACAAGGTATGAACTAAATAACAATATTTCGAACAAAAAAATAATCGAAGAATTCAAAAGTAAATAGTCTTCTAAACAATTACAACTTAAAACACAGAAACGAAACTTAAGAAATAGAGACAATTGTTGTTCAAATTATGTTTCAAAGTTTTCGAAAAGACTACTTCTTATTGATTGGTTATTCACACTCAGAAGCAACATCGGGGCTATTGGAGACAGTCCTTACAATTTTGAGGCTTGATCAAGTAGTGAGAACAGCATCTGAGCTGAAACCTTCCATTTCAAACTTCCATACCGAGACAATGGAAGGATTAGGAGCCTCGACAGATTTAACGTGCTTGAGCCCCGCAATTTGGTGGATATTCAAATACATCAGATTTTCGAAAAAGGTACTTCACAGAAACAACGCTTGCCACGAGATTAGTACCATGACCACTGAGATACCAGTGTCACTTTGAAAAGCCAGAGTTTCTGGATTCTTAAAGTAGCTGAATATACGAGAATTTTCTTTCGCTGTGCAGGTGTATGAGTCACAAACCAAAAATTCATCAAGATTCTTCAGAGGTATTGCTTCTGTAATCGAGATGTTGTCTACAATTTACAATTCCTGAATTAAAGTAGATTTATTTTAGGATGATATGAAATCATTCATTGATAATTTTTAATTTAGTTAGTGTTATAACTGACTTCTACATATCGATTAATCTGATTTTTCACTATTTTCTGAAATTTGACAGCTCTTTGAGTAGCATACGTTTTTTAAAAATAAAATGAGTTTGAAATCTTTGTTTGTTTGGGATAATCTCTTTTTTTAATAAAATTATAGGTTAAGGTAAAATTAAAACAGTATTCCTTCTTTATTGTAGATTTGTTAAGTCCTGAATAGTTTTATACAAAGTTTAAGAATACAAATGTTCACTTAAACATGGGCAAATATATAAAGAATTTACATAAGCAAAAACTTTACAAAGATAAAGCATATCGTCATTTTATGGCGAACTATGGTAGCCGGTTGGTCATTGTCGGGATTAGCGTCCGGTGTTGTTTCAGTCGAGTCGTAGGTTTGTGTATTGATGCCCGTAAACACCTCTTGTGTAGCGGGGTTCATTCAGGTGTCAAATTAACAGGTGCCATTTTCATCTCTTGGCCATAGTTCAAAATGACAAAGTCATTTACCAATTATTTACTATTGTTTCTTTTGACAAAAGCAAGTAATTTATAAGGAAACAAATTAAATATATGAAGGATTTATAATTTCGAAAACATTCGCTATTACGTACATATTTTTTTTATTACTTCATGAAATTCTCGTCGGTAATGAGTTTTAGGAGCATGTTCCAATAAAAAAAAATAATAAATAATTAATATAAGAGAATATTTTCATATAGGAATACGAATTTTTTAAGAATCATGGAATTATGATATATTGATTATCGCTATAATAAAACAAAATTAATCTTAAAATTGTGCGAATGCCAGGTTAAAATATTGATTTAAAATGAAGATTTTTCTTCTAAAACAAAATATGTAAATTTCTTAAAGCAGAAAACTTTCCAATTTTAAATATCTGAGGTAAAATGTGTAACAAACGATGTATTTGCAAACTATAATGAGTTTTATAATCAATTCACATCAAAAAATATTGCTCATTTAAATTACTATAAAATATCCTATTTACTAAATTTAAGTGAACAAAGTAATTTAAATAATAAAATCTTGCACAGAAAAATATCTATAAGCAAAATCTATGAATTGTTTTTTTTTTTTTTTTCACTTTCGAGAAATTTTCTTTTTGTCGCATGCATTCATCATATGTTCATCCATTCACAAAAAAGTTATAAAGATATCAATATTTTTTTCCATTATTAAGGACTGTATAACCAAATTGAATTTCAAAGAATATCTAAAGTCAGATTTTTCATTAAATAAATAATTAATAAACTTAGGTCACCAAATTTGGGCTTATTAAATCTGTCTGTTAAAACTATTTTTCGAAATTTGATTACTTATTACAATGCGATTAAAATTTTTCTTCATTAATCAAACAAGTTATATTTTTCACTGTTATTCAATAGATTTGGATATATCTAAATTTATAATTTTCTTTTGTAAAGGAAATGAGATTTTGAAAGGTTTTAATTGTGATTTAAATTTTTTTAATGTTTTAACAGAGTAAGAAAGTGTAAATTAATAAATAATTCAATTCTACTCCTCAAAATGATGCAAAAAATGACATAGCAGTAATCGTACGCTCAAAGACTCTTAAGCCATTATGTATTACGGGAAAAAAGTAAACATTTATTCATCATTAATTTAAGTAAAGTGCAAAATTCCGAAAATGCAATTTGATAAGGGTGGTGAAACCAGGTACCTGGAAGGAAAACATAAAATATACCCTAGCATCATTTTATTTTTAGTTATTTAATTTTTTTATCAATTTAATAATTTATGGAAACAAAATTGGAAATTTTTAATGAGTAATCATGTACATTCATATTGATTTTAGGAATCAATCTATTACTTTAACAACAAACAATTTTATATTAGGGAGATAAACCGGTTAGTGGTAAGATAAAGTCGACTACAACCCTGTTTCGCCTTACAGGTCCAGTCAGATTAAACATGGTATCAACTAAAACGAGAGCGACTTGCAGACCCAGTGGAATTGTTAAGACCTTGCAAATTAACCTCATCGAACATTTTGTCTCTTATTTTGAATATAAAGCAGATAAGGAGGTACGCATCTTGTCGGATGGGTGGCATTGAAACAAATTATTTTTCTTCAATTCTTCAAAAAATACATGGAGACATAAGAAAAACGTGGTTTTCAGACGATTATCGATTTCATACTGTTTTACATGAAGGGCTGGTCCTATTTCATATGTAAGCTGATATGTAGTAACAACTGTTAGTGAGAAAAGAAGTGGGTACTGGTTTTACATGACTACCTAGTTTTATCAACAAATTGTAGTGCTTTATTATTTTCCTCAGAGTATAAACAAAAATTAGATGATAAATAAACCATCTACAAATGAGCAGAAGTTGAAGTTAATTGAATTTAAAACAAGGAATGTGACCTAATTGGCATCTAGAGAAATTTTTTAAATGCAACCTTTCTCGAGAGTTAAACATATACCTAAATTTTTGTTTCAGTAACACATAAATCATTTTAAGAAGATAAATTTTGAAATAAAAGCACAGAATTTTACATAACACAACATAAATAAAAATGAGAAACTTTTCATGGAGTCATAAATCATGCGTAGAGGGAAAGAAATTTATAAAGTTTTTGTTCATATGTGAATAGTTTACAAACAAAAGCTGGAGCTTTGCATTTTTTTTATGTGAAAAAAAATTGCTTTTGTGTGTATGTCGCATATCTTCGGGTTTGTTCAGGGAATATAGTTGTACAATATATTGTATAGGAGTTTATTATGAAGAATTATATATAAATTTAATTTAACAATGTAGTTTTCATTCAATAATGATTTATTTAACTAAAACCGAGTAAAATATTATTCGAAATCTTATCAATGTATTTAAGGAATTATGAAGGTGTTGAGTCTGACATGCTATTTCAAATTAAAACAGACTCGTTACTTCAAAAGAATAACAGTTCTTTTATGACAGACATTATTTATTAACAGTATATGAGCAGGAATTAAAAGAGTTAATTTGGAGAACAATATTTTAGAATGAATAATTTCCGATGATATTTATAACCACTTTCTTTCAGCAATCATTGAAACTTTGCCTCCCATAATGAAATCGAATCTGAGCAATATTGATATTTGCTGTTTAGAATACGAACTATAGCATAGAAATAGTTCTTTTTTTTAACTATGCAAATCTAATATACTTTGTCCCCGGATATGTTTACTAAAAGACGTGAAACTTAAGCGATTCATCGCATAACTAACTTCGCCTTTTATGGTAGAGGAGATTAGGATCATGCAGAAGAACTATTTAATCCACCTGAAGACTTGATATATATGATATCCACTTAAAGAGATTTTGAAACTTATTCCTTGGTTATATGTCTCAAAGAGGCTTACGACCGACTTAAATGAGATTCTATCTTTTTGAATTATTGCATTTTTAATAATTAATTTTTCTATTTTGAAGCACGTATACAGAATATGGAATATCTAGAATTGGAGATCCGATAAGAAAATATCCAAGTGCCAAAGCTTGTATATCTGATGGATCCGATAAAAGCGGGATGATTCCTAAGCATTTCTAAGCATCCAGAATTATTTTACACATTTGGGAACATTTTGAAACATTGCTACATCTAAATAATATTTACTATTTTAAAATCAAGTTGAGCTTAACATTTAGGAGATAAATGAGTAAGTTATATGTACTTGTGTGTAACAAGTCTATAAGGAACAAGTCATTCTCAATATTTTTTTTACATTGGATACAGAATATTTTTTTAATAAAAACTCATTCAGATTTCTAGTGAAAAATAAATGTTCTTATAAATGTTAATGATTCTATAGTCCTTTAGTATTTATGAAGTTGGAAATTTCTTAAAGAACCGTTCAACACTCTTCAGAAATTATTGTTTTATTTATTCAAGAATTTCTAACGCAAGAGAGATTTATATTGGTTTCTAAAACACGTTAACAACTGAAAAATAAGGCTTTCTTTTTTAAAATAAGCATACTAATCGAAAAATGTTTCAGAAATTCAAATGAAAAATTTGAGAACCATCACCAATGAAATTGTATCTTAAGTAAAATCTATTATTATTATTTTTACGTGATCTTTTAAATTTCTTTATTATTGTTTTATTTCCTATTATCTATATTAGTCCTCTTTTTCAAAGGTTAAGTTTACTAAGTTAAAGGCTCTTACTGCTAAGTTTTCGGATTTTATAAAAGAGGAGAAAATAATCACTTTCATTTGATATTCTTGGCTTTTGCATTTGTAATGAATCTCTAAGCCTGTTTCTTAAAATCAAATTTTCTTTTATTCGTATTGTCTCTCCATTACGCGTTGTATTCGTGAAAGAAATTTTATAGTTTACTTGTTATCTGATACATCAATCAAATTCATGAAAGCAATTTTATAGAACTTCCTTGCTATTTAAGATATCAATCAAATCGCTTTTCAGGTAGGTGCATCTGTTCCGCCTGAAGATAAAATGTTTCAGTTACGAAGGAGAATCATAAAGTATTAATTATTACTAAAAATAATCAAGGTATCTGAATAAAATATATCCTGCATATTAATTATTCCTTATATAAATGTTATAATGATCAACTAAAGTTACACCTCTTAATTTACTTGGTTTCATGAAGTCCGTAGAGCAAAGTAATCTATAGTATCGTTAATGTATTAAATATTATCTCATTGTATCGTAATGTTTTAATTACTACTAAAAATAATCGAGATAGAAATTAGGTTTATCCCTCCAATACAATTATTATTCTCTAAACATCGCTCTACATATAATGACTACAGATTTATACATTATATGTAGAGCGACACTTCTCTCAGCGTTTCTTGACTTATTGAAGACCATTATTATAGAACTATATTTTCTGTAAGCTACAGTAGCTTCAAACTACACCTTCCTGAAATCAATACAAATAGCTGTAATTTATGGCTTTTTACAAAATAAAGATATCAATGTGTAATGAAAGGATATATATATATATATATATATATATATATATAAAGGATCAATTTTATGTATATGTGAGATCCCTCTTTGGAGAACGAGGTATTTCATAAGGATAATTAATTTATCCTTACTTTGTTCATAAAGATCGATTAATATGCTGAATAGAATTCATCCAGATACCTCGATTTTTTGTTCTTATTAATTAAATTTTTGAACAACACTTTGTGTTATTATTCCGACGTTTAATCGAATCCTTATAATGGTATAACATTTTAAATGAATGAATCCGCTATAATCCAGTTGCCATGGTAGCCATCTCGAGATAGACGTTCTTTCTGTCGCGAGTCATGTGTTCGAATCGCCACGTCATTTAAGACATATAATATTGCGGAGCTGATGAATCTTAAATCTATCGGGTCTTGAAGCCATCTCTTAGCGTAGTGTGGTAGTTTAGAGATGAGGAGGTACCATTTCAGATATCATCCTCGACACTTCTCCAAGGCTCAAAATGACAAGGTTTGTCGTCATTAGCCAACAAATTTGTTTCTAATTACAACTTTAATAATCACTGAATAAAAAAAATTCCTTTTTAATTCTCAGCAAAAGCAGATAACACTCTAAAAAAAGTCATCAGCTTCAACCAGAAGCGGGATTCAAACCCGCGTTCTCACTGATTGCGAGTCAGATTTCAACTATATCGGCATTTCCTCTGTCCACTGCTTTGAAGAGAAAATATTAATACACGTGGGGACCAGATTATTCCACCATGTAATTCCGTAGATCTTTACTCATCACGTTTGAATCACAACGTAACATAAACATACAACAATACATTAATATTTTTAGATAAAACAACCGAAACATAACTTGAAATCAAGTAGGTTTAGCGAAAGCGTGGACTAGTTTGAGTCTGATGTCATAACCGCTCCTCCACACTGGATGCCATCTAAAGCCATTGGAAATGTGTTTCGTGAGTACATTTTATGAATGATGAAAAACTGAAAAAGTCATATTCTGATGATCTGTGAACAGTCTTGCATATCTGTGTATATATATATATCTGATGTTATTGAAACGACTTCATAAATTAGAGAAAAAGTGTATTTCATAGCTTGGAAAAATTATTATATCTTAATTCTTATTACAGTCTTATTCATGTGGTACGTGCACCTTACTTTCTATTATTTTCGACAAAAAAAGGAACATTTTGAATTTGCTCAAAATTTAAAGCAATACACAGATAAAAAAAAATAGATACGTGCCATGACTTGTATATACTAAGTTCAAAAGATTTGCACTTTTTACATAATTTTGAAGATCTGCAAATATTCTTTTTGTCAAAAAGTGTTACATTTAACGGAATGTTTCGTTTGTTTGTAAAGTGCAATGCGTTTTTCATACATTTAATATTTAGATACAATGTAATTTCCGTTGTTTTTATGATTATTCAAAGTATTACAGATGAGTTGCTCATGAGATAAGTGAAAATAATTGCATAATCGAATCACCTTAAGTAAATATCTACATTTAAGATACAAAAACGAACCAATTTTCCATCGGATGATGTCTGGTGATGAAAAGGGAACTGCCTACGAAATTAACGTAAATTTAAGGAAGGAATAGAAAGTTCTGTGAGAGCCGGCAGACTGTTCTTTTCGTTTCTTTGACAAGTTTGAGCCTGAACAAGAGGATGGTATTTATAGGCTGGGACGTCCAATAACTCATAGATTACGAACTTTTGAAACTTTTCGTAGAGACACTGCCAGCTAATGGATGACTTAAGCAAAGACCTCAAAAAAAAGAAGCTGGTGATGTTCGACAGTAAGCAAATCAAACAGTATCATGATAATTTTGAACCACATACCGCTTTAGCAATTCGTCGGAAAATCACAGAGCTAGGATGAAAAATTATACCACTTCCAGATCTAGAACCCTCCAATGTGTTCATGTTTCTTTTCTTGTATATCATACTGTATTACGATAATGAATGAGGAGCTTCTGAAAACTAATGAAAATTTCAATTCAGGGAGACATTGTCAGCAAATGTATGATTTAAACAAAACACTCAAATAAAAAAGGTCAACGACGCTAGATAGGAAGCTAATTATACTGTATTATGAAAATTTCTGACCATATGCTGCTTTGACGATTAGTCAGAAAATCGCACAACTGGGCTAAGAAATTTTGTACAAGTACTACTTGAGTTATTTCTCTCTAAAGACTAGGAATTTTTCAAAAATAATATTTAAAAATTACAATCACGGTGGTAAGAAGTCATGAGTAATGACGGAAATTATATTTTGCGATAAAATTTATTAAATGTATAAAAAAATATTTTATTCTACTTTTTTTCACAAACGGGTAGTACTTTCAGTTAAACTAATGTTAAATTTTAAAACTTTTTGAACTAAAAATGAATTATTATCACGCTTAATTTTTTTTCTAGATTTATCTTTGAAATAGTTAATGATTTTGAATAGGAAAAATCATAAGTCTAGAAGTTCATACATTGAGTGATTGGAATTCTATAACTCGAGAACTTAAAGAATATTGTAGGTGACGGACCTTATAACTGTATAAGCGAAGATTAGATGACGAAGATAGCATCTGAGATACTACCTCCTTTTCCAAAATTTGACATCTTATCACGTTAGTGTTTTAGTATATCATTCAATACATGAAAACTTTCCTTGTTCTCATTAGTTTAGTATGGCCTTATTAATATAGTATTAGAAGCAACACAAAGGCTATTGGCAAAGTACCTCGTTGTTTTGGACCTGTGTCAAATGACGAGGTTAACACCTGAATTAGGAAATCCCTCTCCAAGCTTCCACACCACGCTGAAGAGAGGACTTTGAGTCTGGACAGTTTTAACGTGTATCAGCCTCAGCTACACTTCGTGTTTTTAGTGAAATAAAGACTCGAGCCCCTGATTCTACGAAAACCGCCAACAGCGAGTCCCCATTCATGACTAATAGGCTACAGCGAACACTTCCTTGTTCCGAAAGGCAGAATTTTAAATAAACCAGGATCCAATAAGCGCTATTGCAAAAATGGTTCTGAAATTATCGCTGATAATTTTAGTAAGGACAATCTAGCAGTTGTTGGCAATGGGTCTTGACAAAAAACAAAGTTAAACCTTAAATATTTTACATAAGAAATCCCACAAGCACGGACGTAGAAAAATCCTTGAACATTGGAATTATTTTAAATTACAGTGTTTGTGAAAAATAGCTCTTTTAATCACAAAATAATAAGGAAACATTTGAAGGAGCCAGCAGTAAAATTAAAATTGATGGAGCAGTGGCTTATTTTAAAGGATTCTTGGAATTACTTGGGGAGAGATCCACAAAATATTTGGTTGGAGAAGACTTGAAGTCTTTGATTTATTCAATGAGCTACGTGTTTGTGGAAATTACTCTATTAGTCTCGTACAAAAGAGAGTGGGAGCAAGGTCTTGAAAGGTGGAGAAAATATGAAAGGAAAAACATTATCAGATGGTAAAGGTTTGGTTGGAAATTTCGCTTCATTGATTCCTGAATTTACTAGGATCATAATTATTATGACTCGAGAATAAGAAGATTCATAAGTACACTTTTTTACATAAAAGAAGTATTCAAAGCTTATACATCTAATAAGCATGAAATAGATTGGTAATACGCAGCATTAAGTTTGTAATTTTTGGACTGAGAACTATCACTATGTTGATCTAAATATGCCTTCAGCAATCTCATCAGGAAGAGAAAAAAAAAACAATTCACGATGAAAAGAAAGACGCAGAAAATCACAAAACTTCCTCTCTCCCTCCCAAAAGTTATAAATTTTCCTGGGTATTTTAATAAAGTAGGTTTTCTTTTTTAAATACAATTTTTTAAAAATTTATAGCTTTGGTCTTCGATATACCCTTCTTACAAATCCTCTGCAAGCACATTTATACTTTTTTCAAAGTATGTACTAAATATCTTACAAATTAAGCTAAAATTATACCTATTTTGATATTTGGATTTATAGGTAAAATACCGGTGTCCACGTTCGTCCTAAAATGTTTCCATTCAATGTGATGTTGATTACCAATTGTTTTTACGTACAGGTGAATTTATATGACTCGAAATCACGTTGAAGAGGACCCAATATAGGGTTGAACTGTAAACTTGAAATAAATTACTAATAAATCAACCAAAACCACAAAATCAACTAAACAATTAATCAGGAATTACATATTTTTGTACCAACGTTTCAAAACTTAGAATTTTTTGTGAAAAAATGTAATGATATATAAGACAAATTATTTTCTAGTAAATCATATTTTTTTCGCAAACTAATTAAGTAAATATCTGAAGCAATAAAAAAGAATATGATTTTGATTACAAATGAAACATTTTCTTTCATTATCTTCATTTATTAAAATCTTCATAAAATGTAAGGAATGGTAATGAGAAACTAAGAAAATACTTTTTTCGGTTCCACTTGTTTTTCATTTCACTCTCAGTTAACACAAGATATAAGTTCTTTTTAACTTAGAATAAATAAAGAGGTTACAAATCAGACATGTATGATGAATAATCTATTACTTGATGAACCAAAGTAACACCTAATTAGTTACAACGTGAAAAGAGATAATATCACCATAAAAAATACATTCTTAACAGCAATCCTTGCTTGAGACTGAGCTAAATTTTCTAACTTTTCTATTATGAGATCATAAATCAACCTAGATTGGAAAAAATGAAAATAGAGTAGAAATATTTAGAATGTAGGAAATAAATAAGCAAAAAGAAATAAAGAATCTTAAATTTGCGAAATTGTGAAGAAGTCATAAATCATGCTTAATG
Organism: Nephila pilipes; assembly: GCA_019974015.1. NCBI lineage: Eukaryota > Metazoa > Arthropoda > Arachnida > Araneae > Nephilidae > Nephila > Nephila pilipes. Next base: position 5,542 of record BMAW01096957.1, on the reverse strand, counting down.
ACAAAAACGAACAAAAGTATACCTGTAGAGGTTTCATTAATTTATGCAAAAGTTTAAGAATAAAAATTTCCAGAGAAGAAATAGAACATTTTTCTACAGAAACAAAGATATACTTGCGTTATTCTCATAAATCAATCTCCACGGCGAAAAAACTTGTAAATAAAATTTGTCGCTATTGTTCCGAAAAATTAAATGACATGCAAAGAAATAATCTCAAAAGAAATTAACTCTTCTGTATATTAATGATGCTACAATGAATTGCGAAGATATGAGCGTTGGTGTAAGATCTCTTAATGAATCTCATAATGAGTTTGAAAGAAATAGTTTTTGTTCCTTCATTAAAGATTTTGATTTTATGTTAAAGTATATTGCGTACATTGTTGACTTCTTTTTTATGTAAAGTATTAATATAATTAATAGTTTTATGGGTTTATGTAATATATCGAACTTTCGAGGATCTGTACCTATGCATATATTTTTATCTATAAAAATTTAGAGCATTTATGCTTCCAGATTTAAAAAGCTGTCATAGTGATATGTGAATATCGTTGCCATTTTTGCAAATGTCTTTTCACTAGGTCTAAACGTACTTTATATAGATAATAAACCTTCTATTCTTCTACTTTGAACACTTTTTAGACATATGTTGAAAGTAAAAATAGATCTGGAAGGAACTCAAACGGCCTTTGTGGAATAGCTTTTCAAATATAAATCCAATAGAAATAATAGTTTTAAAAATAAGGAATTAAATATGCCTTATTTATATACACTCTATAACAAAAAAAAATAAATAAAAACGACGCACCAAGAGGAATTTGTCCGATGGAGACAAAAATTGGCAGATAGAAAAATTATGTACTGAATAGAAAATGATTACTAATTCAGAAGAATTGAATGATTTATTTCAGAGTTACAAAGTAACAAACATAACATAGGTACAAAGTAACGTGCTCAATCAGAATGATAAAGCTCCCTGACGGTCTCCCGTGGTAATTTTTGCCAAATTTGCTCTAATTGTAGAGCTAGGTAATCAACATTCCCTGGTAGATGCAGTCGTCTTCCCATCATATCCCAGACATGCTCGATTGGGGAGAGATCTGCCTGGCCAAGGAAGTGTTTGACAAACTGTAAGGCAGTTCATAGCAATACGTGCCGTATGTGGTATAGCATTATCCTGCAAAAAAATATGGCCAGGGTACTGCAAAAGGAACGGTAACAAAACAGGTCTCAGAATGTCCTCGACGCACTGCTGTGCTGTAAATTGCCTCTAATGAAGACGAAAGTGGTCCGGCTATCAAGGGAAATGGCATCTCAGACCATAACTCCTGGTTCAGGGCCTATGTGACGTGTACTAGTGAAAGCAGGATCGTCACGCTGCCCTAGGCATCTCTAGAATCGTCTTCGGTGATCGTCAGGACACAGTTTGAAGCGGGTTTTGTCGTCTACATCTCCAGTCAACATCATTCCAATCTGATGGAGCAATGGTTTGTAAGTGCGATGCTATTAAACAATCACGTCACATCATTTACGATACTTTGTGTGGTTCAAAACTCTAATAGCTATTTATTTCTTATAAGTGAGACATTATAATTATTTCAAATAATAAAAACAAATTAAATAAAGCGAAACAAAAGTAATTACACGATATGAACTGCAATTAATAGATAGCTAGTTTGATATTTAAGTAGGTTTTATCAAAAGTCACAGAGCCTGAACCAAAATTGAAACATATATTCAAACATAAAAATATTTTAATGTTGCTTTTGTATAGGTATTCCCATTTAGTGATGCTTATGCAAACATTGTTTTATGACGTTTTATTGTAAATATTCGTTTATTATTTAATTTTGAAAATTCTAAAACATTTCGAATTGCATGAAATAAGTATTTTTTCCATTTCAGATGTAAAATGAAAAACTCGTTTAATATTACACAAGAGGAGACGAATTAGGGAACAGATTTTATTTAAAAGGAATGGATGTATTCAAATGATAACAATATTAGAATATTCAGCTATGTTTACAATCACCGACATAATTTTAAAGATATAATGTTTTTGATAATATACACTCATCTTTAAAAACATTTTGGACATAGAAAAAATTGTCAGATTGAAACGATTTTTGAAATAACAAGATAAAATATTTTATTTAAGTATGGATAGATTTATACTCTATCTCTCTAAGATCTCATTACTACGTCAATTCTTAGTTAAAAGAAACAAATAAATACTTAATTTAACAATTATTTGTTCTGATTCAATCACTATAATCAGCCAATTCTTATCTTAATACATTAAATAGAGTTTTATATCAACAAAACTAATTAGATGTGTTAATTCAAAGAATAAATGTCTGACAACAAGTCACTATCTCCCTTCATTACCTTACATTCTATTTCATTAATATCAATTTGTTTGGCAGCTACCATCTATCGTATGGCGTCTTTCAGTGTTGATAAGAACAAGGATTATTGGCACTTCTAATTATCTGTGATTTGCATGCATGATCTCATCATATGATCTCACAATATAAATTTGCATATGACAGGTTTAGGTACCATATGCATTTTGAGACAGCCATAACATCACACATTATTATTATTTATGTGAATTAAAATGCGCATTGAGTATTCAATAATGTTCTATATTCTAATGTTGTGTTGTGTGAGCGATATGATCATTTCACTTCTAGAAAATTATCTGCACACTAGCACCCTCCATCGTTACAACTTTCATTTTTTTCATGTCTTACCAATTCGATTACTATGATGGATATAAAGGTATAAAATGCATCATATCCAACTCGAATTTTTTTTTCATTCTGATTACTTCACCAACGAGCTTTTGAAGCAACCAGTATTTTTATCTACATGCAAGCGTTGGTGGTTATATTTAGTTACTATAAAGCTATCTATAACAACTCAATGGCGTAGCTACGAGTGGAAAGAGTGTCGTCTTCCTCTAGGTAGGGAATTCAGGAGGTGCCAAATTGATATTATGGGATTTTAGAATGCAATAGTTTTCATTCTTATGCGCACTAAACAGTAAATAAATTTATGCGTACGCGGTCCATAATTCCATCAGTTTAAGAAGCTGCTTCTGTTATTTTTGTCTTCTCTTGATTTCGAGGAACGTAATAGTTCTATATACCCAATGAACAAAAATTTATCTCCTCCACTACTCTACTATGCTTGACTCCTCCCCGTCCCTCAGAAACGTTTTGATGTTATTGGGATATTATTTTGACACTGAAAATATAGCGAAACCTTGAAAATATAGGTGAAAAGGCTTTACAAAATTAAAATATTTAAAACAATCTAAAAAAAATTATGAATTTTTTTTCATCACATTCTATTTTCTTTAAAATATTTTTGATATTTCTTTTCCTTTTGATTTACATATTCAAACAGGTGGATGCACAAAATTTTCATTTATCCCCGGAAAATGAAATTTCTAAATACACCTCTGGAAACTCTTAGATATTTGTTTAAGAACTACCCCATAATAAAAAATATTTTCTGCTATTTCAAGCTACACTATGTAGAAATTCATTCATGGAGCATGAATTCGATCTCATTCCGATTTATTTTGGAGTGTAAGATAAATTATGAATGATATGTAACGACAGTGGAATTTGTGTGCATATACTTTATATTTTTTAAAAATATATATACACATTAACACTCAAACAGTGGTTTCAATAGATAGTCGCCTCGTATTGTAAAATAAGCGATTTACTTTTTACTATTTGAATATTTCATTTTTGGTATTGGGGTGAATAAATACGCTCAATGGAATAATTCATTTGAGAAGAAACATTTACATTTTTTAAATAAGGAAAAAAAAGTTTGAATTGTTAAGAATCAGAAAATGCAATTGGACCTCATTATGATGAACCTTTGGGGATATATTATCATTATACCTAATTTTGATGAAAACAATGATAACCTACAATTTATTAATAAATTATTAATTACATAAATATTAATTTCTCTTTCTCTCTCTATATATATAGGCGATGTACGCTGACGACACTGCCATTATGTCCCAAGACATCTGCAATTGGAAAATTATTACAAGATTGTAGAAGTATATATCTCGTTTACAGCTCTGGCTCATTAACTAGAAAATTAAAGTTAATGCATCTAAAAGCGCATGCCTCCTCTTTACGAAACAACGGTGTATTGGCAATTTGCCAGCAGTCACCATTTTCGACCAACCTGTCCCCTGGGTAATTGAATGTAAGTACCTAGGGTTAATTCTTGACGCAAAATTAACTTTTGCCTACCACATCCGAAAGACCTATCAAAAGGTTTTTGGAATGAGCAGATTGCTCACTCGCTTGATTTCTCGTAAGAGCAAGCTGACGATCAGGCACAAAATTTTGCTCTACAAGTCAATATTGAGACCAATCGTGTTGTACGCATCGCCCATTTGGGCGTCTGCGGCGACCACCCAACTTTAACGACTGCACGTCTTTCAAAACATTAACCTTAGAGAAATGATTAATGCTCCCTGATTTTTTCGGAATGAAGTCCTGCATAAAGACCTTAAAATTGAACCAAATTTAGAATTCATTAAAAAGCAATCAGTAAATCTTTTCAACAGAATCTCTCAAATTCTTATGAATTTCTTCAACATCTCCCTGCGTATGATGATAGCATTGCATCATCACAAAAAAGACCAAGGGCTGCGCTCGGACACAACTACCAGCATTTCCCAGTCTTCAAACGACTGCGAACGCATTGAAGTAATTCAATAGTGATATCCTGCTTAATTTTTAAATTTCAGGATTTCACATCAATAAGTAGTAATGTCCCACGGACAAAATGGACCTCGCGCAATACTGTCGACCACTTTCAAAATTTTTAAAATTTCGAAATCTTGAAAAATAAAGCACTTTTTCAATTGTTTACTTTAAAAAATATTAAAATCTAAGGTAGAGTCATTTTTTACCACCAAGCGTCGGTAGTGGAGTTTAACTAAAATTCAACAATTCTCTCTTTTCAACTCATTCTCCTCTCTTTTCAAGTTCCCGCAACTATTAAATTGCAAAATTTTCCTCTTAATTGGTTTCGGTACGGCACATCTTTTTTATTTCACTTAATTTCAATAGCTTAAACTTCTTTTATATAACCTCTCAAAATCCCGTGGACAACAGCTTTCTCGAAGCCGTTTCACCTTCGAACTCAAGTCCCACCCATTAAATTTCTCTCCACCCATTGCTATATATGCTTCTTAGCTTATGGCTACAACATCCAATAGCAATGCGAGCTCTCGTAACTTTATTTTCCAAGTTTGTTTCGGCAGTTCCTCACTCTGGCGAATACCCAGGCTTTTGTTACCTTGATCCTAATTTTGATTGCTAATTCTAATTATGAACATTTAATTAATTCTGATTTCATTTCTTTATACAAATTCTGATAAGAGGTAAATTTAATTTATTAAATAGGAGCCTCGTAATTTTAGCCGTAACCGTGTATTTATATATATATATATGTGTGTATATATATATAGATATAGTATATATCTATATATATA
>BMAW01096956.1:0-16465 GCA_019974015.1 Nephila pilipes | reverse complement strand
TGAAATGTACAAACAATTGATTCCGAAATCCCAATTATATTTATCCTAAAATACTCTCATTATCCAATTTTGAGCTTAATTTGAATGCTTCTTTATTCATGAATAGCAACTCTCTTCCATAACTTATTTGAATTTCATAGTTACTATTATAATGCTATAGAATATCTTTGCATTCTAAGCATTAGAGTTCTTACTTGTAAAATTTGATATATTTTACATTCTCAAATTTAATAATACTAATTCTTTCGAAGTAAATTAGATTAAAATATGATTTAAAGAGCTCTTCAAACTTAAATTAATTTTGGGTTAAGTCGCAGGATGAGGAAATTATTTGCTAGTAATGGCTAAACATGAAAAATTATGTTTCCAAACTATTTTGTAGTAGGTGATTAAACTATTTTACTTAAGAAATGCTTTTTTTTCAATGCCCATAGATCAATAGCATGCCATTTACCTATGGGTATATAAGAGAATATTATATGCGCTACAATGGCTTGTGTCCCATAAATACTTCTGCTACATATCTTTATTTTTATTTCTGTGACTATGTGAGCATTCTTTCTCGATGTAATAGAATGTAGCATACTTGTAAAATGCAAGGTGTGTTTATTAACGAAAGAAGGTTAGACTAAACAATAGTTTTGATACCAGAGATAAATCTAAAAGCATTTCAGATATGTTTTACTTTTTACTTTCTTGCCTAATTGTTACTTCATTGCTATGTCTAGAATACAGCTCATAAAATTAATCAAAATTGATGCAAAATCACGTAAAAGTGATTAAACTGTTCTAGCCCATTTGATAATTCTAAATAAATCTGAATATTAATTTTACTGAAGTGGGATAAAAGTGATACAAAATCCGTAAACAAATTAACTGACAAGACAAACGCGTTTGAGAAGTAAAATTATTTCTAGATAACGAGGTAATAAACGCTGTCATTCCTGTGACAGAAGCATAGAACAGATAAAAATAACCCCTATTGTCTGGGTCTGTTATTTTTGAACGATGATAAATAAATACATCAGCTAAAACAGAAATAAGAACATTAGAAGAGTAAAGATTACTTACAAATCAATTGATACGGATCTGAATTGATCTGTAATATTCCATTTCCATGAATAAAATAATTGAATCATTCTAAATGGAAAAAAATATTATTTTAAAGCAGATAAAAGTTGATCTGGAAAAAGTCAAAAGTGAATTTTTTAAAATAGTCATAGAAAATATGCTCTGAAAATAAAGGACTGATATAATAAGAACAAGGACATAATGGCTATAGTATAATATTTTAAGACATTTTTAGTTATTCTAAAAAATTTATTGTCACATAATAGGAGAATGCATACGTATTAGGTAATTGTTTGAAGTTTCTTTCATTTTTATAACAAAACGTTTTTTTTTAATTTTCGATCTTCATTCCATCTTTAGTATTTTATTAACTTTTCCAAGTCTTTATTCCAAAATATATTTATTAAATTATGATTACCAGAGTTGATTACTATTTTTAGTTTATTTTCTTTATTCTTCTACTCTTAATAATAATTGCGTAAAAATTCTTGGATTTGTAGCAAGAGTGCGAGTACATCTTATCCTTTATTATATACCATTTCTTATAGTCATGAATAAGTTTTTATAACTAAAAATTTTTATTGTGAATCTTCAATCCATCGATTTTAGTAACATGTAACGAAATCAGCGCATACCAATTTCTTTACTGAAAAAGATCTTAATATTTACGCTAAATGTAAAAAAATTAATTGTTTTAGGAATGAGATCAATGTTTAAGGAGACAAATACTTCATGAGAATTATAAACACAATGAGTTTCGAAAAGGTAAGTTTTAAAATTTTACATGTTACTTTATTCCTCATCGCGACCCACGTTTTATAACCCCTTATTTGGTGGCTCTGTATAATCTGTTATCAACTTGTCACTTCCTACAAATCTTGACGTGTTATAAATTTTGAACGTGATACTTTAATTCATATTTATGATCCCGTATCGACATCCCTTCTAGAAATTTAAGATTACATCGCAATTACTAGGACAACTTGTCTCAGATGTCTCTTTAAGACATCTCTGTAATGTCATAGTCCTGGAATGTTTTCAAGATCTAGTATCGGGAGAAATATAAATACAACTGAAGTGCAAAACTTGCTATTTAGTGACATGTATGAAATATATAAGAAAAGTAGAATATCTATGTCATTCTAATATTCCTATCTCGATGCAATGTATTTCAAAATACATGAGATGCATGTGAATGAAATTGGGATTTTGAAATAAATATTCTTGATATGTAAAAACCATTGAAATGGTTCATTAAATTAGGAGATAATCCATATAAAGCATATATATTTCTTTCTCCATGAACAGACGTAATAATTAATGCATTCATAGAGAAAAAGTATAGTTATTTATGAAATTTAATCCTTTAAAGGTAATGCACATTTCATTCCATCAGGCAAAAGTACCCAAACGTATAATTTCATATGGCCGTGTGCTCACGCAACAGATACCAAATGTCCATTTTGTCCTTCATGCGAGTCTTTGAAGTTCGATTTGCACGCATTTTCTCAAATTACTCCACCCCCCTTTCAAATTTTAACTTCATAATAGCTAGTAGGCTTGCGAAGGCGCAATGAACGTTGACAGGAATCTTTATGACTCATTCGGGAGTTCCGCTCCTTTCCTTTGACTTAAACCATGCAACCACTGTCATTGAGCAATCGTGCACTTTCCACATACAGACAAAGACACCGAACATAGTAATAAAAGTGTCCTCTTCATGAAGTTGTTGTCGATAACCCACGAATTAAAAAGAGGAAGGAATAGAAGAATTCTGCTTTTCCGAATATGTTTGTAAAAGAAGAGAAATTTTTTCGCGACCAGTAGCTGTGCTAAAGTAAATCATTTCAGAAACAGCTTTACATGAAAAAGTAAAACGCTCTGAAAGCTAATATTATGTTTGTTAGATCAGGATAATATATTTGGTGATCGAATAAGAATCAAACTCTGTAGAACTGAATAATTGTTATGGGGAGTTCGAAATTTTTTTTCTATATAAATGGAATTGAATTTATTTTCAATATCATAGAATACAAAGCATCATAGAATTGAAAGTATTTTAATATGTATTTATTACAGTGCATTTACAACATATCCATTGCCGATAAAACATGAAAAAAAATGTTTATATTGTATAATTACTATTTTCTAATTTGTTTTTATTATTAAACGCGTTAATATTATGTGACTACTAATATAAACGTGTTTTGTAATATAAACAAATTAGAAAAAATTCGAATTTCAAGAGGATGAAAAAAAACGAAATATCTTTTTGCCAAAAAATTAGATCAATTGACAAAAAGACGTTCTACTTTTCGTATATTTAACATTTAGTTTCATGAACCTTACTTTCCAGACCCTCTTGATTACATTTTCATTTGTTCGAATTATATTTTAGTTAAATATCTTGTTTACATCATTTGAATTATTGCTGATTTCTTAAAATTTTCTGAACACTAACTTTTTATTTTTTAATTTTTTGCTTAATGTACTTCATTTTAATTTAAATATATTTATACGAGCATTATTTTACTTTTTCGGAAAATTCATGTGTTTACCTTGAAATGTATATCAAGAGAATATTAACAAGCCTCAAGTCTGTGTAAGCCCCGCTTTTTATCCGTAAGCCTAAATTTGCTTTTTGAGCTGCGCCCACAAAAAGTACGTATTGCTTTTCTAATCAGATAAAAAAAAATTTCAGAAAAAAGTAGAAAACGTTTTCTTTTTTTAAAGATCTGAGTGTCATATACTTTGATGTAAAGCGGCAAGCACTACTTGATTTCCGCTTTTAGTTAAAAATATCCCTATTCTTTTTTTTTTTCGATTATTTTGTTATTGTGGGTTTCTAAAATTTACACCCACGCCTCCTGAGGGTTTCAATTTCTTTTCTATTCCTGGACTTCTTTTTAAAATGTGTTTCTCGCTCATTCTCAACGGATTTGATACAAGTCGAAAACAGTTTTTCTCTTTCCATTACTTTAGCATGTTTTCTGTCAACGCCACGCATTTTTAAAAGAAAAGAACTGTTTTCTTCATTCCAACACTCACTGAATTCCTACTCAATTTCCTTGAAATTTTTTCAAAGACATGCAAACCGAAATGAAACAACAAGCAAAATATTTGTAATCAGAATATGAAACGGAACAAAGATAGAAAAAGAAATTTCTACATTCAGTAGTTTAGTTTTTATTAACGTTGCACTAGAAGCAACACGAGGGCTATTGGCGACGGACCTCGTAATTTTGAACCTCAGTCAAGTGACGAGGACGACACCTGAGCTGGCACCCCCCTCTCCTAACATCCACACCACTCCAACGGGAGGACTTTGGGCCCCGAACAGATTTAACGTGCATCAGCCCCGGCTACACGGCGGGTCTTTGGCGGCCAAGGATCGAACCCGCGACTGAGCGAAAACCGCCGGCCGCTAGTCCACGACCTTAACCACTAGACTACCGCGGCCCATCTACATTCAGTAACACCTTTAAAGGAATTGTAGAAAATAATACAAACTGTTTTAGTAGGCAGTGAAACACTAACTGTTTTATAATTCTAACAATCAGAACTGCAGATTAATTAGTTTAGTTTATCTATGAGAAATTATGAGAAGTTTGTTATTAGACTAAAATGGAACGCCTAATTCAACAACAGAAATTAATGATATGCTTTTTCATGAATTTTCAAGAATACATTTGACGGCAGTCACCTACTCATGCGCATTCCACACAAGTGCTAAATTTCACGTACGTTTATTTGCTTTACACTGAACCGTTATAATTGTCTTCTCACCCCAAGGATATTATTATGGTAAAAACAAAATACAATAAGGCATTGAAATTTATTGATTAAAAAGATAGAAATCATGGGATATTATAGAAAGATAGTGTTTTGTCAAATAATACAAAGTGTGAAAGTTATGGTATTTTGAGGTATTAAAAGTATGCTTGTCATATGAGATGATTTCTTTTATTAAATTCCTACTATTAGCTCACAATCTTCATGTGTATATCTTGTTCAAATTTTCAATCGTTAATGAAATACTTTTTATACATCCACTCCAGTACAAATACATTTTTTTTAAACTTGTAACAGATAACAATTGATGTTAATGCAGTTATTTCAAGTATTAAATCATTTAATTAAATGCAATTGGTGCAAATGCAGTCTAGCCGAACCACTTGCGCGATTTCAAAAATTTCCTAACTTGGTGATTTATTTTGGCTGAACGTTAAGTCCGTGAAGCTGACCAGGGTATCATTTGGCAAAATACCACCAACTAATTCCTATCGACAAGGGTTGGTAGGCTAAACTGTATTCCAACCATTTAATTTACCGGATGAATTAAGAAACAAGCCATTGCTTCTACTTTGTGATTTGTCTTGCAATGGCAGAATTGGTAGAGCGTCGGCGTAGAATCTTTATGCCTTCGGATCGAATCTCATCGAAGCATAAATTTTTTTATTTGATTTTCAAATAAATAATCTTAGTTTCATATGGGAGAAAAAAAATTCTCTTATATAAGATATTTAGCAAGAAATAAATTTAGGAATACATACCGTCATTGACGAAACGTGTAGATCCCTGGAAAAAAAATTTCTTTTGCCCCTTAATATTGTGATTCTTTCATATGTATATACATATTTATATTAATTGTAATTATTTAGCAAAAAGTAACTAAAATAAAAAATTTCTTTGTTGACCTAAGTAGGAATTGAACAAATTATTTTTATATTACTTGTTTATATTTATGAGCAATGACTAGGGATTTTGGAAATAGCTGAAAAGATAAAGACGAGAAAGACTTTATCCCTTTAGCTATCTCGAAGGCGCATATGCATTGTAGATATCTAAAGAAATAGAGTATTTTTTTGGAAAAACAAACCCAACTTATTTATACTCAATAGACAGCCAAATCATAAAATCTATCTCTCATTGGTGTCTTTTTGAAGATATTTGAATAATTATTATATTCGAATTACAGTGTTATCTCGAAATAAGAGACACCCCCCAGATCAGACATTCTGCCCGTTAAATAGAAGTAAATACATATACCAATCGTAGGGACTGGGACAATTAGAATTGTCCCTTAAATAGAGATATTCTATATTCGCAGGTGTTCATCACAAATGGTATTACAGTACTTAACAAAGTATACTAAGCAATAATTTATTGATTCTTTCTTGCTTATTTATACCTCAAAAATGTTTTCAAACAATAATTCTAAACACAAATAACTAATTGTCAGGACATTTATTTTTACAGGAAACAATTAAGGAATATTTAGTTTTTAGTCTTGCGAGAAATGTTCGGTAACATTTATTTATTTATCCATAACCTATAAGTATAAAGTGTTAAAAAGGACAAGTAGGTGAAATCAATAAAGTTGACTTTTGAATTTCACAAGAACACAACTTTAATCACGAGTATTTTGAAAGAGCCAAATGATTCCATAATTGCTAATGATGCCGTATTTTAAATACAAACAACTTCATTGAGAAACACATTAAAATATTACGATAATACTGAAAGAAAAAAGAATTATTCAATATTCTCTGTTTAAAATTTAGCAAGAATTTGGTCCATATATTGCCTGAAATAATTCAAAAATACAGTGAAAGAATTGGTAAGGTTCAACTGTGACGTTGCGCCATTTGCGGTTTTCTCTTCACTAACCTTGGGGACTTTAATTGAGATTGATTATTGCAAATAACAATTTCTTCCCAATCCAAATAAAACGTGATTAGGCAAATTAGAGGCAGGTAGAAATAAAGTGAACTGAGCTAGATAGGAAAGCATATAAGCAAAGTGAAATTGATGCGATAGAGGTCGATTGTCACTAGCGTTGAGTATATGCCTTACAGGTGGTAGACGAAATCAAGAGTTGCTACTGGCGATGTAGATCCTAGAAAAATCAAGAACTCAAGTAAACCTCAACTGAGAAGACTTCGATAAGGCACTCTTAATTCGGTACTGGTCTGGTTGAATGGGAAATTTATATAGGGTGTTATTCTGGAGAGCAGAGATATATCAAAAAATTTATTACAAGATTATTGAATAAATAACTAACATTAAAAAAATCGATTATAACAAAGATCAGTTTATTCCAAATATGTTGAAAAAAAATAATAGCTTTAACAACAAAAACTTAAACGCTTAATGAAACTGACCTAGGGAAAAAGAAATCAGAATAATGAGACCTCGACGCTCGCAAAAATATTAGATTTATAGAATAGAAAATTTAATGGATAAATACGATCGTAAAGTTCTTCGATTATCAAAGAACCAAGCAATTAAAATTATTTTCAGTCTGGAAAGTTTTATTTTCCTTTATGGCTTGCAATAAAGAATTTTTCTTGTTGATGAAGGTTTCTTCAATTTCTAAAACGCAGCTGGGGACAAAAGTCGTGGTATTTTTATTTATATTAATGACTATTAATAAAGAAATGCACGATGAAAAAAAAAGAAACATACTTCATCAACATTGCATATCGTCTCTACCTATATTTTTTTAACAAGCTAGATTGTAAGTTATGATTGAAAATTATTTGACTATTCATAAAAAAAATTATTGATTCTTCTTTAATGTTTAAATTTCATTTTTATGTTTAAAAAGTTTTTTTTTACAATTACATTCAACTTGAGACGTCTTTCACAAAAATACATTAATTTAAATGAGAGATAAAACTATATAATATCCGTTAATCATTGGTTATTGAAATAAATTAACCATTGATAAAAATTTAGAGTAAAGAAATAAGTACATTGTGATCAAAGAGAATGTTAAATGCGTTTTCCACGTTAGTGAGCCTAATTCATATTTGAAAGAAAATTGTATTTGCCCGTGATTACTTTTTTTTTATTATAAATCCTTTTTTAAGTCATTGATGAAGAATGTTTATTTGAAGTGCAACCTGTTTATTACATGATTAATATCAAACTAAAAGGTTTATTGAGTCACACTCACATCAAAAATGCAATATATTTTCAATGGGCTTAGATAAAATATTGGTTATATTTATTGAATTCAAATAGCATTTACATCATTTAAAAAAAAATATTTCATGACAATTCCAAAGAGAATATAAAAAAAGCATTTGTTGAGTTTTGTGCATGTGTAAGGTAGCATTGCGTTCCTTATTTTAAGCAAATGTAATGTACTTATTCAAATGTCTGTTCGGACCTTTCATCCTATGACATTTACGAGTAAATAACTGGGTTTACTTTTCAAAATTATATTTTGTTGTGCCTCTTCCCATAAAATTTGTAACACTCGCTTATTAACGTTTGATCCACCTTCCGTTATAAATCTAATAATATGATCCTCGTATATTACACAATCAAATGGAGAGAAAGATAGATAATAACTAAGTTCACTAAATTATTCATATTCTTTAAATGTTAAATGTTCAAACATTTCGTTTATCTTACCTCTACGTATTTATAATCGAGTCTAATGACAATATTGTAGATCAAAATTACCTGCGTACTTGTGTCTGAATAAGTTAACATGTGATGATTAGGGATTCGAGGGATGCCATAGCTTTTACTCCCTCCGAGAAATCACGGTTCCTATATTTTAAAACAATCTACAGGTATGTAGATTCACTCACATCACCTACGAGTCTACGCATAATTATATATTAAATATAAGGTCGGTTACAGAGAAAAATATGTTACCCAATGAGTTAAATATTTCTCACTTTTTTAAAATTTAAAGCAATGAAAATCGTATTTTAACAACCAGATTTCAGTATATTTATGTATCTGCTTATGTACATAAGACTACATTTATATAAATAAATTATTAAATTTGATAAATCAATAATTAATAGTTGCGTGTTGGATTTATAAGTCACATTACCTTTGGGTAGATACGAGGGTGGATTGATAAGTTTCCGGCCTGACCAAGAAAAACAACGTTTTTAAGAATTTTTTTTTTTATTTCTCAACATAATCTCCTCCAAGGCTGATACATTTCTCATAGCGGTGTTCTAGTCTAGTAATGCCATCTCTATAGACTGATTCGTCAAGCTCCTCAAAATACCCATTTACAGCTTCGATTACTTCTTCATTGTCCGCAAATCTCTTACCGCCAAGCCATTTTTTGAGGTTAGGAAACAGATAATAGTCACTCGGGGCTAGGTCTGGAGAGTAGGGAGGGTGCGGCATCAATTCAAACTTCAGATGTTGATTTTAGCCATCGCAACGATTGACGTGTGCGCTGGTGCGTTATCGTGATGAAACAAGATTTTTTTCTTCGCCAGATGAGGTCGTTTAATTTTCACTTCGTGGCTCAAACGTTGCAATAAGTCTGCGTAGTATTGACCAGTGATAGTTTTACCCTTTTTAAGGTAATCAATGTATATAATACCTCTTGCATCCCAAAAAACAGTAGCCATAACCTTGTTCGCCGAAAAAATTGTTTTTGCCTTCTTTGGAGGTGGTTCCCCTGGTCCAATCCACTGTTTAGACTGTTCTTTGGTTTCAGGAGTGTAGTGGTGGACCCAAGTTTCGTCAACGGTTACGAATCGACGCAAAAATTCGCTTGGATTACGCTTATACAACGCCAAATTGGCGGTAGAAATGTTCTTCCGAATCAATTTTTGGTCGACTGTTAGCAAACGCGGCACCCATCTTGCACAGAGCTTTTCCATATACAAATGTTGGTGCAAAATATTTTGTACACGTTCATATGACATCTTACAGGTCTCAGCTATCTCACGCACTTTTAATCTGCGGTCTTTTAGCACTATTTGATGGATTTTTTCGATCATATCTGGAGTTGTGACCTCAATGGGGCGTCCTGAGCGAGGCTCATCAGAGGTGCTCATACGACCCTTTTTAAACTCGGAAACCCACTGCATAACGGTTGAATATGATGGGGAGGATGTCCCCAGTGTTGAGTCCATCTCTTCTTTAATTTCCTTCGTCGTTAACCCCTTCAAATAAAAGTATTTGATGACAGCACGAATTTCCAGCTTTTCCATTTTTACGAAAAACACAGAGGCGACTTGTTCAGCGTGCTCTCAAACCTAAACTAACATGGCGATCGGACTGAAACTATAGCTACAAGCTATCTAAGGATGGTACTATAGAACGCCACCTCAAGGTAGGCCTCGTGGCGCCATCTCTTGGTCAGGCCGGAAACTTATCAATCCACCCTCGTATAAGATAAAAATCACTGCACATATAACTTAACAAATTTATAAATGCAATAAATCAAATAATATAAACATGCTTTTCTATACATTTTACACAATCATAACTTTAAAATATGAATTCAATAAATTTTTAAGATATCAGATTCCATAATTAAAATTTCTCATATTGCTTAATGCTGTAATTTTCCGAGAGTTTATTAGAAAACTTTTATATTCACTTTTTTGAAGAAAACCTTGTTTTATAATGTGAAAATTATTTGCACTCTAAAAGAGAAGATTTTGTATAAAATGCACCAGACTCCTAAAGAAATATCATTTTAAGAAAAAATGAAAATAAAGATGTTTTGTCTATGGTGTGGCACGTGTGTTCACAATTTTAAAATTCATTTTTCAAGACTTCTATTTATTACATTCAACAGCTAGTACATCAACGGAACCAGCAATTTGCCCTAAAACATATAACATTATATATATATATAAAATTTAAAGTATTTTAATGTCTCAGGTACCTTGAACAAATCGTATATATATTTGTTGAATACTGCTGTAGAATTCTAAACATTTTTAAAGTAATCTCTAAAATTAAACAAGAAATTTCAGGGATTATTTATTAGCGAACATAAAAAAAAACCGTAAAGGAAACACGGCCTATTTTTAATTGACCTTAATCAGTATCGTTTATTGGTTAACAGTTTCCTTGGCAACACTCTGACTAGGGTTTAAACTTTAATCCTTTCCGGAACGCTCATTTTGTATAATGAAGGCTTAGTACTTTGCACTTAGAAGTGAAACAACGTATGTGTATACTAAAATGCTTAAGCAGTAAAATACGATAGCAATTACTAAAAGAAGTACTGATTTCTACAACCAAAATAACATCTTCGTAAACTGCAGTTCAGATAAATATATGTTACCCCCTGGTAATAAATTTAAACATAATCAATAAAGAAACGTCTCGCTATCCACCATTTCAGCCCAAACCGATCGAATTGACTATAAAAGAAGCCAGGTTTAACCATCAATACTTTAAACGACTTCCAACGACCTTCGATTTTTCTTTAGTCTACTTCTTCGCTATATATATAACAACAGATTACGGGTGTTTGAAGCCTTAAAGATTCTATTACTCGCTTTACGGGAAGTTAGACGTCGCGAAAAACAGTGTTAAACGCATTATCGAGACAATTTCGCGCTCACTAGATTATCCGGAATCGATCACGAAGCACAATAAACGTTTGCCGGAAGAAGTATAACTTATACTTAGTTTCCTCTTTGAATTGAATAGTGGAAATTCTCAAAAAAGTTTTCTGGATCCAATGGAAGACATGGATCTCTGGATATAATCAGTAGTACGTTGAAGAAGCGTGACTGTTTTATATATAATAAAAAGTGAAACTTGGTGGAACATCTGCTGAAATGGGTAGTGCAGTTTGAAAAAAGGCATTTGTGACGTCATACGAGCGATTATCACAAAGTTCTAACTATTACTCAGAATAAATCTCGAATAAATTTATTCTACATATTAATTCATTCTTATGTACTTAATGTTGCAAATTACATCTATTCACATGTTGATTTCCTTGGTTTCGAAAACTGTGGAAGGAAGTAACCCGCAGTATGGAGAAGGTAGAGTTCATTCCTCTGAGTTGTCGTTACACCTGGAATGTTCGCAATAAATATATGAATGCTGACGACAACATGCGTAAATACTTACCGAGTTTAACATTAATACTTGGCTACTTGAGGTTTTCTCTTCACTAACCTTGAGGATTTTGATTGCTGAAAAGAACAATTTCTTCCCAACCCAAATGAAACGTGGTTAATTAAATTAGAGACAGGTAGAAATAGAGTGAAGTAGTGTAGATAGGAAAGTATCTAAGCAAGTTTAAATTGAGACAATAAAGGTCGAGTGGCTCTACCGTTGAGTATATGCCTTACAGGTGGTAGACAAGATCAAGAGTGGCTACGGTGATAATGATCGTAGTGGAGTCAAAAAATCAAGCCAACCTCAACTGGGAAGACTTTGGTAAGATACTCTTAAATAAATATTAGTTGAACGGGTGAATCTATCTAGGGTGCTATCTTGGAGAGCAGGAATCCATAAAACGTTACAGTGCAATTCTGTTGAATAAATACTTGTGTGAGATCTGTCTTGCGTCTATCCTTGCAGGTCATTGACTTTTTTGTGTTAGTTATATTTGAATGAGTTATGGCACAAGAGTCGAATAGAAATACTCATTCGCCACACCATGACTTCTTTCAAAAATACAAAAAATTCTGGAATAAATGCATTACTCTGGATAGTGGCATCAAGAGAAGTCTTACGAATAATAAATAAAAAGTTTCTATCACAATCAATTTCTAGAAATAATAAAAATTTTACTATACCATCAAAAAATAATTAAAATCTTACGATATTGGGAGTTTTTTTAATCATAGCTTCTTGAAAGGAAACAAATTACTTTCATTACTTACAAATTACAAAAACATTAATACTTTTTTTGAAGCTTACATACATAAAGATCAATTAATAAGAAGTATAAACTTTTTCCAAATAACTGCATTATTTCTTAGTAATAATTAAACTTTTACGTTACACTCGCTTAAATATCTGAATATAACCTGTTGCATGTTAAAAAGCTTGACATTTTTTTCTATGGTGCATCCTAAAACATAAAACTTGGTAGAACATTACCTGAAATTGGTATTGCAGTTTAAAAGACATATATTTTAGGGTTCCTATGTATTTGTAACATGCGATTTGGTGCCTACTTCGAAAATAAGAGAGTGATGTCATACGAGTAGTTATCTTAAAGTTTTAGTTCTAAGAAATAACAGAGAAAATAACAGATAACTGAGAAAATCATTTCTTATGTACATAATGTTGTAAATTGCTGCTATTAATGTTAATTTCCTTGGTTTCGAAAAACTGTAGAATGAAGTAATCCGAAATATGGAGAAGATAAAAGTTCAAACTTATGAGTTTTACAATGACGGTCTACGAAAAATAAAAAATAGACGCTGAGAGAAATGCATAATTCTGTACGACGTCTATGTAGCGAAGTTTTAAGAATGATAAATAAAAACTGAGTTCTAAATAAAAACTTAGTTCAGTTATTTTTAGCAATAACTGGAACCTTACGATATTCAAAAAAAAAAAAAAAAAATTAGCACTTTACAATATTGTGGGTTGCTTCAAGGTACAGTTTCTTGAAATCGAACAAATCAACATTAACAACCGATATTTAAAATATTATATACATAATGATGAATTTTAAAAGAATAAATTTTTGAAGATATATTGATTATTTCTGAATATTAATTAAATTTTATGATGTACCCAAATAATAATTAAAATCTTTATATACTTTGTTTTACTCCAACCTACTTCGTCCTGAAACTAAACGAATTAACATTAATAGCTGCCATTTACAAAATTATGTACATAAGAATCAGTGAATATGCAGAATTAATTCTATCCAGATATCTCGATAGTTTCTTAGTAATAATGAAAACTTTATGATACCACCCCACAGATCTCTGGATATAACCTATAGTACGTTGAAGAAGCTCGACTGTTTTACATTTAAAAATATAATCCTAAGACATGAAACTTGGGGATACATTAGGTGACATGGGTAATGTAGTTTGAAAAAGAATGATTAGGCATTT
Organism: Nephila pilipes; assembly: GCA_019974015.1. Taxonomy (NCBI): domain Eukaryota; kingdom Metazoa; phylum Arthropoda; class Arachnida; order Araneae; family Nephilidae; genus Nephila; species Nephila pilipes. The sequence goes on along the minus strand of BMAW01096956.1, from coordinate 2,564 downwards.
ATTTTGGGGTTCCTAAGTATTTGTAACATGTAATTTAGAATCTATTTCGAACCATATTTAGCTAATTATTCCACATTCACTTCATTATAGCTCAAGTGATTGTAAGAGAATTAATGAATAATTTGGTAAAATAGCCTTTATTAATACTTTTCTTGTGGGAAACTTTTTATAAGTTACTATGTTAACAACTTAACAAGTAGAAGAGGCTACGTGTTTAGATATTTGTTTGTTGTTTTGAATTGTTCTGTCGGTCTATTTCTGCTGCATATAAAAATCCACTAATCACATCCAATACGTCTCTTAATTTTGAAAGAGAAAATTGTAAACCTATATTAAGCTAAAGCAAGATTTGATTTTCAGAAATAGATGGTTCACTAATGGAACCTTACGACATTAAGTTTAGATTAATATATATATTTATGCTGAAAAGAATGACCTAAACATTTTGTTTTACCACGATTTCGCTCCATAGGATTTGAGTCTTCGAACCTCAAGAAATGTTCAGTCTCGAAGGAATCAATTACAAAATTAAAACTTGTTTTATTCTATTTTATAGAATGATCATAAAGCAACAATTATTGCGAAAACAGAGTGCATACTAACTTGTGTACTTAAATCACTTGTGTACTATAAAATTCTACTTACCTTTCAAACAGCAAATCCGGATCAAATTCCTATATAAACACTTGAAAAGGAGATTTAAATTAAGTATCAGCTATCCGATAATCATTGAAATTTCTTGCACCAATATCGCATCACCTCTCACTCTTAGAAAGCCCTAGTCTCCATATCTGAATCTTCTGACCTCCCTATCAGATTATTTCCCATTCACTACTCTTCTTTTATAGTAAACTTATTTTAGATACATCACGGTTTATTCACAAGATGAGGTTCTTAAATAAGGAAACGTCATAAAGTAGCCCTATAGTTAAGTTGGATGAAAAATGCAGAACAACTTTCATATGTTTCTCTTGTAACACTTTCAAATAAGCTATTTAGTGAAAGCGCATTAGACTTAGAATCGAAATCCAGAGTTATTCAAAAACAATTCAGAGCTATGATCTTAGCATAATTTAACTTATTGAATGCTTCCACATACTGACTGTCTCTTTTCAAACAACGATTTAACACCAATATTCCGCTTCATAATTTTGAACAACAGTCCCGAAACAGAAATCAACAAATGAGTTCTTACTCTTCACCAGCCAAACACTCTACAAATTGATGAATTTGGTACTCGACATATGTATCCATTGTTAATTTCGTGAAATATAATTGTTTATATACATACAAAAGCTTAACTTGCTACTCAACGAATGAGAAACCGCTTTTCTACCAACTAGGGGTTTGAGCCCTTCACAATAAACGGTAATAAATAAAGAAGTTTCTTATAAATTTCATATTTTCCTGATTGAGATAACATTGGTTTTAAATTAAAACAAATAATTTAAAAAAATTAAGTCAATTCCTACTTAGGTCAACAAAGAAAATTTTTATTTTACTTACTTTTTATTACGTTATTTGGCGGTATTTTGCCAAAGGTGGCTACTCTGGTCCGTTTTGCGGAGTCACACGTTCAGCCAAAAAAATCGTCAAGTTTGGCAATTTTTGAAACAGCTCGAAGTGTTTGGGCTAAATTGCTTTTTCATCAATCAGATTTAATTAAATGAATTAACATTTGAAAAAACTGTATTAACATCATATGTCATCCTCCTACAAGTTTAAAAAACTATTTGAAATTGAGTGGATGATTAAAAAGTATTTTACTAGCGATTGAAAATTTGAACAAGATATATATATATATATATATATATATATATATATATATGGAGAGTGTGAGCTACTAATAGAAATTTAAAAAGAAAATATTTATCAAGCATCATTGAACTAAAATTAGCGAAATGATTGTATGAGAGGCAATGATCAACTTTTAAAAAGTTCCATGTTTTTACAATGAACAACTTCTCTAGAATTGAAGAAAAAAGTATATAGTATTTGTATTATTAAAGCAAAAAATTCACAAACAATATGTAGTATGTTCGAATCTTATAATTCCAAAAATGTTAGATTGACGTTTGCCTATAGGAAAAAACACATTAAATCAGATTCTGGCCCACTCATCATGTGATGGTAGTTTAAAAGTATAGAACGTATAATTGAGTTAAGAGGCTGTGGTCTTGATTCGGCAGAGCTTTTTCTTAAGTACTCTACAAGCAAATAAGTATATAAAAAATAGCTTTATGGATATAAAATGTTTCTTGTGAGATTATCCACGCATTACATTAATTCAAGTAAATATTGTATTAAGCGCATGAGCAAAAAACCCTTTTTAGAAAACCTTGTGATTGTGCTAGGAATCTACATTAAATCTATAGGGACTCAAAGATTTCGTTTTAGTGTGGGATGGATAGGAAAGTGGGATACTGGATGAGTATGCTTGTAACATCCGATTACCTCGGATGTTATCTTGTGCCATCACAAATATCTAATATTAAACAATATGACACCAATAATTACAGAACCACCAAAACCACTTTCAACATTTATTAATATATATCCTCTAA
>BMAW01096940.1:231083-274814 GCA_019974015.1 Nephila pilipes | reverse complement strand
TGGTACTTTGTTCAGTTACGCTACTGCAATTTTATCACTCCAACAATTTATGAACTGATGTTCAATTAAAAAATATAGGTTATATTCCAACATTTCTTAAAGTTTCAGATTAACACAAACAATACCTGAACTGATGTTCAATAAAAATAGAATAACTACTATAGAATAACTAACTAAATATATATACCAATATTTCCATTTTGATAAACAAAAACAAAACAAAATATATCTGATATGATGTTCATTTGAATCAAGGTATCTCTAATATTTCACAATACTTTCGGATGAAACATAAATAAATATCTGAACTGATGTTCATTTGATCAAAAGTATTTAATATTTCACTAGGTTTCTTTGATGAAACACAAATAAAAAATATCTTTTCAATCTCTTAGAACAGATGATATAATTGAAACAAGGACGTTCTCAATTTAAAATCAGTAAAGAAAAAAAATGTTTTCTATTGCAGAAAATCAAAATATTTCTCACACTAAGAATTCGGATGAATCAGCATAAATAAGTTAGACTGTAACTTATTTTATTTTTACTACAATAACATATCATCTATTCAACAAAACTACGGCTATTAATAGACACTCTCTTTACATTATAATACAACCAATAATAATTTTAATTTGTGAGTGTGGACTCCTCTTATCTGGATTGTGAAATCTTCATCCTGTCGACTGACCAGTAATATTTCGTGTTGTAGGTTCTTAGTTTCATTTCTGAAGATTCATTCACTACCAGATACACAATCAGTCTAACTTTGGTGCTAAAGCTTTATTTTTTTGTTAACAGCCACACAACACACAATTAATGCAATAAAAACTCACTACACTAAACATTTATTGTTTTGCCATTTTGTTCATCATGCTACCGGTCATAGCCGCCATTCTTTCTTCCTCTGTTGTTGTTCCGTCTCTCCTTATATCGATGTAGCGCCATATATTTTTTTTTTTTTTTTTTTAGTCCGGTGAATCTTACAGGACTGTTTCGTTAAGAATAAATTTCAAAATAGTTTTCTACCGTACCGTTAACCAGTGTGTTGTTAGCGCAAGGATGCCAACCTCATTTCCAGCCTCGAACCTACTTCTAACAACTAAAGGTCAGGAGGATCGCATTATATGTATATAAGTTGTAATTTTTCTTTTATTAATTTACTTTTGCAGTAATAGTACTGTTCTTTATGATTTGTATCATAGAGTTTATGTCGTTCACGGGGGCGTTTTATGTTATGCAACTATGGTACATCAAGCATCGCCGGCCATTTGATATCGTGAATGCAATGTTAATCCTATGGAATTTCTTCTAGCGTCCTTAAATCTCTGTTATATTACCTATTTGAGCGCATCCGAAACAGCAAAAAGTAATGGAGTTTTCTGCAGAATTATATTTTCTTCCCGATTTTTGAAAAAATATTTAGAATACTTTTTTTAAGAGATAGCTAAACGAATCCAGAACAAACCGGTTTGTTAGTGGGTACACCTCACAAACGAATCAAAAATATATTTAAAAATAGGAGGGAAGATGTAATTCAGCAAAATCCTTTATTATTTTTGCCATTTCGGATGGAATGTTTTCATTCAAACAGAAGGAAGAGAATAGATTTGAAGACGGTAATAGACATTCCATAGGATTACCATTACGTTCACTAAATCAAAATGACCGGTAGATGGAAACTTAACAGACGCAGAATAACTGCTCAAATTAATAAGCGTAGCCTAAATAAGCTTATATATTTTTCTTGTTCTCTGAAAGCTGAGTATTTAACATTAACACACCGAATAAGATAGTAGGAGACTGATGATATGGTAGGTATTACGTTCATGTCCAAAATTATCCTTACACATCCACAATAATAATGATATAACATAAAATACGCCTTCAATGTAATCCATATTTGCACGGAATGTGTGAAAGACATGTCTAATTGCGTTATCTAATCAAACATTATCAAGCGGTTTCAAATATGCAAATTACTGCGTTACGTCATCCGATGGTGAATCAAACGCTTTAATCTCAGTGAATTTCTACAAGGCATCGTTTGATTTCTGTGTGCTAGGACTCAAAATAAGTTTGTTATGGTTCTGAAGTATCATTTGGAAGAATCAGTGAAATAGAGTGAATGTATAATCGGCCTTTTAGAAGCAGGGCAGGCACCATAGAAGCAACGAAATGTATGAATATTTCAAGATAGACAGTATCTACGCTGCAGAAACACTGGAGAAAGAGAAATGTAATTACTTGAAAAACTATTATTTAATTCATAAATATGCAAAAGATGAATTTATCGATGAGGAGTATATGATAAACTAGTCAATTGGAATAATAAAATAAGAATATTTTGAAATAGTAAATATGAATGTAAGAACAATTTTATAAAAATGATTATCTACATAACAATTTTTAGTGATAATAAAGACAATGATATATAAAGTTTAGATTACAATTACAATTTTAAAAAATGTTAAATTAAATTACAATATTTTTAATAATAAGAAGTTTAAAACATGTAAGATGATTAATACTGAATACAATTTATTATTTACTTTAAATTTGTTTTTTGCAAAACTTATTAATGTATTTACTTGTTGAAATGTAAAATTTGTGAATATAAATATATTGGACACACTTGGAATAATATTAGTATACGTATTAATCAACATAGGCATGATACTTATAACTTTTGTTATAATGAAAATTTTAATAACATTGAAATTCGACACTTTTTTAAGACTTAAAATTAAAAAATGTTGAGTTAACTATTATTAAGAGGGTTCTTAATTACAAAAGGAGACTACGATTCAAAAATTATTATATTAAAATTAATAATATTTTATATCCATACGTTCTTTCGGGCCGCGGTAGCCTAGTAGTCAAGGTCGGGGACTCGCGATCGGCGGTTTTCGTTCAGTCGCGGGTTCGATCCTTGGCCGCCAAAAACCCGCCGTGTAGCCGGGGCTGAGGCACGTTAAATCTGTTCGGGGCCCAAAGTCCTCCCGTTGGTGTGGATGCTAGGAGAGGGGGGTGCCAGCTCAGGTGTCAACCTCGTCACTTGACCGTGGTTCAAAATTACGAGGTCCGTCGCCAATAGCCCTCGTGTTGCTTCTAGTACGACGTTAATAAAAACTAAACTAAATCCATACGTTCTTAATGCTGTGATTTTTAATAAAAATGTAAATTCATATTCTTAAACAAGATAACAACAAAATATATTTTCATGGGAAATGCAGTAACAACATGCTAAATGTTTCCAATAATAAAAATAGTGGTAGAAATAATAAGAGGAAATCCATGCATATGGAGGCTATTAAAGAAAAAATATATACCTTAAATAATAAATTTGATAAAGATTTTAATATTAAAAGTATTATAAATTCTTTCTTTTTGACCTGAAGAAAAGAGAAATTCTTAGGAATTTTGTTTTTAAAATTAATAAAATTGATAGCACTTGCCTATATGTAGTTAGGGACGTTTGTAAATATTTAGTTCATCGATATAAAACTATTGTGATTATGTTATCTCCAGTGCTTAAAGCCAGCCTGTAGAGGGCGTTTTTTGTAAATCAGTGAATGTAAGATGTCACACGATCCCCTTAGGGCAGATCAGATCAGACTAATCTCCGAGCTGAGCGGACGTAATCGAGCTGGTACTCGAGAAAGTTGTGAATCGCAGGGTGATTGAGTGTTTTCGGTAAACTGCGCTAATCACCAAGATAGCGCAAAAAGGAATTGTAGTGAATGAATAAAAGAATATTGTTATTAAAAAGTGTGTCTGATCTCATATGAAATTTAGATGAAAGTAAACTAAGATAATAGCTAAGAAAGTTACAGTAAGGAATGAGAGTTTATAAGGAACAAAGTGATATGATTTGTGAGTTCTAAAAGTATAAGGTTTAAATTATAAGTGAAAAAGAAAAGTAGTTTAGCGAAAAGTTTAAAAGTAAGGAGAACCTTAAGTTAAAGTTAAAGAATTAGAGAAAGAAAAAAAAAATTTGTTTTGTGATGATTTTTAATAATTATAAGAATCAAAAAATAGAATATTGTAGTATTAGATTTATGAATAAATCCAACGATATTTTAATAAGCATAAAAAATCCATTTCGAATGATATATTAATATTAGAAAAGGTTTAAAAATTTAATACAATGTGGGACTTTTGAAATTTAATTAGAATAATGTGCAAAGATTTATAAAAGAATAAAGTTTGTAACTGTAAGGATTATGAGAATACGTAGATGAAGAAAATACCAAAAATGTGATTACAGGCAATCTAAATATTGTTAGGGGTAAAAATTTTACAAAGATTATGAATAAAAAGGTACATGTTTCAGAAATTCTAACAATAGCAATTACATTAAAGAAAAAATTAATGAAAACATTGATATTTCTTAACAAATTTATTTACTAAATATAATTTTTCAATTGAAGCTTTAAAAGAGTATAAATTTTATATTAATGAAGAGATTAAATATTTGAATTTTAAGAAAAAAGAGAGTACTAGGTTAAGAGATCTGAGAGGTTCTATAAAAAATTTACAAGATGAGTTCATTATTTGTAAAATTGATAAGTTCCCAGGTAGTTCTTAATTTCCAGGTTCCAGGTAATCTTAATATTTTCCCCAAAAAAAACCACTTTATATTAATATGACTAATAAATATTTTATTATCAATAATGATTTTATCAATGTTACTAATTGTGAGAGAGTAATCATTAGTAGAATAAAACGAAAAATGCGAAAATAGGTTATATAATGAATTTTGTAATATTTGCCACATCTTTTTAATTCCTAAATTTCTTAAAATACCTATTAAATTTCGAACTATAACTAATGCTTACATTCCTACAACTGGTTAAAGAATCTTACAAAAGATTTTACAAAATACTGCAGACGATTTTGATAAGACTGCTATATTATTAAAAATAGTTATAAACTTATCAATGATATACAAGTCAAAGAGATTTACTCTAATTATAGTTATGCCTTTGAAGATTTATTTAATTCTATTGATTTTGAAGACTACATTTATATTATCATGGTTAACTTTGAAGAATTAAAAATTCATAATGCTTTATATCTTTTGATAAAATCTTAAATTTCTTACTAATCTAGGTTTAAAATAAATTCTAATATGAACATAACATCCTATAACTGTTGGTATTGTTCATTTTTCCCCTCATTTTGCAGAAACAGCCTGATTTCTTCCAAGCAATCAACAAATCTTTGAAGTACGTTCCCGATGCTCTACCAGCGAACATTAAAACACATCAGTAAGCAATTATACACCGAGGTGACTTCATTTAACAAAGCATCAAACTTTCGCTTATTTAAAGCCTGTGACGAAATGAGATTGACTTATTTTTGTGACTACTGCCATTACATTATCAAGAGATGTTAAACCATTTTTAGCACACAAGGCTTGTTGGTGAATTCTGCAGGGGAATTCAAGTATCGAATGTCCTACGTCTGTTTGAAATAAACTTATGAGGGGGGTTTTTTTTGCCCACCATACTTGGAGCACCTTAGTTGTTACTGAAGAAATTTTTTTAAATCCTTTTCTTTCTTAGCAAGACATTTTTTAACAGCCGTACTAATATCTATGTCCTTTGTAGTTGTTAGCAATGATGTTATCGCAATTAATTCTTCCTTAATGATATTTCCTATGCAATATCGAGTAAAAACAGCTAAACGTACAGATTTAGTGACGTCAGTGCTTTTGTTAAAACATAGCGATATAAAAGAAGCAGAGTTAATGTCAATTTTTTGTTGATCTGCTACATTTCTGGCCAGTTTTAAGATTCTTTCTTTTATTGTGTTTCTAGATAGAGAAGTATCTTTAATGCGCTGAATTATCTTACCTTTATTATCGAAATTATCAAAAAGTGAGAGTGTGCATGCTACCCAAGCTTCCTTCAAAAACTCTCCCTCTTGAAAAGGTTTACTATGCCGAGCAATGACATTTGCAGCCTAGTAACTTGCTGCACTCATATGACAATTTTTGCCAACATATTTAATCATAGACGTCGACTCTTTATTTCTGTTTTTCATTACACTTGCAATTAATTCCATTTGTTCTGGTTCGCTTTTTTGACTAACGAATTTATGATTTGTTTCAAAATGTCGTTTTACAGACGATGTTCTATATATCACTGTTCCAGAATATAAAACATACCCCGCTTTGTCGTCTTTACTAATCATGCCATATTTCTCAGTCCACCAAGTTTGAAATTCTCTGATACACTTACTATCTTGCACTTTTTGTTTTTTTACTGAACTAACAATATTAAATTACAGATAAAAATCCTAAATATAACACAAATAAACTTTAAAATATAGTTGTGTCAACAAAATTTACTATTATACTTTGCACAAACAAACTATGTGTCATTAGCAATTGTAGTCCACAATGTAACTACATTAATTAACGAGTGCGCTTCCTGCCCTCTGCCCCGTGCCCGAACACTCCATTACGTAGAATCACTTACGTTCATTCGTAATATGCTTCATAGAGAACTTTGTAATCTGTGGCGTGCCCAAAATATTATGTCGCGTGCCATTAGTTCGCCATCCCTGCCCTAATCCAAAAATCCTGTCCCTAAAAATAACTTAGATAATTAAAAACAGGGGGGAAATCTTCATAACCCTTGAAATTTGACCAATACAAAATGGATACACACAAATCTATTCTTATTGACCGTGAGATCTTGAAAATAACCCAAACTGGAACATTTCACATGCCAAGAAATGTTGATTAATATTTTTAAAAGAAAAAGAAAAAAAGTATTAATATATGTTTTTAACAGGAAGGCATGATGTCATCCAAACAAAAGATTAATCTGAATTTCATTTAAAAAAAATAATAAAAATTATGACACCACAATGTCTAGGAGTAATATCACTAGAAATTGCTTCTCAAAGGAGCCATAGTAAAACTACATGCAAACCAGACAAGTGTGTTGACGGGGCACGATTGTATTTATTATTAATCAAATATTTAAAAAAGATATAAGCAAAGTCTCACACAGAGTAATTTTAATTGATTAACCATGAAAGACAAAAGCAAATCATTCACAAACATTTCTTAAAAAAATTTATTACTTTCAAAGTAAACAAAATATCATATACTGTCAATAAATTTACATCTCAATTTACATCCTATATACAATAAATACAAACTATTATGAATTTAAATATTATTAAATACAATAAGAACTAAAAATCATTAATAAAAAATTTATTCATCAAATTCTAATCTAATGAAAAACTTTAAACTGATACGTATTTATATAAATAGCAAAAGTGATTTAACTCAAAATTTCTCAAGAAATAAAATAAATTTAATAACAAAAAAGTCAATAGAGCAAAATATCAAGCATATTTCAGGATCATGGCAATATCCTTATGTTGAATTCATAAAACAAAGCAAGAATCCAGAACCACTTAATGTTTTCAAGGCCTTGCATTGACAGCTAATTTTTTTAAAAAAATTTATATATATTTTTTTAAACTTGAGTTGGCATTTGAAGCTTATTAGCAAGATCTTGATATGGTCCTCCTTTAGAAGCTCTGACTTTTACATATGATAAGCAATTTGCCTAAAAAAATTTAAAGCTTTATTTAATAATGAAATAAAATTTGGAATATTCATACCTTCATGAAAAATTAATACAAAATTTCTTACAAATCAGATTACGGATATATAAAAAAAATAAATCTAAAGCTAATAGATAAAAGCTTTCAATTATTTAAATTTTAAAATCCATCCAAAATATTTTAAATTAATCTATACAATATATTTAACTATATTAAATGTTTTACAACATATTATATGATTAAAATACATTTTTCAATACATTAATTAGTTCAGATGTTATTACTATTTTTAATAATATGATGCAATATGAAGCAACATTATACATATATAATGCTTCATACTGCACATAATGAGAGTTGTATGTATGTGTGTGTATATATATACTTGAATACAGTTTGAGAGAAAAATTGCTCTTAAACTTAAACAATGATGCAACATACAAAGAAATTCAATAAAAAATTTATTTACATAATATTAAAGTGTGTCAAATAAGTAATATTTATTAATATTCAAAAATTAAAGTAGAAATATGACTTACTGCTGATTTTTGGTCACAATGTCCATGACGATGAGCCAGTAACCACAAATTATTTGACAGAGTAAATAAAGAATTGCATGATAAATCTCCATGGGCAACAATGTGGCATAACAACTCAAGAGCTAAATATGACTGCTTTTTGAAGTTCTACATAAACAAAAGGTAGCAAAAAAATTATATCATATAAATGAAATAATTTTCAATATCACAGAATATTAGAATTTTAAAAAATAATTATTTTAAATATATTTTTTACAAAATAATGCATCACAACTCAAAAATAAATCATACCCAGAGATGCTAATCTGTGATACAAGTGACAGATCAATGCAATAATGCAAATAATTTGAGAGCATAATTGCAAACAAATGAAATATAAGTATTTTGATTTAATCATTGATTTTTATGAAAAAAATGTTTATTAGTTTCAATAAAGTATTTTTATTTAGTTATTGTGACATGGAAAAGCATCATTACTTAAAGTTATGACCCCAGTATCATGAACACCCATAAGTTTAAGAATGTTTATGCCTAGTGATGGCATTTTTATCTTTTTCTAAAGTAAGATAAGGAGTTTTGTATACAGCATACATAGAATAATATAAAAAAAAAATTATGTCTCACAAATAGCCTTCTTAATTTTGGTGTCATTATTGGAGTTAATATGCTCCTCATGACAATAGATGGTTGCATTATCACTTAGTATAAAGGATTACAAGACAAATATATATTCTAAGGATTTTCAAATAAAATATTAAAAAAATAAATTTCAATTCAAAACTAAAAATAATTTCACAATCTCGTCTTTTCCTTCAATATAAAAACAAGAAGAAATCTTACCCCTCTATCCCCCAGAAATTTCAAATGAGCTAATATCTCATCAATTAAAGTAGAACAAATTTTGTTGATTTCAGAAATAAACTTAGGATCACTGCCATATAATGCATCATTCGAGTCAACTGAAAATAAAAGGTAAAGCTCAAAATAAAAGCTTATTTTTTATTTTATGATAGCTTAAAATAAAAATTTCTTAAAAATAACACAAAAAGATTTTTTTTTTTAAAAAATAATAATAATAATTTTCAGGTAAAACTGCATTTATTTTCTTTTAAATCAATTTTTTTAATTTAATCTTTCAAGCAAATAAACTATTTAAACTAATAGTAAAACTAACATTTATAAATTCATCTTACTTAAAAAATAAACTCCTAATTCTTCTCTAGGATACAAAATTTAGTTTACACATATTTCTTGATTTTTAAATATTTATATACAATGTTTTTTCTCTTGTTTATGTAAATACACATTTAATTAATGTAAAAGTAACACTTCATGTTTCTATATTATAATAATTAATAGTATGTAATATTAATATACAGTTCTTAATGAATTAGAAGGAAATTTTGAATTATCATACTGTAATGAAATAGATGAAAAATTGGCACTGTATCGATATAAACACACACACAGCCATTGATATTTTTTTAAATAAGTATTGACACTAATTAGTAGAATACTTTTAATGCAAAATGAAAATTAATATGGTTACTAAAAAGTTTCAACTTTGTACACATAATAAAATGCTTTCCACTCATAAAATATTCATATACATTCAATTTCATCTCACACAATGCATCTCTAAATCTATTTAATTACATTCAATAAATATTTAAAATATTGGAATAGCAAAACTCATGTAATAAAATATTCAAAAGAAATATTTATCGAAACATGGAATACTTTGATTTCTTGAATTATAAACAATTTAAAATGTGTTTTATAGAAACTGTTTTTGATAAAAGATTGTTTGTTTAAATTTCTCAGGTTTTAATTTCTTTTAATTAAAAGAAAATACCTAAAAAATAATAAATGCACAAAAATCATTCAAAGTAAACTTTAAAATACCTCCATCTATGGACCAAATATATGTTTCCTGGCTCAAAGCTGAAAGTAAATTTAGAACATTTAAATAAACAAGAACTTTTGTATCATTGTGCTGTTCCCAAGTATAATCTTGTATAACATTTAGAAGACCACGGATTAAGTAGAGTGGTTCTTGTTCGGGATGATCCTACATTAAAAAAATATATTATAAATAATTTTTAATTGAATATAACATGAACACATATGAAATTCAATATACACATCAATCATTTTAAATAAAACTTTTGATGAATTGATTGCCTTGATTTTAATTAAAGTAAATATTTTACCCAATTTCAAAACCTTATTATTATATTTTAATTGGAGAAGAAAATTTCAAAAATTTTAATCACATATAAAAATGTTATTAATATAATATTAAAATGTTTATAAACGTTATTAATACGAAAATACAAAACAATTTAAGGCATAAATTAAAGAACAATTTCACAAACTATTTTTAAATTATTTAATTTTTTCAACATAATAAATGCAAATAAGAAGAAAAATCAGAATTTATATAAAATAATTTATTTTTACAATATCAAAAGAGAAAACTCGGAACATACTGGAACTATTAAAAGTGTTGACAACAAATTGCTAATGTAAGATAACAGATAAGGTTCTGTAGATTTATGCTTATTATCCACCTCTATTATTAAAGGAGAGTCTGGAATTAGACTGATGGCAGATTTCAAAAAGGCATCAGCTAGAATATAAAAACCAAATCAAGCATTATATAACTATCAACAAAAAACAAATTAAATACATTATAAAAATGTTATTTACCTTGTGACAGGCACTGATTCAAAAGTGCTACTTGACCAGATATTAAATACAAATCTAATCTGCTGAAAACATCCATAAGTGATGGTATAGTTATAAAAGAGTATGCTATGCATGCCTGAGAAGGAATTTTAAAAATACATATATTAATAAATGCAAAATCTTTGAAAAAATAAGAATGAATAGTAACATACAGCTTTCACAATTTAAAATTTATAAATGCATGATAATATAGCTTAGAATAAACACAATCTATTTGAAATAATAGATAAGAAATTGAAAGGGTATTAAAAGAAAAAAAGCAAGTTATTTCTTCATAAAATCATTTCTGGGTCTTTCTTTTATTCCTCCAATATAATTAAACCTTGGTAATAAATTAATGTTGTGTTAGAGCTTTGCATAGATTAGCAATATACCTCATTATTTGTACCATAAGCAAAAGATTTTTTTAAAAAATGACACCATAGCATGTTTATTTAATGCACAGGCTTTTAGTAAAGTCAAGTTTTGAACACACAACTGTACATGAATATCACCAGTCATAAAACTCACAATCTTAACTAATGGTTACCACGGTCACTCCATTACATTTAAAGTACTGTTAGCATGAAGAAAAGATAAAGTTAATTATGATTTGGTCACAATTTTCAGTCCCTGGGTATGACAATCTAAGTACCTATTCCTAATTTAAGATGCAAAATTAACTTTTACCAAACACGAATATATATATAGAAAAGCACACGATATTCTTTATCAGTTTTATATGTTAATTTCTAGAAGAAGTATATTTTTTCACAGTATATAACCTGAGAAGTCAAATGATGGATTGAAAAACCAAAACTTTATATTAAGTGCAAAGTTTTACCTTTTCAATCCAAAATTAGACCTAGATACTTCTCAAATCTGAGAAGCTGCAGCCATTAAATACTTCCTTAAAACAAATAATGAATGCTTCCTGATTTGAATAGGGTGAAATCAAATTTTTACCCTCAAATTCTAAACATTTTATTCAGGACTCAACTTGTGAACAAATTTCTATGACTTCACCTTTACAAACCTTTCCAACTCAATATAACTACAATTATACACCTCCTTCTTACAGGAAACTACTTTATTTTCAAATTTTTCATAATTAAAAACAATTTAAAATACTCATGGTCAATGGATTGAAGGCTTCATATAAATTCTTAAATTCTAAAAGATCTATATATAAGCCCCTCTAACTTTGCAAAGCTCAGCATATGAAGACTCAGTCTATGCTGAGACACCAGGTAGAAAGGTGGCTTCTCTCCACCTTACGTGCAAATGGGAGCTGCAATCACAGTTTCCCTATCTCACTGCACAGATCTTTTGGCAGGCTTGTGCCTACTGGTACCCATGGCAAAGCTATCGCTCTTCACCAGATTTAACTTTTTTAAAAAAATTTAACATATTAATTATGTAACTTCCTCATATGAATAATTGAATTCAATTGTTCTGATGAGGAAGTATTTCCTACCTGTAAGAGAGGAACTCCATAATGATACATTCATCACTTAACTGAGGTTCAAAATTACAAGATTCACTGCCAATAGCCCTAGTGACATTAATAAAACCAAATCATAAAGGCATACACCTTCAGACCTTCTACATTATTATTAGTGACAATATCTTAATAACGGCAGCAGTGTACCATAAAATATTTATGTTAAGGTCTGTACATGTTTGCATAAGGTAATAGTAAAATGAAGATTTAATATGTATAAGACGTTTTGACTATAAAATAGAAAAAAATTACTGTTTTGTAATTTCAATACATCATATTTTAAGTTATTACTTTAGTAACACCATAATGCAACTATTTTCTTTACTTCAAGCCTAAGGTTAAAAAATGTAATTCCCAAAATTTCAACACAAAGTACAAAATAAAATGCATGTGAATGAATGTTGTCAAACCATTTTTAAAAGTTTATCTCAACAATATGTATTAGAAATAAGTTCTTACTTTAACAAAAGATGAAGTTTTTCTTGTGTGATGACCTTTAACTATTTGTCTTGTTCTCATAGCTAGAAGATTGACACACTAAGCAAAGAAAGTGATAATTAATTTTAAAAAAAGATAGATTTAAAAAAAATTATATAAGTAATGATATTTTAAGAACGTAAAAATTATGATATGAAATAAATTACCTGTACAAGCTGTATAAGAGCAGCATCCAAATTACTAAATGTTGACCTTGCTTCAACATAAAATCCTAACTGTTGCTCAAAATCTCTTCCAAAACTTATTTTTCGAATAAAAGCACAAATTAGAACACCTATTTGTCGTTTTTCATCATCTAATGTTAAGGCACTAAAAAATTACATATAGTTGTAAGTAATTTTAAACATGTAGTAAAATGCTTAAAATACACATAAAAATATTGTTTACAGAATTATTTAATACAACAAACCATTTGATCAATATTATATGAAAATAAAAAAAAATATTTAAAAATATGAAAAACTAATTCATTTAATTTAATTTTCTTATATATGATAATTCAAAGCAATAAAAATATCAGAATACAAATTTCTCAAATAATAATATTAATTGCAACGGTTTTGATTTCTTATAGTAAAATTTAAAAAGATTCTTACGCTATGTTTTACATACCCTTAGATATAGGTGAAATATTAGAAAAGATTTTGCAAAAAGGAAAAAAAGGAAACTCCAAAAGTTATAACATTTTATTACAAATATGTTTATTATACTATTGTAAGCAAGACTGGAGGAATTTTATATTTATATAATATAAAATATTTCCTATAATCTGTATTTATTATTAGAAAACTAGAATATTTTTTTTCCAAATGAATGAGATTTTAACATAATACACAAATAAAAATATTTAAATTATTTTGAATTTAATGACAATGCACATTCCTCCAGAACGAACCAAAATAAATTGTTCTAGCTTCTTTTTTAAATGCAATTTAGAAAATCAGATAACCTTTAATAAATTCAAAATTCGATAATGGTTTTTTTTATCAATGTTGCACAAACAACATGAGGGCTATTGGCTTTGGACCTTGTAATTTTGAACCTCGGTCAAGTGATGAAGACGACACCGGAGCTGGCACCCCAACCCCTTCCTAACTTCCAGACCACGACAACAGGAGGACTTTGGGCCCTGAAAGATTTAATGTGCATCAGCCCTGACTACACAGTGGGTCTTTAGCGGCCAAGGCTCGAAACCGTGACTGAACAAAATCGTCAACCACAAATCAGAAACCATACCCACTAGGCTATCACAGCCACAAATTTAAAAAAAAAGAGCATTCCAGCTATTTAAGGCAAGATAATTAATTCTCACATAATATTTTACAAATTTTAACAAATCATAATAGATGTCAATACACTTAAAATGTCAGTAGAAAGTAAAGACATCTACTAACCCCCATTTAGAGTAGTTGTATTTAAGAGGCATATTAAGCAATGAATCATGATCAAGTGTTATATAAAGAAGAAAGTTTTAATAGTAAAAATTTCACAAGTTTTATAGTGATTGAATAATATGGCTTACATAAGTTTAAAAGAGTTATACAAAGAAATACTAGAAGTTAACACTTTTTTAATTAGATTAAATTCAATTTGTCATCACTTGACAGAAGATTTGAAAAATATTTTTTAAGCTTTCAAAAATTCAATCCAATTCATATTAGCCAACCATAGATTTTTTTAAAAAAAAATTACAATTTTCAAATATCCTAGAACTTAGAAAAACACATATTTCCTCATAATAATACGAAACAAAAAACTGAGATAGAAGATTACAAAATTATCGGATTGATAAGTAAAAGGAAACAAAATAATAAATTGCCCAAACATATTAATAAACCATTTTTAAAATAATTCAGATGAATTACCCAATCATGATTTTTTTAAACTATGAACCTTATTAATAATTTACAAAAATATATTTAAAACATTTAACTTACTTAACTGAATCATGAATAGTCTTGCAAATAAACATTGCTGCATTGATAATTACAGGATCACAAGTAGTTTCTACTTGATATCTATACACAAAAGAAATCAAAAATAAATTATCTTTTGAATTTATATTTAAAGAAAATATCCAGATAATGCAACTCAGAAAACAGAAAATATTAGAGTATTGATTCCCATAATGCATAAATTGCTGACCTTTGATATTCTCTCATCAACTAACAAAGAATAGCAACAAGCTAATCTTTGCAGAACATTTTAATTTTCGGTTGATTTTCGTTATTGAAAGCATATTTAAAACACTAAGCAGTTTCAATTACTCTTTCATTACAACCAAAAATAAACTCTTGACATTTTCATAACCATAATAAATTTTATCAAATATTATCAATTATCACATAAATAGAAATCCATTACTTTTTCCCACTCTCTGCCATTTAAAATGTTGTAGCTTTTTAAACATAACACAAATATTATTTCAAAATTTACAAAATAAATTAAGAAATTATTTGAATAAAAGGAAAAAGTTTGTATAGAATTTTTTTAAAACTTTGTATTGATAAAAATATACATATTTAATTCATTCAAGTAATGCAAACTGTATATGTAAAAAAAAAATTTCAAACTTTGAAGAATAATGTACAAAAAGTGAAAATAAAATCCCTAACTCTATTAGTAATTATTGATTTTGAATTGTTAAGGATAGAATTTTAATAAACAAAATCAGCGATAGCAAATTATAATAAACATTGTAAAATTAATTAAAGGTAAAATGTAACAATGACTATATCCACAATCAAAGGCTAATTTCAAATTTTTTAAAATTACATCATACACAGTGCTTTATATCAGCTATAAAATGAATATAATTTTACCTCATGAATGCATCCATAATTACTTTACACACATCAACTTTAACAGATTCTTTTTGGAGCATATCAAGGAATGGAAGAAATTTGTCCATTGAAAATATTACACTGAAATCATGCATATGAGCCAAGATTCGATCAACAACTCTTGTTAGCTGTGGATAATGCTGTTCAAAAGCTCGATCAGGAGACATATGCCGAATAATGTCTCCCAGGAAAGTATTAACTTCACGTTTCTATATAATAATAACAGTTTTCAATTAATTTATAGATTTTTAAATTAACATGTGATAGTACTCTTTTAAGAGTTACAATTTTGAGAAAAAAATAAATCATCAAAACTTACAGAAAAATGTTTCACTGCATATTCAATCCAAATTTCAGCACAGCTCATGTAATCCTATGAAATAAATAAGAATTTAACTATCAAATTGTCAAGAAATACTCTAACAAATTTTAAAAAATAGAAATATAGGTATAGATTAATATATGTTGGCAAAACTTCTCAATTGGATTAAACAAGGAACAACTAAAAACAATTTCATTTTGCTAGTTTGTGTGTGTGTCTATGTGAAAAACTATATATGTAATATATAAGAGATTGAACTATTTTTAAACATGAATTTATGTTCTAGTTAAAGATATAATAATAATAATATAAAAGCGTATTACAAGGTTATAAAGGATTGAAAAATCAGTACTACTCATAATTAACAACATTAATCTACATCAAACACTAGAAAATTTTTAAGAAAATAATATGTGTTTTAGTTAATTATGCAAAAAAAAAAGATGATTAAAGACTTGAATTTTTAAGTTAATAAAAATTATGGAATTTTAACCACTACTTTTTTTAAAAAATTATTCCCCATGTTTAAGTGCAGAACAAAATTTTGAATTATTAATTTTGAAATATTCTACAATTATTGATTTTACTTCAATGTTTTTATAACTTTTCTTTCTTAAACTTTTTATAACTCTCAATATATTTAAAATTTTTATCTATCCTTCAACTAATTTTTTTTTTTTCAGATAACCTATGACACAATTAGCGGGGAAAAAAATGTAATTTAAATATTTGAATTTACATATACTTACAGCAGAATTTTTCAGTTTAGTGACAATTTTCCAAACATCATTTAAGATTTGTAGTCTTTCATTTTCCGGAGGATCTGCCACAACCAAACAAAGACCAAGGGTACGAAATAAAAGATGCTATAAAAAAGGTGTTGAAATAGTATTATATTCATTAAACACAAATTAAATAACAATTTAAAAGTACTCCTTTTTTCTCAATACATACATACCTTAGGAAATCCTAAATCATCACATTCCTTCATTATATCCACAAGTTCTAATGATCTTTTTGCAATATATTCTGGTTTAAATGCAGACATCACAGAATTTAAAAGAAGTGCACTGAAAAATATCAAAACTAAGTCACACACAAAACAAATTACTAAAATTAAATGACTTCCTCTTAAAATATACAATAGGCAATGAATTTTGGCATTTATAACATTGCTAAGATGATATCCGAGTAGATATTTCAATCTTCTACTTTCCATACCAAGCCATGAGAAGGCTTTAACCTTTAATGTATTAACCCAACTGCACTTCCCATTACCCAAACTTTAAAAGGCTGTAGAGGTTTATAACGATAGACTTTGGAGATAATACAAATATCTTTTGTTCTATAAGTAATGGAACATAAAAACTGACTGAAAGGCATTAAAATTTCTTTATAACAAAAATTAACCTAAATATTTGAGGATGAAAATAATTTATGGCAATTTGAGATAAAATTTTAAAAAAATCTTTTTAATGCTTAATTATGTAATTTGAAGGCCTCGCATCAGTATTACTTGGCAAAATGGAGAAGTAGTAATTCTGTGCAGCTTAGTTCCACATATACAATACACATTTTCACTAAATTTGTACAAATACTTTTTTATTCAGTGTATGCTCCAGTTTCAATGTATCATAATTTCCCACAAGTATGCCATTTCTCAAAGTAATCTACTATGCAGAGACCCATATTGCATTTGCTACACAAATACAAAATGTTTTTTGTCTTTCTATTTGTGAACATATTCTATTATATTTCTATTTACTTTATGATTATCAGAGTAGAGAATTTTACATGCAGCCCCTAATTTATCAATTCCTAATACAGAACAAGAATGAACTTATTCAATGACATTGCAACATGGTTGAAAATTATCTACTGTATATTTCCATGCATAAGGAATATATATTTAACAAGGTTTTATAGTTTTAGCAAATATCTGCCCAATAAAATGACCCCAAACTATCAATAGCTAAAAACTTGGTTTAAATCAGTGATCATCATCTGGAACAAATTTTTTTTCTCACATGTGGTAGTATTGCCTATGATAGAAGCATGTACTGAATCATAAACTAGAATGTACCCCTAACAAGTTTCGTTGTACTGCATGTTCAAACAATTTCTACTATAAGTGTAACCAGCATAAAATTTGTCAAGTATGGGTCTAATCATGCAACCAATGAAAAGAAGGAAATATTAAGCAAGTGTAAAGATAAATGTCAAAAAAGAATTGAATAACTGTGCTGCAGCAAGGACTTTCAATATAACCGAACAGAAGATATGAGATTAGAAAAAGTATGAGGATGCTATTTTTTAAAAATGACAATCATAAAATGTTGTTATACGATGAGAGGAATAGCTTGCTGGCTGATTTAGAAAATAACATTGTAGAATGGGCACAATAATAGAGACAGAATTGTTATATCATTACAATTATTATGATTAGGGTTTATAAATTGAAGTGGGCATGGGCAAATCCAGAATAAAGCAAACAATTTAAAGCAACAATATGTTAGTGCAATCATTTCATGAACAGAAAAAATCTGGTAAAACAACAGAAAACAAAAATTATGCAGAAATTAACATGCTATTTTGACCATAAAGTCATGAGTTTTCACAAGTTTGTTATGGATAAGAGGCAAAAATATAACTTTCCATTACCTAATACTAGAAATATGGATGATACACCAACAAACTTTGACATGATAAACAATAGAATTGTGGAAACAAAAAGCATAAGGATTGTTCAAATCAGAAATACAGGCCATAAAAAGACCAGGCTTAACAGTAGTATTAACATGAATAGCAGATGAAAAATAATTAAAACACATGGTTATTTTCAAAAGGATAATTACTCCCAAAATAAAAATTTCCATCTGGTATTCTCACATATTTTTATGAAAGTGGGTGGATGAGAATAGTGTAATATTGTGTATGGAAAATGTGTGGCAAAAGAAACTAGATATCAATGAAATCAGCACAGTTTGTTGGTGTGGGATATGTTTAGCTGGGAACACTTAAAATCGATTAGCACAGAACAATCCTAAAAATGTTGTTATACTAAGAAGTTAAACTTCGATGTTACAAACTTTTGAAGTCTCTCTGAATAAACAATTTAAAGAACACAAGTATTAACAATGGAGTTACAGGATGATGAGTAGCAAAATTTGTAAATGAAAGGTGTAACTATGCACGCTGTGTCACTTGATGTGCTATGTAATTTCATTTAAATTATAGCCAAAAGTGAAAGTGGAAACAGTGATCAATTCTTAAAAAAAGTGTGAGATTTCTAATGTTTTGGATGACACTGAGGATGATTTGATTTGGAATACTGATGATGAAGTAGAAATCGACTTGCAAGATACAGAACGAGACCCATACCTCAAGCTTCTCAACAAAAGTGAAGAGATGAAGAATGTGAGGATTTTGTAAGATTTTAAAAACATTTTATGAACATACACTAGAACATCTTTGTTTACCTTTTGATGGTAAGTGTAGAAAATGTTACAAGTCGCCAATGATTTATCAGTTCCTATCACAAACAAGAATGAACTTACTCAATGACACTGCAACACTGTTGAAAACTATCCACAAGTATAAAGTTTATCTCACTGTATGAATTGTTGATATTGTAATACTTCTAGGAAATGTTTCAAATTCATGAGTTCAGTAGTCTGGGGACTAGTCTGAATTGGTAGAAGTGTAAAACATCATATCACTCATGCAAATGTGTTTCAATAACTAATGAAAAAAAAATTATGTCTATCTTTATTTTCTAAACAGTATCACATTATCAATAAATAAAATCAATAACATATTGCTTAAAACAAACTTCTAAATGTGTTCTTATAACATTTTATTCCAATGAACAGTGTGAAGATCAAATTTAAAATTATATCTTGTATGCCAAATATATTAAGTATTCGTCCAACTAATTGAATATCTAATGTTCATCCATCAAAGGTTAAAGTCCAAATTAATTTAACATTAACAGCAGACAGAGCTTGAGTCCATAATTTGATTTGAATGTTGCCATTCATGAAATACATGACCTTAAGATTCTCATCGACATGCCACCATGAATTTCTTAGCATAATGTTAATCTTATATTTTCTACTATTGTTCTCAAATCTAAATTATTTCATTTAACAGCATAGCATAAATTGCATTTGAAAGAGTTTAGAAAAGGAAGATTTTTATAGAGTTACTACCTTTTTGATTTTTGCAAGTATTTTTAAATATTCATTAAAGATCTAAAAACTCACATCCGGTGCACTAAATTGATCATAAAAGTACTTTCAATAATTGGAAAAAAGTAATTCCCCAGAAATCTTTTTTATGCGCTTTCAAATGCATATTTTTAAAAAATTTGAAATTATTTTGCTGCTTATAGTTTGGAGAATCACCAAAATGCAAACTAGGATATGGGGGAAAGATAGATTAGAGTTCCTCCTCACTGAAAATGAATACATGCTATATTTGAAAAGCAATCCATTGATAAATAATGATTTACAACCCTTTTGGCAGGCTGAACTAGAGGAGGTTAAGTTTTATGGAATTTGCATAATTTCTGAAGATTGTTTTTAAAGTTTTATTTACAAGTCATATAATTTCCTTAGAAAATTTGTCTAGTTTGCTGTATAGATGATAATTTACATTTCTTAAAAAGTGCTTCAAATAAAATTTTGAAAAAGAGAAAAAAAAGCAATCCTCCAATTTTCATTTTATTTTTATTAAAAGTATGTACAAAATCCAATAGGTAAATTATGTTAATCAAATATACAGTAATTTTTTCATTATGTAATTGTAATATAACACAAAAAATTATGTTACTTACTATGAAGTTTATGTACTTTTTTGGAAACTTTTCTATATAAATCTAATTCTTAAAATTGGTTTTGAAACTATAAATAATTATAAGTTTAGTTCACTATATTTTCATAATTAAAAAAAGACTACATTTAATATTTTATATCATACCACAAACATGCATGCAATTAAATTTTTTCAATTCTTTAATTATATTTGTTTTGATCACTTGTAATTTTTCAATATTCAAAAATTATATAATTTACTTCAGAAATTTTCACAACATAAAAAGAAAATCAAACTTTACCTATTACATTGAATTTTGCATTTGTGTAGGACTTCTTTGAGTACAGTTTCAGAAGCCTTATAAACCACACACTGTAGAATCCAATCAAGCGCAGGAGGATATAGAGTTAAATAAGTTGGATAATCAAGATTTTGCTTAATTAGGGTTTCCTTTACAAAGTTGCTTTGTAACTGTAACAAAAGAATTTCATAAAAATTATACCTTAAAACACAACACAATTGATGCAAATGATAATTTTTTTATGATAAGTTTTTAAAAAACTAAATTGTGTTTCTCCACTTTATTTAAAAAAATCTCCTTCATTATACAATTTCTAAACTAAATAAGAAGTTTTAAGACAATGATAGTAAGTATCTAATACTAAAATGGCAAATAAATATCTGCAATACAGGACTTTAAATCATTATTTATTCAAATAATGACAAAGACTTAATAATGACATGACTTAAAATTCAATCAAGTACAAAAGAAATAATATACATAAATTTATATTCCAATTATATTAATTTTATACATTTGATATTTCTGTTTTATAAAATTACATAAAATATTGCAACATCATTAATGAAAATTCATTTAAAAATAGAAATACATCTAAATTTCCATATTTAGAAGATTTATCACATATTTATACAGAAAAACAATTTTTTAAAAGTATTAGGTACTAACTTTATTTATATTAATCACCTAATTAAAACAGATATATGAAAAATGAAACCTAAAAACTATATAAATGCAATTTAATAAATTATTTACAATAAATAGTTACATTTAATTTCAATAAATTTGATATATTGATTATTTTCAACATTTTATAAGTATAACGTATTTAATGAAATATCTATCTAAAAATATTACTTGATTATATAAAATCAGGAAATCCCAAAAATTGTCTCTTAAATGCTCATGTGCTTCAGGAGCAACTGACATACCAACCTGAAATAATACATGAAGCATAAATAAATAATCTATAACAAAGTTAAAAGTATGGAAAAATAAGAAAAAGATATAGCCTTACTCTACACAAATAACATCGTGCATAAGCTGCTACTAATGGGTCTCCAATACCTCTAATCATTTTTGTCAAACGTACCAAAGCTTTTGAATATTCTCTAAGATGAAAAGTAAACAAATAAATTACAATATAATTCTAAAAAATTTTAAATCTTACATTCAAATAATGTGATATCTCCATAATATTCTATTCATGTCTGGAAAATTAAATTATATAAATGTAAAATAATAAATTCAAATAGATCAGTCTCACTAATACAAAACATAAATAAAAAATGCAAAGGCTATGTCATGAACAACCTCCTTTGAAAATGTAAATGAAGTTTTTGTAAAAGTGTAACACATGAATAATGTTGATTAACTATTTCAATATCAAAATAATATCAATAAAATAATCTCATTTTGAATCATTGATGAAAATTTTAAAAAAAAATAGAGACACAAATCATATCTCAATCATAATAAATTAAAATATTAAAGAAATTTCTTTAAACGAAAATTATTTTGATAAATTTGAGTTACAAATATTTTTTACATAAAATTAGAAAAACTCTTAAAAAATATTTCCACAATTAAAAAAAATTTCAAATTTAAACAAAAAAGAAAAAAAAAGTCATAAAATATATGTATGGGCAAGTAATATAGGCAAATATATTTTTTGAAAAAAAGTTTTCACTTACCCCTGTGTAAGAAAACTGTAAGACTTCAAAATAGCTGTTTCCATGTAAAATCGAGGTATCAATTCTCTAATTGAAGCAATTTTAAAAAACCAATTTCTACATGTTTCTTTTGCAGATTCAGGAACTTGATCAGGAGTGAATTGCTCTAACAAAGGAACACAAATTTTTTTAACTATTTTCTCTTTTTAAAATTATCAATTTTTTAAAATGTTCAACATATTAAATAAAATTATATATACAGTACCTGGTAATGGTGTGGGATTTCTACTTCCAGGTCTATGATGTTCTGCTTTCGAATGAATCCTTTGATAAACTAAATTGCCTTTTTTAAAAAAAAAATCATACATTAAATACAAAAACTGAAGGTTATATTATGCATAAAACATGTCTACTTCATATTTTATATAATATATAACACATCTCTATATTATACAATACTGGATCAAAAATTTTCAAAATCAAGATTTAAAAAAAAAATGGACATATATTAAAATTAAATAATTGGAAAACATAAAAATTATGCATAAAAATATTTTTAAAAAAATCACTAGAACAGAATTTAAAATTTTAATAACCATACATAAACTAAATATAAATTATGAAATAATTTTCTTTGTAACCTTTATAAAAAAAATAGTAAATTTTAAAATATATGTTTGATCAATAAAAATTTATTCTTTTCATCTCACATTTTATTTTAATTAATTTGTCTAAATAAATAATAATACTTTTTACAACTTGATAAACTATTTTAACAAACACAATGTACAATTAACGAAGTGACAATGATATTATATGATAGATAAATTATTAAATGTATTAATTAAAAAAGTTTTAATTGTTATTTATAGAATTTATCAAATCTATAGAACTGTTATTTATAGAATACAACAAAACATGAAGCAGAAAATAAACTTGTAGCATTTTGAAACTGTGCAACATAAAAATAAGCACATACATTAATCAAATGTTTTAATATTTAGTTTCTGTATAACAAAAAAAGGTATTATAAGTAAAATAAAAGATTTTTGCATGAGTTTATACAGAAGAATATAAAATATTGAACCAAAATTGTTTTACTTCAAATTTTAGAATTCACTTCAAAGAAATACAAAATAATCCATTAATATGTTATGAAAATTGTTGAATTAACCTTTAAACATCGGCGGTACATATGTCGTACCAAAAATTTTTTTGTCTCTAGCTTCGGCTCTGGTACAACGTCTGTACCAAGCTATCTATAGACAGTTCTTTCCCCCTTTTTTTCCAGCAGATCCTTTTACAACTTTCACTTGCCCTTTTTACGACATTGCTTCTATTGTCCGTAATTGGGTGGGGATATTTTTCGCCAACGTTATCAGTTGTGTGTGAATTCCTTATCATTGGCGACCTTCAGAAACAACCAAATTCGAAAAAAATACTCAATTAGATGACTTTATGCAGTCTATGATAGATAGAATTTTCTTTTCTCTTGTTCTTTCTTCGAATTTTTAAAATGAATCTGAAATTGCTCGCAGAAATAGAAATTAAGAATTTGAGGAAAGATTTAGATGAAGAAAATTTTGTTGATAAACACAAAAAAAAATCTTATGGTGACTTTGCTGAATGAGAAAAAGAAAAATTAACCACTTCGATGCAAAAAATTGTGGCAGATTACCACAAACACGTGGAATATGTTGATTTAGGAGACCGCAGGGCATAAACCTATACTTTTGGTAAGCAAACTAGGAAATTGACAAAAAATTATTCTTTAGCCTCATCGATATTGTTGTGTTTCTGATATTCAAGTCGTGCAAAACTAAGTTAAAAACTCAGTTTAAAAGATTTTAGAATGAATTTAATAACATCTCTGATATGAAAATTAAATCATAAAATTGCAGAGCCTTCAGTAATAAAAAAATGAAGACAAATGATAATAAATTTTCTCTTAGGCCAATTGACGAAAAGAAAAGAAGAAATTTCACATATTGTGCGGAAAAGAATATACAAAAAAAAAAGAACTACTATTATCTATAAGGCATGTAATGTGGCTCTTTGTATTTACCAAACTGTTTCGAAGAATAACATACAATTTAATTAAAAATCTCTTATCAAATAAACCAATGAAAAACAAAAGACTAGAATAAAAAAGATTAAAACTGATACATTTTTAATAAAAAGAAAATAAACAAAAATAAACAAAAAAGGCTCTTTTAAGAGCCAAAAATTTTAAAAATTAGAATTCACTTTACATTTTTAAAACAGACATTTCAAAAGCATTGTTACAAGAACTTTTCAATTTAAGATATAAGTTTCATTTAAAAACAAAAAAAAAGTAATACTTTTTTTTTTCTTTAAGATTAAAGATTCATAGAAATATTTGATATAAAAAAGTGTTTCATAATATTTTCAATAGAATGCATGAATTAACTGAAGGTTTTGCCTTAATTTGACGTACTTAAGATTTACTCAGCAGCTTTGAAATGAGTTCAATTAAGTTAAAAATTATTTTTTAAATCTCACTTTTGATAATATTTAATCACAAAAGGGCCACGGTAGCTGACGACTGAGGTCGCAAACTCGTAGCCGGGATTGAGTTGTGAGTTCGAATCTTGTTCAATCGAAACCGGCTGTTAAGCCTGTCTAGTTTCTAAATCCTGATGTTGGTGTGGTGTGGAAGTTTGGTGAGTGGATACTGCCCTCATTGCTTGACCATCGTTAAAATTTATGAAGTCCATCACCAGTAACCTTCCTATTGTTTCAAAATGAGATGTTATTAAAATGTCAAATCAAAATATTTGGAGTATATTGAATAATTGTGCGTTAAAAGGATGTTAATTTAAAAAATAAAATGTTTAATAATAATGTTCAAAGTATTGTTCTTAACTTTTTCCTTCTTTTTTATATTTCGTCGAATAATTTTGAAAACATGAGGCATTACTTTAATTACATGGGTTCAATATTGCAATTAAGTAGGTAAGTTGCAATATGACCACAGATAAAATCTGCACACTAAGCGATGTGATTACACACCTATATGTATACATTGTATATATATAAGCAAGCACCGAATAAATTATTCCAGAAAATATCTTAGTAGTATGGTATAGCTGTCGCTTTCTTTGTTATTTGTTTTGTTTGAAAATGTTAATTTATGCAATACACGACTCTAAGTTATGATAAATATGCATTTGAAAGTTTGTAAGTCACTCAATTAATAATGGGAACCAGGAATTCAGAAAAAATCATTATGATATGATACGGCGCCAAATATTAGGATCTTTCTTTCTCATCAATGATTACTGACTAAAAATCAGTAACCCTTACTATCTCCCCTTTGTAACTAGAAAACTAACCTTACCACATGTTGTGAACTCAAACTGAACAGTGGGGGAAAGAAAAATTTTCCTCAATCTTAAAAGCGCCGACTGGAAAGGATATTTTGACTTAGAATCGGCCGAGTTCTAAAGGTTAATATTAAAATTGGAATTAGAAAAAATAAATCAATATTTCTGGATCTAAGCTATTCCTGTATACAAATCAGAATTAAAAATTAACATTATCACAAAAAAATTCCAATACAACGACAAAGTATGTTTATGGATTGTATGTAAAAAAAATATTACCAAAATTATCCAAAATATCTGTAATAAGAACAAACTTGCTTGGATAAAACTGAATGGCAGCAGTATCTACCAATAATTTTGCACTCTGAAAGAAAAATTAAAATAAGGAATAAAATTATTTTATTTATTCTTAATCAGATTGTAAAAATTGAAATTTGAAATGTATATTTAATATATATACACACAATATAGCAAGATTTTGAAAAAGTGAGAGAGGTGGTTGAAAAAAAATTCTATTTTAGAATGTAATTCTAAAAAAAAAAAAAATTAATTAATGTTTGAAGGGATTCAAAACAAAATTTACCAACATTTGAATTAATTTTTATCTTTCGTTTAAAATGCAAATTTAATATTCACACCTTTTTCAAATCACATGCATACTTTTCTTTGGGTAAAATTATTTTAATAATATATATACAACTCAATTGCTTAAAACTCATAAAGGTATTTTAAATTTTAAGAAAAGATATAGTAACACGGTTTGTATTACAAATCTTTAGATATAACTTATCACAAATTCTTATAAAAACTATTCTGAACAAATATTTTTAAATAAAAGTAAAACATTTTATTAAAAATACCTGTATTCCAATTTTAAGTGCCTTTACACGCTGATCCTGCTCCCAAGATTCTCGTAATGCTTGATTCAATTCCTCAATTCGATTAACATATTCTTGTTGAGTCAAATTTAGCATTTCTTTAACAGAACCCTAAAAAGATTACTCATATGATTAATATTCAAATAATGTAAGTCACTGCAGATTCAAAATAATACAGAAAAGAAATTAGATAAATAAGCTATTATTCTACAAATATATTAAGGCATTGGAAATAATATGAAATCAATGTATTAATTACAAGAGAAATTAATAACCATAGTACCTCCTCAAAATCATCAAGTTGTTCCAATCTTGTTTTCACTTTATCACTGACAGAGCTGGGAGCTTTTCCAATTACTATAATAGACAAACACTTAAATAAAAATGAATGGATTTTCATAAAATCATCAAAATTATTCAAAAACTGGAAAAGAATTAATTCTTAAACATATAAATACTCACAGAAATCTATTAATTTGTATATCAAAATGCAACTTTACCTTTTTCACCACCTGATAAGAAACTTGTAGCAATAGACAACTTTTCTGATGTAGTATATTTACTTAATATTGCTACTTTTTTTGTTGACCAAGGCTCAAAAGTATCATCTAATCGACATTTCCTTGAGGCTGAAATTTCTTTCTAAAAAAAAAGAAAAATATTAATTTCATAAAATGCTTTCATAATTTTGATAAGCATAAACCATAAAAGACAAGCATAAAACCATATATATGCCGCATTTATTTGAATCTAAAACGCACTTTTTCCCAAAGTTTCCGAAAGTACGGCTTAGAATCGAAGATGGAAAAACTTGGTAGATGAGAATATTGAATTTCCATCCCTTTCAAATGGAAAAATGTTACCATCCATTCTGACCACCTGCATCAATGACTCATAAGATTCTGCAATTTATCTTCAGTAATCAGTCTATACAGAATTTCGTTGTCTGCACATATTCAGGAACTTTTTAGTACTAGTTTTTTTTCATCACTTAACAACAAAGATATTGGGAATGGCATTAAGACGAGTTGACAATGACACAAGTATAAAAAGGAATGCTATTTTATATGCAGAGGTAGCCACTTGACATAAGCATCAATAAGCCATTTAAGAACTATGTAAAAAGGAAATATGAAAACTGGTTGCATTTGGAAAACCACACCTTTAAGTGCTTCCAGGAAAATCAAAATGGTAATTGCTTCAAAAATTACGGATTGGATATGTGCTGCATAGAAAAAAAGTTTCCCCTGAGACTATAATACATTCTTTTAAAAATGTTACATAACAAATGCATTGGATGGTACGGAAGATGACACCTTGTGGAAAAATGGTAAGGCTAGCACCGAAGTTAAGGCTAGTTGCGAAGTCCACTGTGACAGTGGGAGTGACAAATTATTTTCGGAGCATAATACTGATGATCAGTGCAATTACAGGTTCATGTATGTGTTAAAAAGTTTTTAATATTGATAAAAATAAATGTACTATTCATTTTTTTATTATTTCTGATTTTCATTTTTTATAATTTCGTAAATATCGGATATCAATAAACCTTTTTATACTATTTTTAGCTTTTCAAAAAATGGGGTGAGAATATGCGGTGCAGCTTCGCATTGATGGTGGCATTTTTTTTCCAAAAACATATTGAGAATCTGGGGTGCAGCTTAGAATTGATGGTGGCTTAGATTCGAATAAATACAGTATATATATGAAAATTTATTCATATTAACCTTGAGACAAAAGAACTAAAGATAAAAATGATTCAATAAATTAAAACAGAAAGATTAAAGTAGAAATATAGGAACACTAAAAATAAAATTATAAAATAGAAATTTACAGCTCTTTCATGTTCTTCAGCCATTTGGCTGAGAGGATCCAATCCAGCAGCAAATTGTGAAAGTGGATCAATTCCATCTAGAGCAGAACTCAAAGGGTGAAATGTTGTTAAAGGATCAGATACAGTTTTCTTTGGTGTGTTTGATAGTGAAGAAGAAGCACTGCTTGTATTGCTTCCTCCATAACGCCGTTTTATTTTTCCTTCTTGAACCTGTGAAACATACACAAAATTTATTTCTGACAAATTAAATAAACAGTTACATATCCTAAAAGAATTTAATTTCTAGTTTATAGTTTGTTTTAGTTATTTCTGTTACATCTTACTAATGTCATAATAGAATAACTAAATGGACTATAAATGATTTTACATTATGTTCAAAATGTATTGTGAAATCAAATGACACATATTTAAATTGAACATGATAAAACTTCAAAATTCAAAAAAGCTCATTTTGAGATAATTGTTTTAACATTTTGCTGATAAAAAAATATTTAAGACATTCATTGTTTGTATTGAACAAATATTATTACTTTATTACATCAAAATATTTGTTCATACAATATAAAGAACTCTAAGCAATACTAATTTGTAATACATTTACTTTTTTTATTTATCTGCTTTGGAATTCATATATATATATATAAATCACTATACTTTCAATCAGTAATTCCCAGACTTTTTTCATGGCATGCTCTTGGCCAGTTACAAAGAAGGTTAAATTTTTTTCTAAATATTATATTTTAATAAATTACTGTTTGACAAATATTTTCTACATAATGAATGTATATTTTTATGTCAAGGAATTCAAAAAAAGACAAGGATTACTATATTAAATTTTTGATACTCTCAATGTTACTTCACAAAAAAGAATTCTTGCTCTTCATTTTAAGGGGGAATGGCCCTAAAACTTAAATGAAATGCAAAGAAAATACTTATTTTTGAAATCCTCACAAAAATTTGTATTCCTTGCAAAATCTTTTATGTATATTCCCAAGAACATTCAAACCACAACTTCAAAAACATCATAATTAAATTTTATTTCAAATTTAAAAGTAACATCTGAAATGCTAAGAACTGTGGCGACTGGTGATCATCCAGCCTACTGCTATTCTACCACTATAAGGACAAGTCGACCATTCTAGCAAAGCAAGCCAGATGAAGCGACTTGAAGCATGGTGATCCAGAGTCCTTCTACTA
This sequence comes from Nephila pilipes, assembly GCA_019974015.1. NCBI lineage: Eukaryota > Metazoa > Arthropoda > Arachnida > Araneae > Nephilidae > Nephila > Nephila pilipes. The sequence goes on along the minus strand of BMAW01096940.1, from coordinate 244,737 downwards.
CCACTATTTAAGGAGTCACTAGAAAACATACAGTGGGAGAGATGAATCACATTTCAAGCTACTTGGTTCTATCCTTTATTTCTGACTTTCTTCTTGTGTTTTCCTTGATTTAAAATTTTTTAAATGTTTTTAATAAAAATATAATTACTGATAGTTAAATGTGTTTAGTCTTCTTGTATTAAGTTTATTCACCTTCTAATCTGGAGTCAGTCCACAATGATCCCTAATTCCATAACAGTAGATTCCATAGAACCAAAATTTTGAATACAAATTGTTTTGGTTGTAAAACTTAAATTTCATAATTCATTTAATACATTACTGAAAAATCCCACAACTAATTAATATTGTTGTTAAAATTCACACAAAAAAACATTAAACAGACAAATAAACACATAAACAAAATAGAAAATAATAATACATCTCTTAAACACAGATTTAATCACTTACTGTAATAGTAGATGCCTTTAAAGGATGGTCAAATACTTCTTCCCTTTTAGAAACCCATGAATTCTTGACAGCATCATAGATTTTTGGAACTGCTTGCCTAAAACATATAGCACAATAAGACACACAAGTTCCAGAACCTCATTCTAATACATATACAATTGGTTCATTAAAAATTTTCAACTCATAATTAATGTGTCCTTTGAACTACTTCCTTCACCTAAAGATAATCAAAAAACAATTTATTTTACAGCGAACTATTCACCAAAAAATTATTTTACAAACAATAACTTCAACACAACAAGCCTTTCAGTAACTTTCAGAAATTCATGGAAATAATATCTAAAAAATGTAATTAAAAAGAAAGGGGGTTTTTTTGTATTTTCTAAATCATATATTTAGAAAAATGAAATTCCTTTCCAAAATTCAAAATACATAATAATTAAAAATGTTTTTTAAGACACAGTAAAAAAAAAAAAATTACATATTTCATGTCATTCTAGTAATGCAACGAAGAACAATTCTTTCTACCAGCTCTACAGATCTAAAAATCATATTAAGTTTCATTGATACAAGAGTAAAATCCCATCAACTGTAAACATTGATGTACTCTAGTCATATTCATGATAGAAACATAAAATGGTCCTCTTCATTAAGAATCCAACATCATATAAATTTTTACCAATATAAAACTAAGTGGTGTCCGATTCAACAATGTGGTAACATTTAGATACAATTTAATAGGATTTTACATATGATTTGCTTTTTTTGTTATAATCTTAAATATAACCTGATAGTTAACAAATGATTTTGACATTTCTTCTTAATTTAAAAGTGGAATCTTTTTTTTTTTTAGTATCATGGCTTCTTACATAAAATCAGGTGGTCATGTTACATCTAACATCTTTAATTAAGTACTTACTCTTCTTTTAATTGCTTGTTTTGCATACATATAGAACAATTAGCAAGCTAATTGCAAATGTATTTTTATATTTTAATATACAGTTTCTTAATGCAGATAATTTTAAAGCAAATAAAATAATCCTTTAGTGGTTACTTTTATATTTATCCACAAGACACAGCATCAAATCTCGACTAAAAAAAACTACAAAAAAAGTATATCATCAAAATCACCAATTCCTATCTTGAAAGTTTTTTAACTTTGTCTAATGACTTGCTACTCAAACAAATTACACAGAATCATTATAAAGATTAATTATGTTAGTTCTCAAATTTCTTTAGAGAAACAGATATATTTTTCATATCATTAAATCATTTAATTTATGAAACAACCATAAAGTATTTTCTAAAATTCTTCATCAAATATTTTTAAGACTTGATATAGTTTTATTAACAGTAATTTCGGCAACTATTTTACATTAGAAATTACAACAGAAGAGATTTTATATGTAGGAAAATTACGAGCAAAATCTTTTTAATTACATCTGCATCAAGTAAAAAATTTGAATAACTGTGAAAGTTGAACTTTAACGAAATTTACAATTACTTAATATGATGAAATTGAAGTAAATTTTAAAAGAAATTGACGGTACGAAATTGACGATGTATGCATTAGTGAATTCTGGACTAATATATTTTTGAATATATTATTAAAGACCAATATATATTTCTGGACGAAGATATTTATGAAATTTTTTTGGATCTCGCCAAAAAAATTTCATAAATATATTAGTCTTTCCAATGTTTTCCCTCGTTTTTCTGCACTTCTTTCATTATTTTGAAACAAAAAATTTTCATTTGATTAAAAACATATGTTACTAGAATGGCACTGTAATATTTATTTTACCAATCGTGTGACATTTCCTACAGAGGCGTTATTTGTTTACATGGAGAGCAAACCCGATCCAAATATACAATTCAGCCAGCTGGCTAAGTTTAATTGCATATTTGCTACTTTACGTAAGAATTCTACATAATTTAGAAAATATCAAAATGTTCAATAATTTTTTTTAATTTATTTAAAAATTTCAAAAATAACATATGTTCATATTTGTGGTTTAAAACAATCATTTTGGGATTTTTAACGGAAACAATATTCATTTCGAAAAGCATGGTGTGAGAATGGTAGAAAGACACAAATAAGTTGTGAAAAATGCGCAGCGTTAAAGAGAGTACGAAATAGGTGCATTGCTCTTTACACAGGCATTTCTGGTATGCGCTAAGGAAACACCTTGTTTCTCATTGGAGGTGGCCTAATACGAGTTTATGATTTGGCTCTTTAGCGCTTTTTATGCATTTAACTTCTGTAAGGAAAGTTTGAAATATAAGAGAGAGAGAGAATAATGCTATTAACTCTTCTAATTTTTTTTTCTTTTACCTAAAATCTATATACTCATAAATTTCATTTGAAGCATTTTTTACTTTAGCTGAATAAAAATAGGAAGTAAATCGTTAATAAAAAAATTAATAATGCAAGTGCTTAGGATGTATATATATTTATTAATATTAATGGGGATACTTTAAAAACGAATGAATTTTTATACTTACATCAAGATGAATTCTTATGTAAAGTACCATATATTAAGAGATTAATAATATTAAAAAAATATGCCATTGTTAACGTAGTTTCTGTTACGTAATTATTTTATGCTATGATTTATTCATTTAAAATTTAATAAAAGTATTGGAATAATAAATTTTCGTTAATTTTTAGAATTAATTATATGCATTGCTTTAATTTGTAAAGGTAAGTTTTATAAAAGCTTATTCTTAAATTTTACCAAAATTCTAACTCTTTTAAAATACAATAAAATGAAATCCTTCATTATGTTGTACAAAACAATTTTTTAATAAATTTTGGTGCATGAAATTTTAAAATTTTTCTTTTGGACAATAAATACGTATTCATTGAATAAATAAAAAGAACATTTGTGTTATGAGAAAAAAGATTTTGTTTATTTGAAACTAATTTTTGAAATAAGAATGTCTCGTCAATAAGTTAGGGGAAAAATAAAATTACGAAGAGAGAGAGAGAGAGAGAGAAATTTTTTTTATAATATGTAGCGACCGCGGAAGCCTAGTGGTCATAGTCGTGGACTAACAGCCAGCAGTTTTTCGTCAAGTTGTGGGTTTAAGCCCTGATGCCCCTAAAGACCTTCCGTATTGCCGCTGCTATTGCGCATTAAATCTGTCGATGCTCAAAGTCCTCTCCTTGGCATGGTGTGGGATTAAGAAGAGGGAAGTGTCATCCTCGTCACTCGACCGAGGCTCAAAATTACATAGTTCGTCACCAATAGCCCTCGTGTTTCTTCTGGTGCGACGTTATTAAAACCAACCATTTTTTCATTGAAATAAACTTTAACAATCCATAAATAGGTGGCATGAATAGCATAACTTAACGGAAAATAATTTTTAATCAAAACAATTTTGGATTTCTTTAAAAATAAAAACAAAATATTTATTGTCCCCTTTTGAAACTGGAATGTAAATGTTAACAATTATTATTGGTTTAATATAATTATTAGATTACATTCCAAATCATTGAAATAATCACAAACAATTTTTATTTATTTTTATCGTAATTTCATTAATTCACTTTTTAAGCCCATTCATTCAAAATAAGAAATTTCTTTTGTTTCTCCTACTTGTGAATTTTCGACGCAGTATTTTAATCAGTAATATTGAAATCCAAGCCTCACTTCCCCATCATCGGAAATCATTTGTTGTTGTGAATGATGTCATTCTCAACTCTGGTTTTATAACATAACATGTATGGTAAAGAAAAAGTCATTAAAGGACAACGTTTATATTTAGAAATGTTTACTTATCAATCTATGACTATCCAAAATAAATTTTCTACTTTATAAGTATCATAATGCTGCTACTTGTAAGATTTATATAAAAAAAAATATAAAGAAAAATTATCTGTCTCCAAATAAAAAAAAGGGGGCATTTCCATATTACTGCAATTTCAACTCAACTTTACATACAGTTTTTCAAGATTTTCACACATACTAATTACTAAGCTTACTGCCACTGCAATTAAAACAATCAAACAAATATAATCTGTTTTTGAAAATACATTGAGGAATATTGAAAACAGCGTACCAAGAAAGAAAATAGATATAATAATCTCGAAACTTTGCAAAGTATTTAAATGATGTTCGATATAAAATGATCCAAGTTTGGTAACAATGCAGAGGATTACAAACCATGAAGTGGCACAACAATCAGATAATGGGTCTTATATAAACCGGCACGTAGTGAAACATTCATAAACTTAAGGGGACTTAGTACCTTTGCACCTTCAAAAATTCGATTTTTCAAATTTGATTTTAAAAAATAGTACTAAATGTTAGGAGCACTTTAAAACAAACCGTGTCAAAATCCGACAATTATTACGCCTTGTGCAACAAAAAATGTAAATGTCTAAAGTGGCTTGTTCTATGTAATGCAATGTAAACAAACCTATTTTTCTCAGTTTGCTATTTTCACACTTTCCCACAGGATTAAAAAAAATGTTTTGCATGCAGAGCTTTAAAATTTTACATGAGTGTTCTACTTGTAAATCTTTATTCTTTGAACCTCAATTTTGTTAATAGAATGATTAGATTTTATTTTATAACATGATACATGAAAAAAAAGTTACTAAATACAAACTTGATAACTTTTTTAATTTTTCAATTTTTTTTAATGTAAGGTAAATTTAAAATTTGAGATTTACAGAATAGGGTTATTATTTAGCTTTAATTTGGTATAAGAATTATGGTTCTACTGTACATCTTTCAAAAGTTATCTTGTGGGTAACGTAAGGTAAGCTAATTTATTTTTCAAATTTTTGTACGCATATTTCATGTTGTATAAGAAAATATATTAATTTAATAGCAAAACTTGACCCAATATTTTAAACTATGGACTTTATTACACAAACTGGCAAAGTTTCATACTGAAATGAGTAAAAATTGTTGTTTTATGAAGAATCGAAAACATTTTGCCAAAATGTTCTACTTTTGATTTCGTAAGGTACTAAGTCCCCTTAACGATCACATTTAGACTCTATGAGTACGAAGAATGCAAGATTAACGTGTAAGAATACATTTCATACAGTTAAGCGAGTTTAAGAGGGGTCTAATCCTCGGAATGAAAACTGAGGACTGGTAGACGCGCCGTGTTACTCGCCAAGTTGATTGTTTGGAGTGTGCCATCAGAGCACGTTGGCAGCAGTAGACCCAAGATGGTACCCACTTGTGGAGAACTGGGTCTGAGGTGACCAGAAAGACAACAAGGATTGAAGAATCAAGAGGCAAAGCGCTTATGGATCTCACAATAACTCGTTCCACGATACAATCAAATATGGGCCTGCCAGTTTTCCCTCAAAACATTTCAATACACCTTGAGGAAGCTAGTCTACAATCCAAAAAGTCTTCTCATGTACTGCCTTTAACACCGAAATATAGGGACTTCCTCTACAGTGGTGCCAAGCCAGAGTGACGTGGAATGCCACAGACTGGCAAAGCATGTTTAGTGGTGAATCCCAGTTTTTTGGGGGGACAAATGATAACTGCATGAGGGTGTTGAGGTGCCTTGACGAACTGTACGATTCTACCCACACTGTCGCGTGACAAACTGCCTGCTCAGCAGCCATAATGATAGGACCCTATGATAGCTGGTCCACTCTAATTTTGGTACGGGTAATCTTAGCGGTATAGAATTATGTTGATGACACTTTTCGATCCCGTTTCATTTCCTAAATGGTCTTCATGGACAATTTTTCAGCAAGATGATGTTCTTCTAGCTAGAGTAGCTCAAAACTTTCTACGTCTTATTCAGAGTCTTACATGGCTGTACCGCTCTCCAAACTTGTTCCTTATGGATCTTTTTGAAACGAGCTGAAATGCCAGATACCGCTGTGTCACTCTGTATATGATTCGGAGGTGGCTGTTCAAGATTTAAGAGTCCATCTGCCTCAGGACTACATCCGACGTCTAAACAACTCAAAGCCGAACCATGTTGCGTCCTTATAGCAGCAGAAAGCTGTCCGATGAGCTACTGAAGTTACACTGACTGTATTTTTCTAATGCTACGCACTATAACTGCTTAATTGTCTTGATTTTGGGATCTAGTGAATCTCTTACCTGTATGATAATATATTCTGAATTTCATTTAAGTCCAGTGCGTTATTTTCAACGCACCATCTTTCCCTCCTTTTTTCAACGCACCGGACGCAAGTGGGTACCATCTTTCCCTCCCTTCCTGGTGCGTTATTTTCAATATTCCTATGTGTTTTTACAAAAAAAAAAAATTAGAAAATTTTCCATTTATATCGTTTTGCACTAAAAGAGTAGTAGTCCTGAAACTATCTTAAAATTTTCCAAGATTTGCTCAATATTTCAAAAATATCTTTATAACTTTTTTATTTCTTATCTTTTTTCGAACTCAAAATTCAATTCGAAACTTTACTTTTGATCACTTTCAGACTATATTAGGTGTGATGGAGGCGATTATATTTTCTAATGCCACTAAGAATTCTATTTTCATCTTATTTATATTAATTTCTACTCCTTGTATGTATTCCTGTATGTCCTTCCTATCAGTAGATTCAAAATCCATCTGACCATTTGTTTAATCAAATTACAGCACTACTAGTTTCAAGTGTGTTTTTTTTAATTTGTTTATACTACTTCCTCTTTACTGTCTATTTATCGTTAACGTTTATTAGCGTCGCACTGAGAAGCAACGCTTGGGCTGTTGGAGACGGATCTCGTAATTTTAAACCACGATCAAGTGACAAGGATGACACAAGCGTGTACCTCCCTCTTCTAATTTCAACACCACACCAAAAGGAGGACTTTGAGCCTAGACAGATTTAACGAGCATCAACCCCGATTACATTGTGGGTCTTCAGTGACATTAAAGTTCGAACCCATGACTCGATGAAAACCGCCGGCCATGTCACAAAACATGCAGAATGTAATTTAAAAATGAAAACAGGACATTAGAATGAAAACAGAATACAGCATTAAAAAAAGGAAATGTTGCATTTGTCCTTGAGATTGGTTGGGATGTACCCCAAAAACAGTGAAGCACTGTAAATTTCTGTCATTTGACATTAATGGTGGACATCTAAATTGAACTGTTTCAGTTTATTTCGGAATGCCATTTCGTATAAGAGAACAGGAGACCACACAAAGGCACAGGATGTGATTTCAGTGTTACCAGTGATTCAACAAACAGAAAAGAGAGGAGGCTTCCTAGAAAGCTTTTAGAAGATGCAATTTTGTTTTATAATTGTTTGATATTCTGAAAGATGAAACTTGATGTTGAGGTAGCTTTATTTACCATCACGCCATTCCAATGGAAAGTTTGAATAGCTCATTGCATATGTACGAGTATCTATCAAAATTCACAGTACTTAAAAAGTACTACAAATATGATTTTGAAAAAAGAAAAAAGAAAAAAAAAGGGTATAGAGGAATAATCAGCCCTTTTGAGGGTATTTTGTTGCTATTATTTCTTCTAAAAGTATTTATAAGATACTCTAGCTGCTATTATTGTATGTTATTAATTACTAAAACGAGCAAGAGATATTTCGAACAAGTAGCATCAAGATATCAATCGGCCTTTGTATTTCTTGTTTATATACCTCCAGAATTGAAACTCGTGTTTTTTCCATCACTTAGATTTGAATATTGATTGTTTAAAAACTTTTGTCGTATAGTTTATTTCAATTATTAAACATCATGAATCACCGTCATAACCACAACAAAAAAAATTATCTTTCAACCCTTTTCTTAGATTATGAATGATTTTATATACATTTCATATATATTTTAATGCATTCAAAGAGTTTCTTAAATCTTAAATGAAGATGAATAAGTACCGTATATTTCCACAAATAAGACGAGCTATAAATTTTCATCAAAGTTTTATTGCTTTAGCATGTATCTATCCTATAAGACAACCTGAAAGAATATCAACGGCCTATGAATTTAGTTTAGATCAGCGATCCTCATCTGGAACAAATTTTAGTTTCTTGCATCTGGCTGCACTGCTTACAGAAGCAAGTGCCGAATCGCGAATTCACGTGTACCTCTAACAAATCTTCCAAAAAGTGTGGGATTTCCATGCTGTAGTTGACACTGAAGAAGATTTGTTATGGGATACTGATAATTAAGCGGAAATCGATTTGCTATGTGCAGAATGGGACCCATATGATGAGCTTCTCAACAACTAAAATGAGGATGTATTTGAGGAGCTATTTGCCTCTGAACTCAAACTGTAGGGAACTTTTTGAGCTCACCGGTTTTTTGATGGAAACTCTTGATCATAGAACAGAATAAATAGTTATGGTATCAAATTTTTTTTTACTCAAATTTTCAAAATTATTACGCAATCTTTATTTTACCATAATGCAAACATCATAATAAGACAATGAATGGAAAGATAGCAAATAGCCTTTCCCCCCTAAAATATATTTTACGAAAAATAAACAAAAGTAACAATATTTTAAATTATAATAAATTAAAAAGCATGAAATTTTTTAATGACTTAGCTGTTATGTTTTTTATTGCAAAGTATTTTACGCCTGCAGTAATTGTTGAAATCTGCAACCTTATGTCATCTTCAGCACCCAATCTGTTTCTGTATTTTGTTTTCATCTCAGAGTACAAAGAGAAAGATTTTTCGCATACATAGGTTAAAACGAATGACATTAGATGTTTCACAGCTCTCTTGGTAATTCCATGGTACTCTTTTCTAATGTCAATCCAAAAATGTATTATAGCAACTTGATTAGACTTAATAATTTCAATGGAATGTCGATCCATTTATCAATTTGTTGTTCTTTCTTTTTTGAGGAGTTCTGAGGTGTCACGGTCTTGGAAAGGGTTTTGAATCCAAGATAGTTTTTCTTTTTGGTTTGAGTATCGGGATGACTGCTGCTGTTTTCCAGGAATCCAGGAAGTGACCGAGATCTAGCATGTATTGAATTATATTTCTGAGTGAGAAAATACAGAGATGGGGAAGGTTTCTGACCATTTTATTGGTTATTCCTTCTCTTCCAGGTGCTTTTTAAATTTTATGGCTTTGATGAATTGAGCTATTTCAGAGGCTAGTGGTGAAGAGGGAAGAGAGTGCTATGGAAGTTATTTTAGTTGGCTAGAAATCCATGAACGACATGTGTCACTGTTCTGTCATGAGTAGGTGTATTAATATTATTTAATTTGAAATGACTTTGGAGAGAGTCAGCAAGTATTTCAGCTTTGTTTATGTCACTAAGAGCGATACTAGCTGGGCCTTTAAGGGCAGATACTGGGGATCTCATTTGTCTGAAAACTTTGGCCATACCCCAAAGGGTACCACTTTCAGCGTTCCAGACTTTCGAGAGTTTCTTCCCATTCTTTGTTTTTATATAAGGACATTTTTCGCCAGATTTCGCTTTGAATTCTGTTTAGTTTTTGTGTATCAGCAGGGAATTGGGTGATTTGTCATATTTTTCTAGATTTGTCCTTTCTCTGAATAGTTGTCCGAGTTCTCTATCGATAAATATCTGTTTATTTGTCTGTATTGGTTTGGAGGCGATTTTATGTGTACATAAATGTTTTGTGTCAGTTCGGCAACCTGTTTATCAATTTCCTCTCCGCTTTGTGCTTTGGGTAGTGTGAATGGTTTGATTGTGTTTTCTAATAGTTTTTGTCTAAAAATTTCCGAGCTGGTTGTTAATTTTGGTTCTGGCATTTGATATTTATTTTGCGAATCAAGTTGTAACATTACTGGATTGTGATCACTTCTCATTTCGAGTTGTGGTTAAATTTAGTGGGGCCAATGAAAATTCAAAGTTAGAGCAATGTCAATGATGGGGGCGGAGTAGTGTCTGACTATGGGTGGGGCTAAGATTTCTTTACCGTTCTTATTAACAAAATTTCGTAATATGTTACCTCTGGATGTGTTATGTGTTCAGCCCCATCTTGTGTGATTTGCATTAAGATCTCCGCAAGTTGATGAGATCGGCCCTACACACCGACCAGTTTGCTGTAGTTATTTCGATGCATTTCTGTCAACAAAGCCTGTACCAATGAACTCCTTGTACGAATGCTATCAGGCGTCTTTCAAAGAGCTCAAGGTATGGAAGCAGCAACTTTCAACCTGCTTGAAGAACTTGTATTAGATTCAAAATACTGTCGGGGTCCAAGTTACGATAATGCTTTTAACAAGTCGGGAGTGTATTCAGGTCTTCAATCGAGAATACGAGAAAAAATCTCCTTGCTGAGTTTGTACCATGTGCAGCCCATTCCTTAAACAAAGCTGGTTGTTTTGCTGTGGAAAAATCCTGCACTGAAACTACTATATTCTTTTCTTTTGTACAAGGACTTTACAGTTTATTTCGTCGTCTACTCATAGATGGAATGTCTATGAGTAGATGACGAATGTATCATGAGATCATGTACAAAGAAGCAATTAACAAAAGCTGAAAACTGAACATAGAATTCTTATGGTGAAATCGTTTACTGAAACTAGATGGACTGCAAGGGAAGTTGATTTCAGAGCTCAAGTTACAAGTCGTAACGAAATCAAGAACGCCCTTGAAGATTTAATTGAAAATAATACTCAGACACCTGACATGCGAGTCACAACTGAAGGATTCCGTAAAACTCTAGAAAGTTTTCAGACTACTTTGTTAAGGATGATATGGAACGAAATCTTACAGAGGGTGGCCAAAACTAGTGAGATACTACAGAAGGAAGAGCTTGATCTTCTTGGCGCTACTGAGGAGTTACTCTCATTATCTTTTTTTTTCCTGATAAAAGATCCAACTTTGATTATTACGAGGCAAGAGAACTGCACCTAGCTAACATGCCTTAGCTCAGCTATGAATAAATCAGAAAAAGGAAATTTTTTTCAAATGAAAAAAAAAAGACTCAGATTTTGAGAGAATGTATCTAAGACAAAGATTTCGATCTGGAGTTTTCTTACCGATTACTGATAATCTTGTTACAAAATTAAGCAAAAGAAGGGATTTCAACAAAGCTCTTAACACAATATTCCAGATATTCAGAAATCTTCACGAAAAGGAGCAAGAAGATGTGACAAAACAGGCAAAATACTTGGCTCAAAGTTCACCCAAAAACATTCATTAAGTACAGTTTCAGCAAAAGAGTCTAAATTTCAAAATGTATATGAAAGTGGAAAAAATAACAACCAGAGGAATCTCTTCCTACATCAAGAAAAACAAGTTGGAAAATACCTTCCAAAATTTAGAAGTTGCAATGAGAATTTACTTTACTCTTCCTGTGACAAACTGTACATCAGAGAGAATCTTTTCTGTCCTTAAGAGAAAAAAGACTTAAATGAGATTTACAATGAAAATGAAAATCTTAACAGTTTGATGTTGCTATGATAAAGCTCGAAGAAAACCTTTGTTGTACAAGTATAATGACAGTGACTCAACAAAGAATGAGGATGTCTAAAAGTAAATGATAATAAGGTAATAAGCAAAAAAAAGATGATAATTAACAAGTTTATACAATAATGTATACTTTATACTGTAATTGCAAGATATTTCATTAACTTACTGTACTAATTCACAAAAGGATGGGTGAGTGGTCCATGATGCCGCAAGGTAAGGAATGAACAAGAGTGGCCATTTAAGCCACTATCCTTTCCTTATTGCTGCCGATTGTCGGTCCAGGACACTATGGGTCCACAGGTAGTGGATAATGGAAATACTCTCTAAAGAGCAAAAATAAAGAAAGGGATAAAGAGTAAGAGAGTTAAGGGAAAATCCCTCTCGAACCAAAACTGACAAGAAAAAAACTGAAGGAGAGAGAACTCTGGAAATAGTGGGGGAGGAGGAGTAACATTTTGAAATGCCTAGAATGCCGGAAAAGTTAAAAACGGCCCAAGATCCGATATAGTAATGATCAAAACAAGTTATAGAATTCAAATGAAATATAACTTTATATATTTGTTAGCAGTATTTTTAATATTAAGTAATTGAACTTCGTGTTTTGTTGGAAAGGCAAAATTTGCTACATTAACAATCATTTCAGATTATTAATTTTTTTAACACTTTCGCTTCTAAATCGTATTACAATTGCCCATATTAAATTTACAAAAAAAAAAAAAAAATGAAAATGATTGATGAAATCAATTTATTTGCTTAAAATATACCTGAAACATGCATTTAATTCATGTTTTTAAAAAGTGCTAGCTTTTTCAGTAATCCGATATCCTTTCCAGCAACCAGGCATATTATGCGACTAGGTTCATATCCAGAGAAGTAATGAAGCATTTGGCACCGTATTCGAAAAAGCTGTTGATATTGGCGAGAGAACTGTTTGTCTCTGTAGCCCTGCAATCTGCCGTGCCCTCTCCTTGCTTTCCCCTCTCCTCTTTTTCAGTAATCATCCTTTCTTTAGCGAGTTTTGTGGAAAATAGGTTCTATCGTGTGTCACTAATCATTGATATATTGAATTTCTATTTTCTAGAGTTGGTCGAATTGAGTGTTAGTCTTTTTTGTAAATATGCTTTGTTCCTGTCTGTGAAAGTAATGAAAATAGAAAACTTTTTTTTGTGAAATTTCACTTGGAGCAAAAAGCTATGTCTCAAGCAGAGAGCGTAAATACAGATTTCCTGCCAATTATTTATGATATCATCCGAAGGTAATATGGAAACATTATGAATCAAATTTTAAATCTTTACTTAGAATTTAATAATATTGATATGAGTGAATACTTATGTGTATTTTTTTCTTGTTTTGCCATATGTAACAGTATTTAAATTAGCTGAGAAATATTCATTCAAAATTATTAATTTTTTTACGATTTTGGTGTGCAAAGCCTATAGCTATCAACTAAATGCAATTGTTAATTATATTAAAAGAGGTTATTAATTCAGAATTTGAATAATCATTAATGTCATAAGATCTATTGAATTTGTGAACAAAATTGCTTCAAAAATTGCATTTTTTTTTTTAAAATTATGTGTTTGAAATCGATAAATATATATTTGCAAGTTTATATATTTAGCAGAATTTTGTTTCAAATATTTTTCATTTTGATCAGAACAGATGTTCAGAAAAATCCATTTTTGATGTAAAAAAAAAAAAAAAATTAGATGCTTTTTGGAAATCTCAAAATAAGCAGTCAGAGAGTTGAGAAATTTCTAAGTACTTTATTCTTTCAAATATGTTAAAGTTTTACTCCCATTATGTATTAATTGAAAATGAAGTTATTTTAATATGATTCAAAAC
>BMAW01096940.1:62523-230848 GCA_019974015.1 Nephila pilipes | reverse complement strand
CAAAAAAAATAAGTTCATTTTCTTTTGTTGTTAATAATAATTTCTCTATTTTCTTTTGTTAATAATAATTTCTCTATTTTCTTTTGTTGTTAATAATAATTTCTCCATGTCATATTGATGTTGAATTTGCATTAATACTAATGATTTTATGACTTGGAAATGAAAATAACTTTGGAAAAATGACTGTATTAAAACTCTAAACATATTTCTATTATGCTGGAAATTCTATAGTTAACGTGTTCACTGTCTCTGGTGCGTTTGTGGACTTCTTCAGAAGCTGCACTAACGTAAAGCATATAATTTATGATAATTGACCGATGTCCCAGAACATTGCTGTTTACGAAGTTTTGCCCTTCTGATGCATCAGTGTTATTAATAGACTTCATTAGGAGTTTCTCAGAAAAGAAATAAAAATAATAATTTATAGATTATATATATTAGACTCTCTTGTGCAGTCAAATAATATTCAAAAATTTAGAACTAACACTGAATTAATAGAAATTTATAAATTTTGCCTATATCCCTAAAATATAGTGGCTATCGTATTCCAGTTGTCATGGTCATTGTTTCCGTCGATTGAAGTGTTCAAGTCTTGATGCCACCCAAGACTCATTGCATTGCTAGACTGATGCACATTAAATCTGCCATGGTCCCAATTCCTCCCATTTTCATAATGTGGAAGTTTGGAGATAGAAGTGCCACTATATTTTATTTAGGTATTATCCTCCTCATTTCAATGAGATTCAAAATTATGAGGTCCTTTGCTAATAATTTTGAATCTCAATGAAATGAGGAATACTATCCTTTGCTAATAGCCTTGATGTTGCTTCCAAGTACAACATTAATAATAAATCAATCTCTAAAATATATATTTCATTCAGTGAAGTTCAGTTTGTAATCTTGTAACAATGTTTTAAAAATTAACCCATTCCCTGTTAGGTACTTTTTGTGAAGCCCATTTTAATATTCAGCAAAGTCATTTATATGGCAAAATGGTCTAAAACTCTGGCAGGTTCTCTAGGCAATGACTTTGGTTGTTTTTCAAGCTTTTTTACTTTTGTACATTTGTTCTTGTATATTTTCATCTTTGTTGCTGTTCCTTCTGTATTGCCTTGCTATTGGAAATAAAATAAAAATAAAAAATTCAGCAAAGCAACACTACCAGCATTGCAGTGATTCAAAATAAGTAGAACCTCTTTTTAAATAAAATTATATATGAGAAATTACTTACATAGATTCTTGCTCATTCTCAAGTATGTCTGTATTCCTCAATAGTTCATTCTATAAGTTATCTTACTTTATAAGAAATAAAAAAAGGCAAAAGATGTTCAAAAATTTTAATAATTTTTATATGATAACTAGATGTAATTGTCAATTATTTTGCTAAAGACTTGATTTTTTTTTCTTTCTCTTTTCAATTCCTGATATATGCATTTGATTTTCTTTTTACATTGCAGGATACTTTTAAGTTGACAGGATGATATTTAACATGAAACACAAATATTGGTTCAAAATCTTGTAAGGCAAGCCTGTTTGTAAAAAAAAAAAAAATTTAAATACAAAACCAAAGACCTAAGACTCAAAAATAAGAGTATGAAATTGATGGAACATTTTCAATTAAGTTATTTATTTGCCATGTCAGTCTTGTCAGCTTATGTCATATATGGTAGTTAAATTGGTGTCATTTCTGTGAAAAATAACTTGAAAAGCTAAAATTTTAGTTGTAGAGGAAAGAAAAAAAAATTTTTTTTTGATGTGCAACACGAGGTTTTAAGTTGGATCCTCCCAAACTGTTATTGGAAGAAAATGTTATAAGAACTCATTCAATATACTTTCAGATGTTTGTTGTATACTATGATGTTTTTGATTTCATTTATTGTAGTGTGATACTGTTTTGAAAATAAAGTGAGAATTTTTTTTTTTTATTTTTTTTTCATCAGCTATTGGAACTGATGTGCATGAAAAATATGTTTTAAACTTCTATCAAGAAAGGCTATCCCCAAACTATTGTGCTCTTGGAATTCTAAACATTGCCAAGTAGTAATACAACACCAACAACTTTATAATTGGAGTTTTTAATAGTGTTGTAATGTCACGAGATTCGGGATTATAGTCTTTGTTGCTCTATATCCCACAAAAATCAATCAATGTCATTGAGTAAGTTCATTCTTGTTCCAGATTAGAAATTGATAAATCAGAAAGGGCAACATTCTCTACACTCGTCTTCAAAAGGTGAACAAAGATGTTGTAGAGTATGTTCTTAAAATAAAAAAGGCGAGAAACACTATGTATTTCTGTAGGTTGATGTGTATTGGTCTCTGCATAATATACTACTTTGAGAAGTGGCTCATGCTTACAAAATTGTAAATGACATAGTGATGCATTTAAACTGGAGTGTACACTCTATAAAAAAAAGTATTTATAATAATCTAGACAAAATGTATAATATATGTATAGAACAAATCTGTATTACCACTTCTCCAGTGTGCAGAGTAACATAAGATTAAATCTATTCAGTTATATAATTTACTCTAAGAATACATTTTTTGACTTTATCACAAATTGTTGCAAATAATTTTCATCCTCAAAATGTAGATAAAAATATAAATACAAAATAAGCTAATTTTTAATTGTGAAAAATATGAGTTTCTATATTGGCAATATTAATTGTTGGTATATTTTCTTATTTTGCATTATTGTGAGTAAACTAATCATAAATCCATCAGTTTTTTTCTGTTCTTAAATAAAGTAAAACTACAATCCATAAAAAAGTCAATCAGTTTTTCTTCGTTATTTTAATTTGATTGTATACTTTTTATAAGTTAATTTGTCAAATTGTATTTTCATTCTTTTTTTGCTTTCCAGTATTGAAAAAGAAACTTATGAAACTACCCAGAAACCACATGAAAATGCTGATACCAACTTGAAGATCCCTGAATTAAGAACCAAGCTACAGCAGTGTCGAGAACAAATTCAAAAACTTCCAGGTATTGATTATACAAAAGAGGAACAGTTAAGAAGATTGGAAGCTCTGCGTGAGCAATTGATTCAGAAAAGGCAGCTTCTTTTGAAATATAAAAATATGTGTCACTTTGACAATCCAAAAATTTAAATAGTTATAAAAAAAGACTGGTTAAAAATGTTTCTAAAATTAATTTCAAAACATTTAATCAAGATGAAATCATCATTTTTCTTACGTAATGCCAAAACTTTTTGTTCAATCTATGATAAAAATTTTGAATATTTCAGAAATAAAATTGAGTATAAAAATTCAGTAATTCACCTTGATGATAATTTACTAAAGTCTAAAATTGGTGGACCTGGATGTTCTTTTATAATCAAAGAGCATGATATTCAAACAGAAGAACATTTTAGGCATTTAACTCATCGGGAAAATGTGATGAAACTTTCGGCTCTTGAAGTAAAAGATCTGTTATTTTTAATGGCTAACATAAAAATAGATACATCAAAGTATGCCATTATTCTGAAATATTTAGATGAGAAATGTGCCATTAGTGTTGAAAGATGGTCATTAGATCTCGCTTTTTATATTCTTGATGCTTGGTTCATAATTTGGGGACCAAAAGTGTTCAAAAGGCATTATTATTCTGCTGTCGCTAGTCTGTGGGGAAGAAGAATGAAAAAATGCTCCAAATTTAATTTAATACTAATGCTATATTTCATTGGCATGAGTAAAAATTCTCCTCCTTTCTTAATGGAATCAGTAGAAGAAAGAATGGAAGCTTTTGCATCTTATTTTTCTGATGAAGAATGGGCTGTTGCGTGTTTGAGTTTTTTTAAGACAAGTACTCAAATGAACTCTAATTTACTTCTGAAACATGCTTGTCAAGCTGCAGAAAATCTCCTTTTAAAAGGTGACCGTTTCAATGTTATTAGTATACTCAAATGTTTACGACTGTCCAAATACTATAATGAAAAATTATGGGAAATTTTAAAAAGATATACTCTGAATGAGTATAATACATTCATATTTGTTGAATGTACTAATTTTCTTGCTACCTTTGCAACACAAAATGTGTATGAAAAAGAATTGTTTAACTGTCTTGAAACAAAAGGACTTCAAGCTCTTCAAACTGAAATGAATTCTCTGACTGAAGATGAATACAAAAATATTAAAACTCACCCTTCTCTTAAAAGTAGGGTTAAAGATATTGCAAGATTTTTGTGGGCTTTGACCTGCATGGGACATAATGTTAAAGAAGAAACAGTGGATTTTTTAACTGATATTATAAGACAGCGATGGAAAATGGGTGAATTTGATAAACAAGTACATATTTTAATTGATTACCTGCAATCATTATGTTTAATTCGATATTATCCATGCGATATTTTATTAAACGTATTACAGACATCCACTTTGAGAAAAATTCTTTATTTAAACAGATCTAAACCTAAATATCAACTTTATTTTTTGCAAAGAAGTACCCAAATCGAAGCACCTAATGTTGAAATTTGCATGAAAAATATGTTTAATCCCATCCCTAAAAGTTTAGATAAAGACATCAAAGAAAGAAATGGTTTTCAAGCATTCATAGATATTTTAAATAAAACTTCAATCAAAAATTACAAATGCTGCTATTTTATGCCACATATCATGATTTCTGGTATAGTACTTGGTATCGATTGTAATAAATCTGAACTATCAGAGGAAGATCTAGCTAAAAAGTTTTCTGTGTTACAAAAATATCTTAGAGAAGGAATTATTTCAAATCAAATGGAAGGCTTTTTAAAAAATGATAGAGACTACATTTGTGTGGAAATACTGGATCCATCAGTGTGTGTTAATGATTCTGCAAAACCTGTTGGATTAATGGCAACTAAAATGCGACAGTTAAAAACATTGAACATGAGGGTTGTTGCATTAACTTCAGATGATATAAATAAACTATCTTTAAAAGATATATCTAAAAATTGTGAAGATATAAATGAAATAATTAAGTTATTGTAAAAATACTTTTTTCTTTATATCGTTGTAAAGGTTTTAATAAAAATAATTTGAATTATGCTTTTCTTTAAATTTTACCTTATTGGAATTTGTTTGAACAAGTATCCGATAGAATATTTATATATCAAATTTTATAAGAAGAGAATTATTTTGAACCACATACTATAATATGTATTGAAAAAAACACATCAATTAAAAAAATTCACATAACTTTTAAGTTTCAACTTAGATTAGCTCATTTCTTTTTAGTAGTGACATTAAAATTCTTTTAAAATAACTTTCCATAATTTTTCAAAATATTTTGTATTCATTTTTTTAGAGGAAATAGCTAAACTTTATTTATCAATCACTCTTCCAGGTGTTGAAAATACTATCATTCTTGCTCATATAAAAAGTAATCCATTATATTAATATAATTTTTAAGCTTATATAAGATTTTAACTTAAATATAAATCAACAAGTTTTTTTTTTTTTTTTTAGAAAACATTTACTGATAACTTCTTGTTTCGGAAATAACTACAAAATGATATATCTAGGAGTCAGTCTTGTTTGCTCTTGAACATGCAAAATTATGCAGCATCTTGTTAGATTTATTCTGTCACTCAAGTTGAAATTTATCTGTATTAAAATGAAAAATTTGTAATCATATCTCTCAAATAATGTTTAAAAACACTTGTGTACGAAAAATGTGTCTGACAAAGTTAAAACTTAGTTTCTGTTCTGGCCATGCTTGGAGAAAAGTTTTTTTAAAAATAAGATTCAGTTGAAAAGTATACATCAAAAGAGACATTGAATACAGCAGATTTTATCACACGAAAACATATGTACATAATATCCTAGGTGACCTTCACAATATATTTGATTGTGTGGCGACTCTTTTCTACAACAACATTGGAAATTAAAATGCCTTACTTAACCAGCCAGAAAAGATGTATTTTCAGCCTGGTTGGTAAGAGCATGAAAAAAAGCAACCGGTCAACTTTCTGTCCTACCCACTGGACCAGGGTTCAAAACAACTGACATCCAAGGTCACAACTCTCTCCCCCTCCTCGGGGTTGGAAAACCACTAGCCGCTGAAGTGGTGACTCAGGACTTAACACTAGATGGCAGCACAACCTATAACTACTGATTGCAAAACACTTGCCTCTGTTCGTCTAAGACAAACACACACAAAATCACGACTAGTGATATTCCAGCTCAACACGAGACAGCCGATGACTCAAATGGAAATTGTCCCAAGCAAAACTCAACAAGGAAGGGGATATATATCAATTGCAGTAATGCTGAAAAAAAGCAACCTTCCGTACAAACCAATGTATCTCTTCGTATCATCACAATGATACTGGAGGGGGAGTATGCGGCGATTCCCTTCTACAACAACGTTAGAAATTAAAATGCCTTACTTAACCAGCCAGAAAAGATGTCTTTTCAGCCTAGTTGGCAAGAGCATGATAAAAAGCGACTGGTCTAGGATTCGAAACAACGCTGCCGCATCAACTCTCTTCCCTCCTCAGAGTGGGAAAAACCACCAGCTGCCGATATTGTAATAATTGGTCCTTGAAAATTACAAAATAGAATATATTCACTAATTTAATAAATTTTCAATATTTACATAAAAAATAATTTAATACAATCATAAGTCAAATTTGTCTTGAAGTTAAAAAAATATTTTTGATTACATTAGGAAAAGTGTATTTTTCCAACATTTTTATAATTTTTTTGTTCAATGCTTTTCTTTTCCCTCTATACGCCTTGACCAAGAACAGTAATCTAATGCATTAACAAAATCAGATCTCCCTAAAAAGCCACATATTATATGTGATAGAAGTCAAATTGCAAAGGATTTTCTTTTAGGAAGAAAAAAAGTAGACTACAAATTTATCAAAAGAAAAAGTTTTATTTATAAAACCATTGTATTTATTAAAAAATTGTTGAAATAACTAATATTAAAAAGTCGTATAGAACATAATCAACTTTTACAACGAAAAATATCAGCTGCACACTAACCAAAAAAAGAAACTTTCGTTCTCCAATTTGAATCCATAGTGAAATTTTTAATGTTGTTCATTGGAGCATTTTTCAATAAAATTAACTATGTATCTCAAGTATTAATTCAAAATTCAACATTGGTTTTTGAAAACAATGAAATTAGGACACTTAAGAAAAAGCACTATGAAACAAATAACAAGAAATTAAAATTTTACAGAATGAAGTAATTAATATAAAACGCTTTTAAAATAGGTTCAATAGAGTACATTTGAAAAATGGATTATACTTTAAATACAATCTTATTTTATATTACTGAGTCTTTTGTATTAAATTTCAAAGTTAAGTTTTTTTATCAATATGAATGAAGCCTTAATACATTTTGAATGTTGACCTATTTTTTGAGAGAATGTGATCCCAATGGAGAGAATAAGTCAACAAAGGACACTGTATATTGCATAACTCTCTATCCAGAAAAGAACAAGGGGTGTTCAAATAAAAACTGTTAACATATTTGTCTCCAGAGTCACACAGGCAGAACTGGTCAAGTTCAAGTGGGAGCAGCTTGACCATCCGCCCTACAGCCTGGACATGTCACCCAGTGATTTCCATGTGTTTAGTTCCCTGAAAGGGAAACTCTTCAACTCAGACAAAGACGCTGTGAAGGACTGGGTCTCGTCACAGCCACAGGAATTCTGGGAACAAGGAATCCTTTGGCTCGTTAATCAATGGGATTGTTGTGCTCAGGCCTATGGTGTATACTTTGAATAAAGTTTTTATTTTTACCCACAGTGTCGTTTCACCTTTGCATTTGAACACCCCTTATAAATAGTAAATTAGTTGAGGGGCACATGTTTACTAATTAATAAAATGTTTATTTGTTATAACACCTCAAAAATATTTTTAAAAAAACTTTTTATATTGCTTTATTTTTGTACATTCCAATCTTATAACCCATTTCTATGTACAATTAGGTATGGTAATCAAGAATTGTATGTATCCCCAATAATGAAACTTTTTGTGCCTTTATTTTTCAAACAGTTGTAACTGAATTCAAAATTATTATTTCAGACTTAAGTCGTCCTAAGTGGGTATATCAAGAAGATATATAATTTCTGCCAAACTGAAATCTTATATATATTTTATTAGACTTCTAAAACTAAGGAGGGAAAATCAGCCAATTTAATACTTGTTTTAAAACATTATAGGAAAAAAAAGTGAACTATTGTAGAATATCTTGTAAATCATCTTATTTAAAAGGGAATACATACTTTCATAAATGGTAGAAGTGTACTGGTTTTCTTACAAAGGCTGCATAATTTTTAATTTGTATATTTTTATTGATAAAATTGATACTTATATATTTTTAATGATAAAATAAGAAATAATTGTCCTTTCTTACAAATCCACTACAGGAGTCCCCACTTCATCTAGATATTCCCAAGCTAAGATTATTACTGCTAAATGAATAAAAAGATAATTTTAACTTGCTTTGGGTTGTGCCTTTTCCGAAAGGATCATATATCACAGTTTGAGAACCAATACATTAAATATCATTGCCAAATAAGTTTTTTTTTACTTATTAAAATAATTCTTGAAGATATTATATCTTTGAACAACAATAATTCTATATATTTCATTATTTACTTTCCTTTTATTTATGAACTCATTGATTGGTGGCAAAAATCTATATTTCAAGTACAAATGTTTTTGATTTGAGAAACAGTGGTAGCCTGGAGCAATAGTTGCACAATGAACTAAAAAATCACTTAATATTAAATGGAATGAGTTTTAAAATCCTAAGATGGCAAAATATGGAAGTAGAGAATATTTGTATTCAGATGACCAGGCTGCATTAAAAATTTATTCTGCTTTAAAGCTTTTTATTTCAAATTATTCAGGGTATGCACATCTATCCAAAAATCGTTTTGGAAACTCTCTTAAGAATCTGTTCTCCCTCCAGCAAATATACCAGAAAGAATAATCTGCATTTTTCATCATGTATTAAAAAAACTATCACATTCACATAACAAAGTGTCAGAATTCAATTTTACAAAAAATGAAATTTTGAGTGTAAGATACTAAATGAGATACTGATCTAGTCATTTGATTGTAGTCCAAAACTATAAAAATAGCTCTACGAAAGCTCATTATACAGGCTATCAAGTTATACTTATTCAGAAAATTAAATACTACAGTGATAAAATATGCCAAAAATATTCAGTAAATGGTGTCAGAAGCAAAAAAAATTCTGCATCTCTTTCACTAACCTTCAAATAATCCTTATTCTTAACAGAATACTGTTTAAAGCATTCATAATGCTTCAGGAAACTGTAAAAAAGCCTCTTTCAGATTATTCATGGGATATTTCTACTAAGTATGAAAAATATACACCTTCCATTACAATCAAGACTAAAGTGACCCAGTGGTTTAGGTTGCAAGTTTTAACCATTGGTAACATACCAGTTATATTGTAGGAAAAAGTCTTCATTTTTACATTAGACTATCTAATGGAATACTGAGGGTTTTGATACTTATTAATTGAAATGTATTGGAAAATTATCCTGATGTAGAGTAAAAGTTTGGCAAGTGAGGTACCAACTAGGACATTGTTCTCATTATTAATTTATGGTTCAAAATTACAGAGCCTGTCACCTCCATCTATCATCAATGCAAGCAAATATTTATCTTGATCCCAAGGTTAGAAAAGGGAAGTCCACAAATGCATGGAACAATATATGCAGACACATAATTGATGTTAAGACATATGTATATACTATCGCCTTAAAGTCCCCAGAAATTCTAGCCTAACACTTTGTACTGTGAGGCAACTCTCACACTTTCCTAACATTTCTCTAGATAATCATGAGCAAGAACACATTCTGAGTCAATCTCACTTTTGAACATTGAATCAATCATAAAATATTTTAGACTTGTCTCTATATACAAATTTAATTGTGCTACAACTGAATAAACATTTTAATTAAAAAAAAGTTTTTTAATATAATATTGTATATAATTAAACTAATTAAAATGTTAATTATATTGACATATTTTTTCAAAAAATACAAGTTTAATGAAGAAATGAAATCAAGTATTTAATTTATTTGAACACCACTTTAGAATACTCTAATACAATACAGTTAGTTCACTAAAGATCTACTCTATTATATCCTTTTTTTTAAATTTCATGTACATTTATTTGCTATATAAATATATTTTAAAAGGATATTAAAGTTCTCTGGGTTCTATTGTTACATTCCTTTTGCAAGACTCTAGAGGGAAATGACATTGCAGCTGGTTAGTCATAAATTCTTTCCTCACATTTCACCACAGATGTTAGATTTGGAATGATGATGGTTGATATTTCTCCTAATTCGGGATAATAAAAATATTCACATGTCGGAATGTGAATGCCTGTTTGGATGTTATTTTGGTCCAAAAGTAAAAGATCCATCATCTATAGCCCATTATACATTTCATTTGAAATGATATACAAAAAAATGAAAGCATAAAATGATAAATAAATTTATATCAAATTTACCAAAATGTAATTCATGTTGGTATATTTAAATTTTTTTCACAAAAATCATGCAATGTTTCTTAAATTATATAAAAGCCAATTTTGTCACTTCAAACTTAAAGATAATTTTTCCTTTAGTTGTGAAAATAATGACAAATAAATACTAAGAATACAACATTGTTTCAAGATCCTACATCTTTAATTTGTACAAGTTTATGAGACTACTAAATTTTTTTAAAAGCTTCATTCAAATGGTTTTCAAAATATATCCAAAACCCAGAATTAGATGCAATAAATGCATTCTCTTTGTCAATCAACTTTATCTTTTTCTGTCTTTATTCTTTTACATGATGAATTAGTTCTTCGTCTTTGTTTTTTCCACTTACCCAAACCTTTACCATACCACCCTGACAATTTTATATTAGTCCTAGTTGTACCTTCTGGAATTTCAGTTTTAATGAAATAAGTCCGTGAATCTATTTGTTCAGCATTTAGCTTCAAAAGTGTGCTGGCTGATGCAATATCTAATAGTTTTACAAAAGGCTGTAAGTTTTGATTAGATTCATCAGTCCCGATCAAGTAATCATTATTAGAACAGAGGTCTAATTCATTTTTCATTGAAAATTGTATGTCCTTCAGATTTTCTTGCATGTCTACATTTTTAAAATCATTTGCTTCAGTCTTATTCTTTGTCAGATGCAATCTTGTTGTAGTGGTCATTTCATGTGGAAGCAATGGTGTTGCTAATTTAAATATTGGGTCATTTTGTCTGAAAATATAACAATTAAAATAAATATTTTTATAGATTGATAAAAATTATAGAATGTATATGCATCTGAAAGATATACAAAATATGCATAATTGTTACTAATAAGCACACAACTGCTTTCCTTTACTAAACATCTTTTTTTTTTTAATATAATACATAAATTAAATAAATATTTATTACAGCAAAAATAATTATAAATAATGATATCTTTTACTTTAGAAATATTTTTTAGAAGATTGTCTTAATATAATTAAAAAAATTTTTATAAAAGTGTAAGTATATATTAAATAATCATAACCATTGTTACTATATCATAAGCCATAATACTGTACATATAAATCTCTGTCAAGTAACTTCTTAATTTCAAAAATATTTATTATATATAGAATTTCTCACTTGTAAATTAATTTTTGAAATTTAAATTACAAGTATACAAAAAAAAAAAAAACCTGTTCATTATTTCAGTCACTCAATGCACTAAAATGGCTATTTATAGCATTTGAAAATTAGATATTAACTCAAAAATTAGTAAAATGCTATAAATAAAGCACACACACTAAGGAAAAAATAAATAATTATATTTAAATTCTATAAATATTAAATTTTTATTGTTACCTGGTATAGTTAAATACATTAAATTGTATGCAGCAAAAATTGTTTTAAAAATGACATTTAATTTATTGTGAAAATATAGTCTACAAAACTTACTTCTCATATTTTGGTACCATTAATCCTAGAAATGATGTCACTTGTCTCATTACATCATCACACTTTCCTAATTAGATTTCAAAAGAATAAAAATACTAAGAGAAATGTACACAGCAAAAAATAATTAAGACTTCAGTATTTTTTATTAAAGTTCTAAGAAATAGTATCTAAATTGTTAAAAATGTCAATTCGATCTCTCACGCTACATGCAATTTGTATTAAACAATCATTGCCACACAGTAGAATATAAAGTAAATTTTTTAATACAAATGGAAAAGGAATACTACTTCTTTCCTTAAAGATTTCTAAAATTACTTGCCAAGAATAGTCTCTTCAACAAACTTCTTTCTGATAAATTATAAATTTATTTAAAAGAAGCCATCAATATCTAAAAAATAGTTCTACTTATTGATTGACGATTATATCAACCTAGAATTTTAGAAACAAATTATCCTATCAAAATTGGAAAGAAGGAAAAAAAAAAAGACGAATAAAATTTAAATAATCACAATTATATTATTTAATGTTAAGCTTTTAACATACCATGTATTTTTAAGGTTGCCTGTGGGTCTTTAGGAGTCCATTGTAGATTTACTATGTACAATTTTGGTCTTTTTCCAGATGATCTATTGGTGCTCCATAGCCCAGGATATCTTCTCAGAACCTATAAAATATATGAATAAATAATTTAAGATGTAGCAACTTAATGTTAGCACTATCTGATCATAATTTCATTTCCAAAAATACCTCCTGCTCCTTTTTTTTAAGCCTTCATAAACCTTAAAAAATCACATAGATAGGAGTTGAATTTCAATATTCATAAGGATTAAATTCTTAATAAGACTGCATGTAGAACACTGAAAAAGCTAATGATCATTAGTGGAAAAGTATTTTCTGATCAATGTATTTCTGCCATTGTCTTCAACAACAATGACCAAAGTTAAAACATCTTAAAAAGTAATTGAAAGGGAAAATCCTTTTTGGCCTAGTTGATAAGAGCAGTGCAAAAGCAACCAGACAGGTTTTCCCCAGACTGACAAATCAAGGGTTCAAATCATCTCTATCGCTCTTAGTCAACTAACCTTCTTACTCAATGAGTCAGGAGAAACATGTTAGCTGCCGAAGTGATGACCCAGGACTTAAATGATAGATGGCAACACAGCCTAGAATTACTGGTTGCATATACCCTTGATGCCAAACACTTGTTTTCATGTCTAACAAGACAACTGCACATATATCACATCTAGTGATATACCAGCAGCAGCAAACATGTCAAAAAGATCCACTATCTCAACTAGAGACAACCAATGATGTCAAATGGAAACTGTTCCAAGCAAAAATCAATACAATAGAGAGGGGATGTGTATCAATTGCAGTAAAAGCCTGGAAAAGTTATCTTCTCTTAAATGTAGTGCAGAATGGAACTCTTTGTACTATCATGATAACACTGGAGGAGAGGTATGTGGTGGCTGTCTTCAACAACAATAGAAGTTAAAACACCTCAATAACTAGCCCAAGGAGGAATCCCTTTTGGCCTAATGAATAAGAGCAGTGCAAAAGCGACCAGACAATTTTCTCTGGACTAACAGATCAAGGGTCAAAATCATTCCCATTCCTCAAGGTCAACTGACCACCTCCCCTGATGCAGCGGGAAAAACAAGACAGCCACCAAATATTCATTTTTCTTCTTTTCATTAATTAAGATTTTATTGAACCACTGAAAAAATACAAAAATCAAGAATAAAACAATCACTGGAGAAATAAACAGATTTATAACTATAAGAAAAGTGATGCTTTACATAACTATTTTTAATGCATAGCACTATTACTATAACAACATAATTTTATTTAATTAGATTTATTCAAATTTTATATCAATTCCAAAATTAAGCAATTAATATGTCTTCTGTGATAAACACTACAAGTAATGAGCCATAAAATATTAAGATATTTATGATAGATCTGACACTTTAAATATTCAATGTTATTATAATCCCTAACCACTAAACTATCTTATGTAAAAGGCAATATTTTTGAAGCAATTAGAAATCATAATATTAAAAACTTGAATAGAGCATTAACTTTTGATTCTTTTTTAAATAATTTTAATTGTTCAAAGGAATTACAAAAAATGCCTACCTTTAAACTAGTCCCAAGACAAAGAATTAAATCTGCTTTTGATACAGCTTTTACTGCTCCTTTCCAGTTCATAGGCCATTGAAGAGTACCTTTTTCACCAAAATGAACAATTGTATCCTTCAATTCCGAATTGCATTTTTTGCATAAGCGGCCAGTTTTATGTCTATGCAAAGCAGTATGTTCTGTAACATCAAACAAACGTACATATTGCCTCAAAGGTTTACATTTGGGGCATACCTGTAAAGGGGAAAAAAAAATTATTTGATTCTTTAAGATATGAAGTGAAAATATTTATATAAAAAGCAGTTTAAATATTAACCATTAACTTATTTGATTTACATGAATCATAAATTTTTAAAAATGCAAAAAGATTTTGCATACAAGAAACAAATCTTAATTCCATTTATTTCATAAAACTGTTATATTATGAGATTTGAAACCTTCACAATATAAACACCTTGCTCAGGAAATGAAAATATCACAAATGCTCAAAACATTTTTAGAAAATTAAAAATAATATAGAGGATACTAATTTTTAATAAGTGCAATAAATATACTCCTTACCTCCAGAAACATATTGCCATGCAATTCTGATACTGAAGTTTTAGGCAATCCACTTCGTAAATGTAAACCATCACAATTCTGAGAAACAACATGAGTTATTAAGCCTTCCTTGTGAAGCTGCTTTATTGCCATATGAGTGAATGTAGGCTCCGCAAGACTAAGATCTTTCAAGCTGTACACAAAGAAAAATATATAAGTAATAACAACGTTCTCAAATCCAATTCTTAAAAAAATTGTGATCATGAACACATCCATAAGATTAACTATAGGCAAAACACCCTGTGATGATTAAAAACTTGCATATTCTATTATCAGAATCTTTTCTGAAATAATTTTAAATGGCTGGAAGATATTTAAAATATCTGAAAGTCTCAGGTGCTGCAATGAATGATGAGATCCTCATGAGATATAATTTCATTTCATTAACATAAATTGTTCTAACAACATTCATACAGATCTGTATCATCAATTATAAAAGATTAGGTTTTAAAAAAAATGTTTCATTGGAAGTATTTTAATATATTACTCAACTAAATTAGTCACACTTTACTGAGATAGTTTTAAAGTTGTATGAATAAATAAATAAAAAGCTAGATAAATTTCGAAATTAATCACCATAACTGTATATGATGAATCAACTGGCTAAAATTGTTCGTAAAGTAAGAAATTGTGAAGTGCATAAAATTTTCTTACATTACTTCTTTTCCTTTTCGTAACAATGTCCAAACACCATCCGGTCCACGATAATCAGGGATGTGGGCTGACTAAAATATTAAGATATTACACTTTTTATGACTAATTAATGCTTATATCTATGAGAGCAAAACTGCCCCCAAAAATAATACAGCAAGATTTTTATTTAATGGTGACATGCTAACACACAAGAATAAATACACATCAATTTATATTGAAAACTATAAAAAAAATTATTTTCAGATTAATATTTTTTAGATGAAAAATAAATAATTTTTCATATTATTTCAGAATGTTATTCCCTATGTTTAATTTACATAATTATAAAAATCTACTTTCCCCACAATAAAAAATTTTTAACTTTACCAATGAAATTGGTGAAAAACATTTTTATTCTTAACATAAATAGTTTTATATAGCAAAGTATTTCTTGTAATTTAATATTTTTAAATAAATTATTAGAAGTTTACAAGCAAGAAATACAGAATCTATGTAAAAGTGAATATAACTCATGTTTAAGTAGAAATAAAACAGATTGTTTAATAAATAATTTTAAAACTATTAATAATTAAATTCACAGATCAATGCAGAAATAATAGATATTCAGGTTTTGTTTCATTTTTTTGCTACTTACTGTGCTAATGCCAGCACCGGTATAAACCACTGTGAAAGAAGACTCTTTTAATGCTTTGGCAAGTTCAATACATTTTGCTGATAACACTTCTGGCTCATCAATAATCTTCAAAAACATAGAAAATGCAAACATCACTTTACTATACAGTAATTATTAAAATCAGTACCTTCAAACTAAACATATGATAATGATCTATTATACATTATAAATTACAAAATATTCATATGTAAATCCTTTTGATAATTTGTCATATACTAAAAATCAGTTTCATAATTATACACGATTTTCTTTACAATTTCTCCATTTCCTTTCAAGTTTTAACTAACGATTTAAATTGAAAATTTTTAAAGTTACAATAGTATTGACAACTGAAACTATACAATACTGTTCTAATGTGAACTAAAAACTATTTGATGAAAATGGTGTTTTTATATTTTACTTAGCATAATAACACTTATCACTCTATGTACAAAAACTAAACTTCATGCATCACTAAAAACTACAAAAAAAAATTATATAGTAAATAAAAATATGCTTAAAAATTCATTAAAAATACAAAGCATTTGATACAGTGGAGTTATTTTTATAAATTATAACTTAAAAATGTGAAGCACTGTTTTAAAGCCTAAAATTAATTTTTCGAACTTTTAATACGCTTTAACCAAAATTCTATATCACTTCTAATCTGTATAAAACTTGTTAATTCAGTAATCTGTGTAAAATCCTATTAACCGTGAAAGTCGACACAGTAATAGGCAAATTTACACCAACAATTTATTATCCAATCATTATTTGGCAAAATTTCTGTGGTTTGGGAGAAATGGTCGACGGGATTTTACACATACACTCAGCTTCCGTTATTAAAATTCTTTGGAATGAATAAGTTATACATATGATTTATAATATTGGCCACAATTTTTTTTTTAATAAAATATATTTTAAAATCCATAAACAGCTCAAAGTATTTTTAATGATAATAATTTAATCTGGTTCAGAAACTTTATTAAATAATATACATCAAATTTTTAAGAATTTTTTTCATTTGAATTTAAGACAATGATTCAACTTTTATAATACATAATTCGGGTAGACTCTTTTCCATACAATATTCACTCCTCTTCTAAAAAAATCTTTATCATATGGTTTTGATGGTGATTTAAAACAGACAGTTGCAAACACATTTCATTTGCAGACATTGAATAGTTCTCATTTGTAATGAACAAATCATTACATACTATTCTAATTTCGGAATTTTTTGTTATAGTATATTTCACAAAATATTTTAACATAAACAATCCATATCCATTAATATAATTTAAGATATTCCTTTTCTTTCTTTCTTTCTTTTTTTTTTTTGTATTTGTAGCAAGATAAGAAGTATACTCATCTAAATGCTTCAATTTGATATTTAACAATAACAATCGAATTTGAATTATATATAATTGTCAGATGTATTAAAAATTCTTTTTTTTATGTTTCGAGAAAAAAATATATAGCTTCTTACTACTTTTCAAACAGCTAAACCTGTTTGCTTATAACTGAGACTATCTTATGCAAATACAGCTATTTGAATATAATTTCGGCAATTTAGGATGTATATAAATTTTACCTCTTGGGATCTTTCTTTTATGCACTTTAGCTTTTTGATGTTATTCTGGATTTGATTAACCAAATCAGGAGCCTCATTTAAGAGCTTTATTTCCTCTTCAGTTCTACTTAAACAAGGCTTTTTCAAAATTCTTCTAATCTAAAAAAGGAAAAATTTAAACTCATATCATATAAAAAATGCATCATATTTTCATGTCTAACATGTAAAAGAAAAACCCCTACAGCTAAAAAAAATAATAAATATGTTTTATATTTATTCTCAAATTTTGCGAGGTAATTAAAGTTGCAATAATGATCTTCTTGGAAGAAAAAGACCTATAATTAAGCTTCGGACTATTTTTTATTTATTTATTTTTGCTAAGCAAATTTATATCTATTTAAATAATAACAAGCTTATTTTTTTAAATAATGTTTTGTTCTTTTAAGACTTAAAATCAATATAATAAACAGTCATAATTCATATAAATATTAACATAGTAAACTCCTCAATTTTAACAATAGTAATTTTTTTAACAAATGCTAAGAAAATCATGCACATTAGAATATGTTTTTCAGTAAATATTTCCTTGAATTTTTAAAAATTTCACAAAAATATTTACAGCATATTCTTTTCAATGATATTAAAAAAAAAATCCTTTTTGAGGGCAGAAAACCACATTTTAAGGTATGAAATAATTCAAATAATATAAAATATCAGTAATTCAAAAAAATAGGGTAAGGGTATATTCGAAAAGTTAAAATATTTTCAAATCAGACTTAAGCTATAAACAAATAATCTTCCCATGATTAAGTTTCTCTTAATATTATTCTCCCAAGACGATTCATGAAGATGGAACAATATCTAAATATCTAGAAAAAAAATTTTATCCAAAATTCAGTAAAATTGTACCAAATGCTTTATCTTCAACAGAATATTGATTATATTAAAAAAGAGTAATTTCAGGAAAGAACAGTTATATTTATTACTCTTTAATTACAAATATGCAATAAAAAAAACATTTGGGAATATTACATTAAAGAAAATATTTCATACTAAGCATCTATCACAAATTTTAAAATGTAAAGAAAAGATAAACAAAGAAGCTTAGATGAATTTTCTGACAGCAATAAATGTCATATTATCCAATAGCAGTGCCCAACATTAAATAACTCTTTCAAAAATGCTAGTTTGATGAAGAAAATTTTTCAAGCGAAATGACCTATTTGAAGCACAAAGAAACTATTTGTGAGGTTAAAACATATCAGGTTGTATTTTCTAAGAGAGCAAATGGAAAAGGTTTTGGGTTTAAGTCGGGAATAGGGTGTCCCCTAGGCGATTGGCAATGAAACTTGACGACTTTCTAGATAGGTTGTCAAACATGCATGACTTAAGCATTGAGTATTCTTAGGGCTACCATAACAAATCGCCACATTTAAATCATTATCGCCCCAAAAGTCGCCAATCACCTATGGGACACCCTATTTCTCACTTTAACCCTTTTGAAATTAAGTCACGATTCTGTAATGAATACAAAAAAAAATAATAATAAAGAGAATTATAAATGAAAGAATTATTAAAATTTTTTTTTAGAAAACTACAATATTTCTCGTATATTTAATTAGTGAAAAAGTGCAAAAATTATTAAATTGCAGACCAACATCAAAATTTTCAAGAAAAGTGGGAAGTGTTTGTTTTTTGCTGTGAAATGAGCAATAGGATAATCTATTTGGTATGTAATAATGCTATTTGTGTACCGATTTTGCTCAATGTTAATCAAAACAATAAACAACATAAATCAATAAATACCAAGAACAAGGGATTTGTGAGACAAAAAAAATTAAAAGAACTCAAGCTGGGACTGAAAAAAAAACCAGTTTATGCTTTCGGAAATAACACAAGAAAGTGAAGCAGTGGTACATGAAAGCCACATATTGTCTGATAGCTACACAATTGAAACCATTTGCTGAAGTTGAATATATAATGGAATATCTAATCAAAGCTGCAAAAATTCTTTGTTCAAGAAACATGAAAAATTTTCAAGCAATTCCTTTATCTTGAAATACAGTTGCAGAAATAGTTATTGCTTTGGCCAACTAAGATATCAGATAAAAGCAAAATCATCTATTTTTGAAACCTTTTTCAAATGCCTGTGACGAGAATATGGATATGAGGGGTCAAAATTAATTTCTGTAGCTACAGAACAAGTTCTCTAAATGACCAAAAAAAAACAATGGTTTTCTTGCATTACTTCATTAAAAAAGTGAAATTTGAGATGGATCTATTATTTATCAATCACACTGAACACATGTTAACACCTATAAAAAAAAATCATTAAATTCATAAAATCTTGAGGTTTTCAATCAGCGGCAATTTCCTGCATTCATAAGTAAACCTGACAATGATTATTTTGGGCTGTCATACTATACCAAGATATACCGGTTGCCATATTCTAATTCTTAAGCAATTCTGCGATTTGAAAGAAGAAATATGCCTATTCTTAGACAGTAAAAATCAAAATACAATCCTGTCTTTTGAAAGAACATGACTACAAGATTTATCCTCCATAGTCTATATAAAACAAACACTGGCATAGTTTAAATTATAATTGCAAATCAAATCATTACAAATATTAGCAGTCAAGTTAAAGTATTCATACGTAAGCTAGCTCTATGAGGGGGAAAAAGAGGTATTAAAACATGAAAATTTAATTCACTTTTTGACATGCAAAATGAACAAAATAACTTTAGTTGAAGCCACACCATTAAAAAAATACACAAAAAAAAAAAATTAAATCTTATACATACACAGAAAAATGAATGTTAAATAAGATATACTGATTTAAACTACAAGAAAATAAGTTTTTCTTTGGATATAAAATCAGTATTTAATGAGATACAAATGGAAATAATTAAGATACAATGTGTTCAGAGTTTAGTTTAGTTTAGTTTTTATTAACGTAGCACTAGAAGCAACACGAGGGCTATTGGCGACGGACCTCGTAATTTTGAACCACGGTCAAGTGACGAGGACGACACCTGAGCTGGCACCCCCCTCTCCTAACATCCACACCACGCCAACGGGAGGACTATGGGCCCCGAACAGATTTAACGTGCATCAGCCCCGGCTACACGGCGGGTCTTTGGTGGCCAAGGATCGAACCCGCGACTGAACGAAAACCGCCAACCGCTATCCACGACCTTGACCACTAGGCTACCGCGGCCCCACAATGTGTTCAAAATTAAAGGTAAAATTTAGTAAGGCTGGTGTACAAGAATTTAAAAAATATTTACCTGCTAGGTTTGAAAACTCACAAGAACTTTAATATGAGATAATTTCTACATTTGGAAATACTTATGAGTGTGAGTGGTTATTTTAACTTATGATAGAAAACAAGTCTCTGATCAGATCTGGAACTTCTGACAATTACCATGAGTCAGTTTAAACTAATCACTACAAACAAAATTTCTCCCAAACAGCAGAGAAGGGATGCCAAGCACCAGGGGAAAAAAATTATCATTGTTTTCATTTTTTTTTCAACCTACTTTTCACAATAAACATTTTTTGTCCTCTGAAAATCATTTTTATAGTTGTCTCTTGGAGGCCATATAAACTTAAACCTTGTTAATATGGCCAACAACAACTTTCAAGTTTGATACCTTTGATGTACACAATCCAACAAATATTGAAACAATCATCATTACTTTGTGCATTAAATCTGCCTTGCATCTCTATGAACATCGACTCTTCCAAATCATAGATCAACATTTGATTTTCAAACAGAAAACTCGCATTTTATCACACGTTATTACTCTCTCCAAAAAGTTCTGGTCATTTTCAATGCCATTCAAAGTGATAATACAATTAATTTCATGAGATCTTTTCATACGATTGTGAGAATTTTCTGAAGCAATTTCCAAAAACACTTCTTTGCATATTAAAATTTACGGTTGGAATGCAGTTTAGCGTAACCACTTGGCGACAGGAATTGTTTGGCGATATTTTGCCCATTGTGGCTACCAAGCTTTCTCTCCACTGAGGTGGCTTTAGCCGTGGCAACCCTTTCGAATAAGGCTTCAGGCTCCGCCATAAAAATCGCCAATTTTGGCGATGTGCCAAGTGATTACGCTAAACTGCATTTTCACCAAATTTACTAGTAAAATTGATTTAATGATTTTTCTATTGATTCTTACGGTTAAGCATTGATAAAAATACTTAACCGATGGACAATTTGAATCAGAATACTGATTTTACAATATGTTTCTCCAATGCCAACAAGGATGGGCATCCCAGACATACATCATCCTCAACATTTTCTCTGCATCTTTAAAAAACCACTCAAATACCTGTACACACGATAGACATTCTTTACAGCACATTTCTTTTAAAAGTTTCTGCAGCAGATTTTTTGAGTTTCATTAGAAATGTCATGTTAATTCATTGCTCTTTAAAAATATTCAACAATTATCTGGCAAAACAAAAAAAAATAAAGTATTATTCAAACAAGACTGCATTCAGACTAATGGAACTACAGACATGTGTGAGGGGATAATCAAGAGAGGAGGCTTCCAGGTACACAGATGTCCATTCTACAACTTTGGCGCATATACAGTTCATCAATAAAATCATTAGTCTGATTATTTTATAATATTGCATGATATATACCACTAAATTTATAGTCACTTGACCTATCAAGAATGGAAGTAAAAATAAAAAGTCATCAATGATAGGTGATACTCCAGTAGAATATCCCAGTCTTATTCTTACCGCAAGAATATAACGAACAAAGTATGTTTTAAAAATAAAATTCAATATAAAAAATATGCTTAACTGGTACCAATGAAAAATTACAAAACAAAACTGATTTTGATTGAAAAATGATTATATAACTAAGTCAAACTGACTTTAATTGAAAAATGATAATAAATCTAAGTCAAACTGACTTTAATTGAAAAATGATTATATATCTAAGTCAAACTATAAGAAAAGATTATTTGGCATTATTTTTCAGAATGAATGATACTATCTTTGGAAATAATAGGTATCTAAAACATTATTTCTCTATCAAATACACTTGATCAGGGACTAAATAGCTTTTATTGCATAGTTAATTCATGATTTAAAATGGAATATCATTAGTGAATTATTTAGAGTATATAAAAATATTAATCAGCAACATGAATAATTCAAATATATTTCTTAATTTTAGACCTGGGACACATTGTAGGCATTCATTTTCTTATTTAGGACTATCCTTTTCGAAATACATAAGAAATACTAATTCATCATTATTTTTTAATTTAAATTTCATTCCACAATTTAAAACTTATCGCAACAATTTATGTTTATACACTCGTAATATGAGCACTTTTATTTTCTTTAATTTACAAAATGCATGTAAAAATAATTGTAATTTTTACCATTAGCATTCGGGATCGTTCTTTTTCCAAATATAAAATTCGTTGTAAATCTTGATTCTTTTTCACCTGTCTTCGAGATCGCTCAGCCATGCTTATAAAGCTTATTTTCTTTATTTCCGATTCAGAAAAAAGAGATACAATTTTTTACAAAAGCAGCAATACTTATTTGCTAAACAGAATGCATTGTCATTACATAATTAATCAAAGTAACAGAATCGAAAGTAAGTAAAAACTTCTTTTTGTAAATACAACTTTTTCATTTCATTTCACTTCAAACTGTATGTATTTTATTCTACAGAAAAAAAAGGACTTAAAAAGGCTTTGGGATATATTTTCATGCAGAAAGGGCGTGTCCCTAAGAGCCAACTGCAGCCAATAGATAGTCACAATGATGCTCATAAAAAAAAAATAATAAACCTCAACCTCGTATAGCAAAGACTCCCCTTGAAGTTTCCAATTAAGTCATTCTTTAACAAGTTTTTTCACTTAATTATGGAAGTAATATATCATGTAAAACAAATTTTGTTCACGAAGAAGCTACTGAATTAAATATTTTGATTCGTCTATTGGTATTAATAAATATTCTAAAAAATAAATTTCTTGTACTTTATTACAAATTGCATTAATTGAAACATATGTTGTTGCTATATTTCAGTATTTGCGTTGAAATAAATCTATTAAAATATAATTAACATAAGAATACATTAATGTAACTATGTTATTTAATTACTTACCTTAGAAGTTATAAAAGAAATCTAACTTCAGTATCTTTGAAACATTCTATAGTAAATTAATATTTTTTTTTGAATTTCGTATTTGCATCACATAAAAATTTTCTGTATTTCTACATTAACACTAAGAGCTGGATTTGTGTTTAACATATTACTGGAATTTTATGAAAAACAATTGAGTTTTTTGAAATTTAATTCAAATAAACTTTACCATTTGGATTGAATGATGAAAGGTGTTATTTATTTTTATCTTTATTAGAAAGGATTTAAACAACAAAATCTGTTTCATTTTTCTTGTTTTAAAATGAGAGCGTGGATCTTTCCACTTTTTTCTGGTACTTTTAAAATGTGACAAAAAAGTTGCATAAACAGAAATAATGACCAAAAATTTGCTATAAATTAATTTTGTTTATTTAAGATAAAATATAAATGACCGACATAGATGTGATTGTGCAGAGTATGGTGCCGACTGTGATGTCAACCTCGTCATCTGAGCACAGCTCAAAATTCACCCTGTGATTTCGGACCTTTGCGTCGGGCAGAAGCAGACAGCCGGAAGCGTTTGTTAAAATAAAAACAAAATTGTCACATTTGTATTGCAGTTTGTGTTTGCGAAACATTTTGTGAAATAAAACTGAATTTTTTCGAAGTTAATGACGAATTACATTTCCTCTGATTAAATATGGGAAAGGATAAAGAGAAACCCGTTTGTTGTCATTGTGGAAAACAGTTCACGACAACTTCAAATATGTATCAACATATTCGTGAAGTTCATGGCGTGGAACCTGTAAATTTCGGCCGCCTTCGTTGTCCTGGATGTGGTAATAATTTTCCAAATTATGAGAGTATCAGAAATCATGTGTCAAGGGAACACAATGTTAAATGTGAACTGGAAGAGCACCGTTTCGCTACTGAAAAAGGTGCGTTTGTTCTTGATTATACTTTTTAAAATTATTTTTTGTTCGAATGTTCATTATTTCATTTCTATTTTATTTGTCCGAAATGAAATAAAAATAGAACATTGGTACAGAGTACATCCTATTTCCCTTTTAATATTGCATTTGCGCATTTTACTTATTGTTTGATTATTTAACTACTAAAACTTTATATTAATGCAAATGAAGGATACATCTAAAAACTTTTCTTCTTTTTTATTTTAGTTATTTTAAGTAAGACATGTGTTTAAAAGATATATGTATATTCAGTTTCTTTATTAACCCTTCGATTATTATTATTTTGGCAATTATGAGCCTTACAGTTTTTGAAAACATATTGCTGTGATCTTCAAATTTTAACAAATTGCAGGATACCAAATTCTTAAATATTGAATGGAATCCAGTTGTTATATTTAAGGTCTAAAGGTGTCATCTATTTGATTCAAAGAAATCTTTCCTGTAGACCTGAAGGAATGTAATAAGTCCTAATTGGTAAGTGAGTGTCCTGGATAGAATAATAATAATGATTCTAAATTCTGAAAACTACCTTTTTTTTTATGTAACTGGTGGGAGATAAATTGTGAACA
The DNA here is from genome assembly GCA_019974015.1 of Nephila pilipes. NCBI lineage: Eukaryota > Metazoa > Arthropoda > Arachnida > Araneae > Nephilidae > Nephila > Nephila pilipes. The sequence continues at coordinate 205,608 of BMAW01096940.1, read as the reverse complement.
GTTCGACAACTATTTTTATCTTTTCTCTGTATCATATTCTCTAACAAAATCAAATATAACCACTGATCATAGTTCCTAAAGCAGTATTGAGTTAGCAAAACATTTGAAAGCAAATTCATCTAATAAAATAGAATATTAGTTTTACGTGTACATTGTTTATAAAATCTTAGACCGAATTCAAAAATGTAGTATGTAATTGTGATCTATCTACAGTAGCATAGTCTTATCTAAAGGTGGCAAAAAAAAAATGGGATTAGAAATCTGATAGGATATTAAAGTCCTTCTATTTAATATGTATATCCTCACAAGAGAGTTAAGTACCTCTGATTTGGCTACTTTTCTGATAATAAGTATTATTATATCCATTGTCCAAGCCCATATTTATGATTTCTACCAATAATTATCTCATGGAGCCCAAATGTACCAATGTAGTACTTAAAACAGGAACCTTTAATAGGAAAGTACCAAAAATGTAATGATATGTGCCCCAACTAATTAAAACATGAAAACTTAATTTTAAATTATAGCAACTTTATTATGTAACAAATTATTAAGAAAATTTTTAATTTAACAACAGTGAGAGTCTTTTCAAAAGAAAGCATGATTTACCAGAGTTAGTTGCTCAAAATTGGTTTTGAATAGAAAGCTGTCATGTTGATAAGTAAGTAGTGGATTTTTTAAAAAAGGAAAAAAGAAAAGTATTCACATTAAAAGCTATTATTGTTGTTTCAGGTGGATATTTAATTCCTTAATTTCTTGTAATTGCATATATGTTTCATAAACAGTACATAAATGTAATTTCTCAGCTCTATCTCAAAGCAATTTGAACAAAACTGCTGTAATAATGAAACACGTAAAAAATTCAATGATTTTATTATTTCAGTACCTTTCCTTAAAATAGAACTGTTATTGAATAGGCTTAAAATATACTATTTTAATTAATTATTTATGTAAAAAAAGAATTTTGTGAAGCATTTTCAAACAGACTATCTGTTTCAGATTTTTATGAATGGAAACGTAAAGTAGAAGAAGACAAGAAATGTTTATATGTTCGCCATTCAGCACCAAGAGTAACAGCTGCCAAAGAAAATGTTTATTATTACATATGTCATCGTAGTGGTCTCTCTAAAAGTCGTTCAACTGGAAAAAGGCCAACCAAGCTTGAATCAAACAAAATGAATGCTCACTGTCCTTCAACTATGATGGTTAAAGTATCCAAAAGGGTTTATGTTGTGTACTGTCCAACACATTATGGTCATGACCAATCTTCTGGGCGAGATAGGCGCAATGTTAAAGGCCAAGGATCTAAAGAAGAAAAGATCAAATCTTTGGGTAATAGCTTTTCATTTATTATTTTCTAATACGAGAACAATAAATCCTCTCTTATCCATTTTCATTTCTATCAGTAGACTTGACAATACATGTTGCTACATTTTGGCCTGTATCTCCCAGTTTTTTGTTAAATGCCCTTTTTTCTTAAACAGACATTGCTAAGTAATCAATGTTTTGTGCCAACATTATATATAATTATTTCTATTTGGTTGCTATAATTAAACTTTAAAAATTTTGTTCACAAGAGGAAAAAGATAAAAATATGGCATAATAAATGATGGGACAAAAACAAAATGTTTAATATGATAGTTTACTTTTATTTGGTTTTTAAGATATAATTGTTCTATACATATATATGTTTTATGCTTTATCTGCTCATTTTTTTTTTTTTTACTCAGCTAAAGATGTAATCCTGAATTGGTTGGTTAACAAGATTACATTATACTATTGACTATACATTATACTATATAAAATCTTTAATTAATAAATATTTTTTAAGTTTAATAAATTATGAATCCCTATTTTTTTATATATCCTCTGCTAATGTTTTATATTGCATACCAATTTTCTTAGTATTAAGTTTGGTTTAAGTCTGGGCCTAAGAAGTCCCATCAAGTTGTGCCCACTCCTTTAGTAAATGTAAGAGCCATATTTGTGTAAATGAAATCTCTTATTTATTATGTGTTTGTGTGATATTTTAAGAAACCTGTTCATATTTCTAAATATTAGTTTTATTTAGCAGCTAGATTTTTTTTCTATATTTATACATATAAAGAAATAAAATAAATTGTCTTGGAAACTGAGTAAATTATTAAATTAATTAAATTGGTTTTCATTTAATAAATGATATACTTAACAAGTGGTCCTAGTAACTTAAAAATGATTATGGGACTAGTTTCAATAGTCTGCCTGAAAATATAGTTATTATGTATTCTTTTATATGGAGTTATATTTCCATAAATAATGAAAAATTGGACCTTTTTTTTAAAAGTGATATTTTAATTAAAAAGCAAATGTTTACAAATAATTTTAACATTTTACAGCCAATGTATATTTTTTACTATAACTGTCTTGAAATCAATTTCCTACCTCTAATGTAACACTTTGTGTCAGTTTTTGACTTTGGATTTTCAAAAATTCATTTATATGTGTAAGTAATAAGAGAAATTTTTCCTTTTTGTTTTATTAGGCAAAACATTATTTCTAAAATATACAATCATTTGTCAATTCCATGGTTCCATTCTGTACCTCCAAAAATGCTGTTTTGAGAGAAAACAAACATTGATCCATATAACAAGAGTTAACTGTAAAGCATGTAAATTTGTATGTACTTGTGAACAAGCAAATATGTTTTGGCTCTATTAACTCTTGTCATTTTATTAAATACATCTATGCACCTGAATAGTGAAATACATATTATAGATATTTTGAAAATATCAAAGTAATGAAGAAAGGAAGTCCAGACAATATCAGTCTTTGGTAATTTTCAAATTTTTTGGATTCTGTCTAATTATTTATTATCAAATCATATAAGAAAATATGTAAAAGAATTTATGACGAGCTATTTATAATATGTATTTCACCTATTTTTACCTCCTGCTGTTTAGATTTATCATTCTTTTGGATAATACAGTTTTGAATATGATATATCTCTTGTCATTTTTTTAAAATGAAGAAAATTTAACAAAACTTACATATACTTAAAAATACCTTTAATTGATTGTGTGTACAGCTGATGGTAGAATTGATTCTGCTGTTTGGAAATTGATATTGCTTTAAGAAATTTTTAACTGGGATGTTAGACATAGTGAATAAATTGAAAAGAAAAGTTAATGTTATTTTACTTTCTAAAGGATCACATATTCTTTTTTAAGTTGTAGAATATTAACATGAAAAAAAAGATAGCTTGCTATGAAAAATAGATCTTTTTATGATGAGAAAATATTATAGTTTATGAGAATTATAGTTAAATTTTATTTAATTAATGTCTTCTTGTAATTAATTCACAACTTGTATCCTAATTATGTCTTCTGTCATGTGCTAATAATTTTTTTTGGTAGAAAAGTAATTGAAATAGAATTGATGTTATTCTTATTATTAACTTCCTGACTGAATAGGAATAGGAACTTAAAACTGAATAGGCTATTACTATATCATTGCAAGAAAACAAAAAAAAATGTAAAGCATGCAAGAATTTATGTATAGTTAAATTTAAATTAATATTTGTGTAGTCCGTTCTCCTTTAAATTATCAAAGCTATATAATAAGGAGATGGCCTCTTTTGAAAAAATTATAAAGGAGAGAAATGTGTGTTTGTATTATATATTCACTGTGAATAAAGTATTACATTTGTTTATGAAAGTAACAATTTGTTATAGAAATCTCAATGCACAACTGTGAACTATTGTAACTTTTAAAAGCCTACAAAATAATTTGCTAAAAGTATTCTCATTTGTAAATATTCTTCTTAAGCAATTCATGCAATATTATTAGATTTCTAAAGGTTATGTTTGCTATTAATATGTTGGCAACTAAGTGATTGCAGATTTCAAATACAAAGGAAAATTCAAAATTGTTGCATAAAAATATAACTCTCTTCAATTAGGTATTGTCCATTTTTGTCTATGACCTTTTCTATCTTTCAGGCAGTGTCATAATACCATGTTCATAAAACTTCTGATTTTTGCCAGCAAAAAAAAAACTGATCTGTGATTTTACATCACCAGCATCATTAAAAATTTTACCATTTAGAGAAATCTACATGGAAAGAAATAAATGGTAATCTGAAGGTGCAAGGTCAAGGCTATATGATGGATTTGACAACCCATCCCATACTAACTCCAATAATTTCTGCTGAGTGACCAAAGATGTGTGGGCTCATATTGGGAAGCAACACCCTTATGATTTACCAATTCTGGCTGCTCTTCTTTAACTGTGTCCCTAAGTTTGGGGAGTTGTTGAATGTGACATTTGAATTAACTGTTTGGTTTTTTGGTAAAAGTTTTGAAGTGCAGAATTCCTAAATTTCACCAAACTGACAGCATAATCTTTTTGGTGATTCTCAACTTTTGGTGTTGTCTGGGCTGGTTCATCCTGCTTCACTCATGATCTTTTTCGATTAATTTTGTCATAAAAAATCCACTTTTCATCGCCACATATCAGTCATTTCAGAAAAGGATCAATTTTGTAGCAATTCAGAAGTGAATCACAGATGCTAATGTGTTGTGTCAAATGAATTTACTTAAGCTCATGAGGGATTCATAAATCGAATTTCTTGACATAGCAAAGTTGTTCTAAATTTTTTTTTCATGTATGAGATACATTAGCTTCTCTGCAATTTTCCGTGTTATGCTATGATAATCAGAATCAATAATGACCTTGATATGGGTTTCATCAACTTTAACTGGATGGCCAGATTGTTGCACATTTTTAGTGAAAAGTCACCTGAACGAAATTTGGCAAACCAATTTTTGACATTGCCTTTCTTTCAATAAGTTTATTTCAAGGCTTTGTACTTATGTAGGGTTCATAACATCTTGTATGCTTGCAATGCATTCTTGCCTTTTTTAGAAAATGATATAATAAAATACCTTAAATGCGCATCTTGTTCTTCCACTTTTCAATTAGGATAAAAATGAAACTAAATAAGTAATCAATATAATTTTTTTACTAAATTAAAGGTAGAAGTCCAAACAACAAGAAAACAATATTTGTTAAGTGCTTTAAATACGTTGACAAAACAAAAGAATGTGCTAAGACCATCTATTGACAAAATTGGCAATTGCTTAGTTGCCAACCCAATATATACAATAAGCTTTACTTATACTCACAGCCGTAAATAGATAAAACTTATTTGAATTGATGTTTAAACACTGTGTTGGTTTTTAATTAAATCATTATTTCAGAATAGATTTTACTCTATAAAATTTGTAATCTACTGTGGCAAGTTTTTTTTTTTAAGAAACAAAATCGGCTTATAATTACTGATTTTTTTTTTTTTTTTTTTTTCAGATAGAATTAATGAAGGATTAAAATCTTCTTTGCAAAAAATTCTGGATGGCATTCAACATGGAACTGAAAAATCTCAACAAATACAGCTATTGACCAAAAAAGATGTCCTGAGTATTAAAAAAGATTTTAACTTGCATAATTCTGAAGAGGTTCATGAAAATGATGCAACTGGTATCAGATTATGGGTCCAATCTGTTTCACAATGTGAAGAAAATAATCCTGTTATTTTTTATAAAGATCAAGGGGAGAGTGATATCACAGGATTTCTTAGCGAACAAGATTTTTGTTTAATATTTATGACCAAAATGCAACAAAAAATGCTGACAGACTTTTGTAACCCTAAAATTTGTATTGATTTCACTCATGGACCAAATTCTCAGGACTATTGTTTAACAACTTTATTAACTGTTGATGAGTTTGATGTGGGATGCCCAGTTGCATATTGTATTTGTAACAGAATAAATCTTGAACTTATAAATTTTTTTTACCATTATGTCAGAAGTAAAGTTGGTGTTATAACTGCTAATGTTTTTTTATCTGATGATGCTCCAGAATTTTATAATGCATGGGAAGTTTGTATGCTACCCACTCAACATCAATTTTTGTGTCCTTGGCTTGTTGACAGATGTTGGAGAAAACATCTTTCCAAAATTAGTTCAAGAATCAAGAAAGTGTCTGTTTATAAAACTTTAATAGCATTAATGCAAGAACCTAATGTAGAAACGTTTTTAGAAACTGAGAAGAATTTTGTTAAATTGCTTGAGGATGATCCTGATACTAGGAAGTTTAAAAAATTTTATTCTTCACATTATGCCCAATGCACTCAACAGTGGGCTTATTGTTATACAAAACATGTTGGTTTAAATTCAAGTGTTCACTTAGAATCATTCCATAAAACTATTAAACATGCATACCTGGAAGGTAAGAAAATTAAGAGAATCGACAAAACATTAGATGCATTGCTCAAATTGACCAAAAATAAAATCTTTGAAAAACTGTGTAATTCAGCCAGAAAAGTTCCATCTGCCTCCATAACAAATATTCATCAGAAACAGAGCCAATCAATTGCACTGGTTTCTACTATTGCTGATGACAAGGAATGGATTATTAAGCCATCATTAGAAAATGCAGCTTCTTATATTGTAAAAAAAACTGAGATACCTATTTGCCGTACGTGTAAATGTTTTCCACTGTACTCCAATCGCAATGTTTGTGTTCATGAATATGAATGCACATGTTATGATAATCTCATTAAACTCAATATCTGTGAACATATTCAGACATGTTTAGGTTTACAAGAATGTAAAAATAAATTATCTAATATAGGTCAAAAAGTTGTGAATAATACAAATATTTCCAAGGAACAAAATCTTTCCAATTTAGATTCAGGTACTCAAACAGTATTTAATCAAAAACTGATGCATTTAAAAGAAATATCTAATGCCAAATTTTCTAATGCTACATATTTACAAGCCAATACACTACTTGATAAGTGCCTATTGTTATTTAATGAAGCCAAAGAAGTAAATACAGTTGTTACACCTGCATCTCAAACTCAGTGATAAAATCTGGATGGAGTTAAGAAAGTTCCTACATGAACTGCATAACCTTTTGTTAATTTACTTAAAATAAATTGAATAAATTTATTCTTAAAAGATTTTTATGTAGTAAATGTTTGTTTTTTAAAAAAAATTTATTGTTATACTATTTGAAATAACTTCAACATACATCAATATTTGTAATTAAAAGGAATTAATGAATATTTTGTTATACTTATTTACTTATCATGATCATTGTTTAAATTTGTATTCACTGTGAAAATTTTATTCCTTTTTTTAATCTCAAAGAATGTGTATTATTATTTTCAGTGACAAATAATGGAAGTTATTCTGCATGTTCAACTATTTAAAGTAATTGAAATGAGTTCATTTTATTTCTAGTAAGAAATCTTTTTTTCTCCCTAAAACATTTTGAAGACATTGCCTTATTTCAATAACTTACACAGTTGTTGAGACAGGGTTGACTGTGCTTCAAATATTCAAAATAAGTATATTTAGAGATTTATGAATTATTAAATTTTGAGATTTTTTTTTAATGAATTTCATGGTTATTAATTGCACTGGAATCTCTCAAAATCATCATCTAGAGGAGGTCAAATTTAATTGCTTTACGTCTTTTGACAATGGTTCAATGACCTTTGACTAAGTTATTATATACTGAGGAGAAGTGAATAAACATATAAAAAGATGTGTAATTGATAATTACTCATTTTTTCTGTTGATATTAATTAATAATTGTCTTGATTTTGTACAGCTTGTAAAACATTTGCTCTTTCTCTCTTTGCATATCTCATTGTAGCCATCTGTTGATTTTTAAAAAAAGAGGGGAGGTCTTAGAATATAGAATTACTGTTTATTCTCTGACCAAAAAGTCTTTTGATAGACTTCTATTAATATTTCTTTCCAAAATAATATTTTAGGCTATTTTAACTACTTGTTATATTTATACAATCTTGAGCAATTTTTTCTTATTTTAAAAGTCATTTTAATTTCCATGGTGGGGGGAGAGGGATATCATTTTTTTAACATATACCATATTTCTTACAAGAAGGTCAAATTTATATTTTTATCAATTTTGTTGAAAAAAAAACCTATCGTTTAGTTTTTGTAAAAATATATATTATGCTACTTTAGGAATTATAATTTTAAATGTATAAATAATTGTCCTGTAAAAAAAATTATCTAATTCATTTTTGTGCTAAAATTCTCTACTTCAGTATCTTATTCTTTACTGTAATTTATTATTGAACAAAGGGAACTATTCAAGATAATATTATGTTTGATTTTCAAAGTTATTGATCTAGTTTTTACCCAAAAATATTTTCTTGTATTTGTGATATATATAAATATGTGTGTGTAATAAATTCGTTTTATCATATTTTTTTTTCAAATTTGTTATTTTAAACACCAAGCTTCTCATATTAAAACGTACTTTCACTTTTGAGTTGTGTACAGCTGGTTTGTCAATTTAATTTCCTAATCCTTAGTAAGAGAAAATCCACATTGTCAAAAATATAAAAACTAGCTTTTTCTGCCAGTGTTCTTTTTTCTCTTCTTGTTTGTGCCGTGTGTATGTCTATTGTTTCCTTCCAATAGGTTGTTTTGCTTTTATGTACCTTTTCCTAATGTGAAATGCCTTCAACAAATTTAAACTGTTGTTTACAAAATTACTGAACTCTTCCTAAGAAACTGCAGTGACTCTCATCAACAACAAAGCCAGAAGTTAAAATGTCTTACTTAACTAACCAAACGAGATGTCTTTTCAGACTAGTTGGTAAGAGCACAGCAAAAAGCGACCAGTCAACTTTTCTTTGAACCTCCTGGACCAGGGTTCAAAACAGCAGCAGCATCCAAGGTCACCAAGAACTCTCCCCTTTGCTGGGCATGGGGTAGAACAGCATCTCTTGATGCCTCTGAGAAAACGTCCACCGCCGATAAACCATGACCACAATTACAATCAAAAATTGTGATAACAGTAAAGCCTGCAAGGTGTACTATATTGTTACATATATATGTATACTTACTCTTAAGTACTCATAATATTTTAAATGTTCTGGAAACAATAAAATGTATAAATTTAATTTTATTTTGTATAAATTTTAAGTGAAATTTTATTATAAGCTTAGGATATGCATCAATTTATTTCTATTTGTGCAGAATTATTATGAAATTTGCACTCAAGATACTAACTTATTTTGAATCTATGAGAAAATGCATTAATAAATTTTCTTCTTATCCCATACTCTGAGATATGTGAAATAGTAGCTATAGCCTAGTGGTCATGGTCACAAACTCGCGACGGGTGTTGCTTTTGTCCAGTCTTGGGTTAGAGCTCTGAGGACATTAAAGACCCATGGAGTAGTGGAGCTAATGCATATTAAATCTGTTGTGGCTTCAAGTCCTCTTGTTGGCATGATGTGAAAATCTGGAGAGGTAGGTACCAGCTCAGGTATCATTCTCATCACTTGATAGAGGATCAGAATTACAAGGTATGTCACCAAAAGTTCTGTGTGCTTTTAAGTTGAATTTAATAATAAGTCAAAAGCAGTGTTGCTTACTAAGCTGCTAATTAGTTTTTATTATTCAATTTGAGATTTATGTATAATAAAGATATAAATTTTATTTTAAAATGCTGAGAATTATACTATTATAAAAAATTTTTTAGTGAAGTAGAGAAGATAATAAATATGTAAGGTTACATAAGATTTTGTATAGTTAAAAATTGTCTAATTGACATTAATTATTTACATCTTTACAAAATATATATAATACTTAAGTATCTGTCTTATTATACTTTTCTTAAGTCTTACTTCACATTGCTAAAAATTGTAGTTATTTGAGCTTTTTATGTATCTATTAGAATTCATTTTTGGCTCTAATTATATATATATATAACATTCTTTTTGTTATTTTTTTTTTATATAACTGTACTCTAGAATTCTGTAATTTGTTTAGTTTTGATAAAAGTATGTAGTTAGTTTTGATAAATGTTTCATCCTTTGTTTTTAGAGGTTTTAATCTGTATTTAAATATATGATTTTGTGTAATTAAAAATTATCTAATTAACACATTAGCAATATTTACACTCTTATAGATACAGAATGCCTCAAACAATTGAGGATACACTTTTCTTTTACTTGATAAATCGAATTTTCAATACAAATAACATTACCAGAAGTGCAAACATGTTTCAATTTTTACACGTAACAAATTGTTTAATTTAAAGAAAAAAAAATTCTAAAATGAAAATTTTCAGAAATATTTTAACTTATGCAGATTTTTATCTCAAAAAATTGAGAATACAACAAATTTTTTAATATCTCGCAACAAAAATGTGTCAATAATTAGTTGTTTGTCCTTTGTCTAAGTAATGTCTTCCAAACTTCGTGGTTCCAATTTTACCTACTTTTTAGTGGTATTTGAAGATATTTTATCCCATTCTTGCTATGCGTGTTTTAAATGGCTTGGGTTTCTAATTTTATGTTTTTGAATTGCTGTTGCAATCATAGCCCATAAATTTTCTATATCATTGATGTTGGGTGACTGTGGTGGTGTGTGCCAACTGCTGTTTATAATAGAAGCAACACAACATTTTGTCATTAGATGCCGTGTTTTTGGGGTTGTTGTCTTGCTGGTATTTGACATTTCCATCTAAACTCTTAATTTTTGGCGCTTTCTTTTGGATTGTTGTAAAGTATATCATAAAGCTATCTATAAAAACAAAATTTCCACCCTGCTTGCATTCATACAACCCAAAACCATGACGTAGCCACCACCATGTTAAAACTGTAGGACGTAAGTTCTTTTGAGGTCTACAGTGGCTTTGGGCCTTTTCCACTCGATACGATGGCCATCACAGCCGAAAATGTTGAATTTACTTTCGTCACTGAATATTACTTTCTTCCAAAAGTAATTGCTCTTCAATTGATAAGTTTTTGCAAATTCCGGACGCTTTTTTCTGATTTTGTAAGTTGATGAATGATTTCTTTCTAGCAATTCGACTTTTATATCTAGCTACTCTAATTGCATTTCACACAAATTCAGCCCTAACACTTCTGCCAATGATTCGAGAAGTTTCTGCAGAAAGTTTGATTGCATTTACTTCAGGATCAATCTGAATTTCTTTCATTATTTCCCTTTTTGTGATATCAACCTTGATACTTTTCCTTCCTCTTCCAATTTTATTTCCAATAAATCCATCACTTTAAATGGCCCCATGATTTTCTGGATAAATGTGTGGATTTTACCAACAATTTTAGCTGTTTAATGATAGGATTTTCCTTTTCTAAATAATCTTAATACTAATTTGTTTACATCTATAATCTTTTTTTTTCCCGAGAGGAGCAATTTTAGATTTAAAAGTTAAGCTTTTAAACTCACACAGCTAACAAACTTGATCACACAAAAATGATCGTTGAAAATGCTTACAATAGAATTACGCACAATCGGATGGGGGAAAAAAGCCGAGTAATACAAATTTAATGGTAGTTAAATATATTTTTCATTAATGTATTCTTAATTTTTTGACTTCAAATCTTATAAACGTTGAAATGTATATAAGATTTTTAGTGATAATTTTTATTTTTGTATATATACTAGGTAAAATGTCCATGGATTAAGGCCCCTGAAAAACGTTTTGTAATAATTATATTTTTTGCTCATTTTTCACCTTACAAAGTGTTAATTTACTCAAAAATCGAAATGTATTCTCAATTGTTTGTTAACACTGTATGTAAGGGCTGGTCTCTAGGATGTAATGATATAAGCAATTCTTCACAAATACGTACGTTCATTTGGACGGACGAAAAACACTTACAAATTGGACGAACACAAATAGAATCTCAAATGCGAAAATATTTTTTCAGCACAATCGCGGTTAAGGGAGTATATCGTTCCCTAATGTTTGAGACCAGTTCTCCAGTCCTTCCGCTATGGTCTCAGAACCACGAGAATAGTTTCTATTTTCTTACACTTCGTTCCTCCCGTAGAGCGCCTCTTAACTTCGGTGATCGGACGAGAACCGGTGCTTTCAGCATGGTATGGAACTTAATGCTTCGTGTGGGCAGCGGGTATCCCATTCTCGCACCTCTTGTAACTCCTACAACCCGGAGTCAGACGGTTTTCCGTTCCTCTCCTGACTGTAGAAATTTTCTAAGTCTAGTTTTTACCCCAACAATCAATCAGAACTCTGTCTGGTTCCTAATCAAACATAGAAGTTCTGCTCACAATTTCATTTTTTTTGCTAAGACTAGAGTTGGCCTCCTGATTGGACGCCAAAGTTTAACCCGTACCTCCCCCTACCCCTCTGATAGAAACCAAAATACAGTTTCACAGAAAATCTCTCATTTTCGAGTAACTTTCTCTCGACTTTTAATCGCGACAATTTAAATTTTATTAATTTATTCCAAATCTATTTTACATGCACTTAAACAATTTTATTTTTAACATCCTTTTTAATTGCACTGGGTACAATTAAAATAGCCCAGTAGGGCTAAGGGCTCCATATAAAACATCACTACGTAGAGCGCCGTCTAATGTCTCACAGCGTCGTATGAGAATTATCCTCATTGCTTGCACATCCTGATCAGAAAGTGCACCACAAATATTCTCGAAGGTTATCTGCAACGAAAGCTTGTTTTTGTTTCAACAGATTTCACTATTTAAAATGAATGAACTATCTAGTGTAAATGGTTTAGAAAATTTAAAGTGTTAACCTGAATGTGTAAGTTGGAGTACTTCTAAATATACTACAGTTACTTTTAAATCTCATGCTCACATATTTGTGATTTTTTTTTAGCGTCGCTCTGAGAGATAACACGAGGGCTATTGGCGAAGACCTCGTAATTTTGAGTCTCGTGAGGTGGACAATACCTGAGCTGGCACCTCCCTCTCCAAACTTCCACACTATGCCAATGGGAGGACTTGGGACCTCGACAGATTTAACGTGCATCAGTCTCACCACTCGATGAAACGCAAGACACGACAATGATCACTAAGCTATAACGGCTACATGCTCATATATTCATGAATAATGTTTTAAATAAAGTGTATATGGATGCGTTTGGCTTTCTATGGTTAAATCATAAATGCTTAGTCCAACTTTTTTTGTGTCTAGAATTGTGGTTACTCTAGATATGCTGTTGTGTACGAGTATATATATATATTAGGTATAGTAATAAGTTTTAAAGCGTATTTCAGGAAAATGAATGTGTAATTGAGAGCTGAGAGTAGTACATTTATCCATCAAAATATTCTCTTTGATTATCTAACATCTTCCGCCATCGGTCGGAGAGTTGACGGATGCCAGAAGTGTAGAACGATTCGTCTTTTGACGCGACGAAGCCGTCAATCCATTTTCGTACATTCTCCTCTTACCAGAAGCGTACCGAGGACAAGGCATTCTGCATCGATCTAAACAAATGAAAGTCTGAGTGGACTATGTGTCGGATGTTCCCTGCCAAGAGTTACTATCGTGTCCTTAACTGATTTTACGACATGAGATCTTGCATCAACATGGAGCAATTTCACAAGATGCAAACCTTTGCTAGTAAATGGGCCTCGACCGATTTCCTGGGTCATTCGCTGCAATTGTTCTTATAGCGTTCAGTAGTTACACTTACCCCGGCCTCCATTAATTCATAATAGAGAACACCCTTCATATTCCACCAGATGCATTAAGAAAACTTTTTTGCAGAGAATGGCAAAAAAGTTTTACCTTTGATGTTGTTATCTGGGATTCACCTAAAGCTTTTTGAGTTTCGGATTGTCATAACAAATCCAGTTTTTCTCTTCCGTCACGATTTCCCCCCCCCCCTCCAACTAAAAAAATATCTGTATTCCCTTTTTAGCAGATTTATGCACTTCAAGATACGCTTATCCTTGATCCTTTGGCCCAATGCATGTGGCACAATCTCCCTGTGTTCTGAATATTTCCCATTGCGTGTAAATGATTAGAAATCATTTTTTGTGACACTCCTGATTGTTCGGCAAGTTCAGTTTGTGTTTGAGATGCAGCTTCGAGAAGTGCTTGCAAATCATTAGATCTAGTCTTTAGTAGGGCACCGCTACATTCCTGATCGCTAACATGGAAATCGCCATCTTTAAAACTTCAAAATCTAAATTCGCTCGTTATTTTCATTACAACTTTCTCCCCCGAGAACAGAATACATTGATTCATATGCTTTTGCAGCACTTTTTCTCGGTGAAATTCGTAACGAGCGCTGTGACGAACAAAAGTCATTTTCCCCTTTTCTTAAATTTTAATTTTCCTTCCCCTCCCCCCCCCCCCCAGTTTCTGCTTCGTTTTGATAAATCTGAACTTGATCCTATCACATGACACAAACGGGGTATCGTGATTGGTATACTAATTCTCAGTAGAAGTTACACAAAAATCACTTTACATCTTACTACATCCAATATATATATACGTGTGAGTGTATGTCACCGTTAAAGTGCATAATTCAGTTATTTTTCATAGAATCACTAAATATTTCATGAAATAACTAGACAAGTTAGTTAAAGTATATAATAGATGAATAATTTCATACTTTACCTAGTTATTCCATGAAATGCCTAGTTATTCTATGAAATAACTAAGGAATAGACCGTTAAAGTGAACAATGAAAAATTTCAAAGCTATTTTATAAATAAATTGATTATAAAAAACTAAAATCTCTGGAAAAATAGCATTTATCCTTATTGCGGATGATTAATTGATAAATAATAAGGAAAAGCATGTGATATTAAATTATTACACTAATATATTATTGCTCATATTGCTAACATTAGTTAAACAAAAGGGGGTTGAAAGAATATGTTGCGGAAATAGTTATATTTAAATATTATCAAAAAAATACATGCTGGGAAGAAAAACTGTTGCTTCATAAAGACATTGTGTAAATTTTTTTCAAACAAAAATATAAGAGAATGTTGATTTAAATTTTAATGAAATACCTTAATTTTACTTTTCATTATTTATTAGAGCAAGGATTGCTATGATGATATTTATAAATTGCATTGCATGTTATTTTTGAAACAAGAACACTTTTTAAATCCTTTTCCTGTGCCGCAACTTTCAGCTGTTGCAATCGATCGAAGCATTGTGTCAATATTCGGGACTTCTTCAATGGAAATTAATTCTCGCTCACATATACCGAACTGAGATCTAGAGTACAATTGTTTTATTCTGCCATCTCTTGATCCTAATTGGAAAAATCCTTCCCCAGTATTTCCCATAACAACAGCTAAAACGGATCTAGTGTCTCCTCTTCCTCTATTATCAGGAACGGGAATACGAACTGTAGTGCCTACAGAAGCCTCAGAATAAGATTCGCCAGGCAATAATTTCATTTTCATGGCTTGAATTTCCAAACATTCTTTAGCTCCTTGTCTTTCTTTCTCGATATTTATTTTATTTTGACACAAGCTACAGACTTTCTGTTCAATTTTATCTTCCATGTAACAGACTTCTGTACATGAAATATGGTCGGCTGCTCGCATTTACAACAAAATAAGCTGACTTAGCAATTTTTTTAATACACGACACACAATTTTACAGTGTTATTTGGAGGCGTATTTTCATAACGCTCGATAGGCACTAATACAGTTTCATTCAAAGATGCTTCTTTGGCAATTAACAGCATCATCTTCTAGCTCAGAACATGCATTTAGAGCTGTTGAGGCATTTTCAAATTGTTGTTTATCCTCTACTGCATCAAACACTTCTCTTGGAATAGGCGTTGTGGATAGTCCAACTCTAGGAGCACAGCCAAACATATCCTCGTAAGGTGTTCTCTTTAAACTAGAATGAGGTGCCTGTTTCATGAAATGAATAAATTTAAGTCCATGAAATAGATTGGTTGTCTTGTATCCAAGTTTTTGACATGTTTTCGTCGTCTTGATTGACACTCTATGCTACCTTGATTTTGACTTTGTATGGGTTTGCCATGTTCGATCTTAAGTTCCGGCCAAGTTATTTTCAAGTCGTCTATATTTTAAGTTTATTGCAGAACTCCCTTCTATTGTCGGATTGCAGTACAAATGGGGCACCAAATGATAAAAATATATCGAGCAAATGCATCGGGACCTCTTCTGCTTTTTTTGTTTGGATAGGTCTTAAAATTACAAACTTCGTCGAATGATCCAGGTATAAACTAAAATAAATTTATAGTTTCCGTCAGGTTGAGACTGAAAATCTATGAGATCTACTTGACATCTTGAATTTAGATGTGGAAACACCATGGACTTTCTTTCCCATATTTCGTTTTTGCTGACAAGGTTCATAAACACTTAAAACAGCTTTATGTCATTCTGAGTAATGTTTTTGTATAGACGATTCAGCTCTTTTACCTTGCGGTCTCTACCACCATGTCCAATAGAAACGTGTTTCATATAAAATTCTAAAAAGCATGTCACTTGAGCAATAAAATATCTCATCTGGTTTTGCATCCATTAATGGCCCAATTAACTTTTCTACTCCTTGAACTTCAAGAATATCGTAATGCTGGAGAAACCAATAGTCACGTGGTACTTTTTTCTGTGCTGTTTTAGCACATTTTACTTCTGCTATCAAAGTTAATAATTTTTCACGAGTAAGCACAGCACTGTTTTCCTTTGTTCCACGCTTTTTTAATAAAGATTCAAACCTCTCTCGCATTAAATCTTTCTTATTTATTCCTGCAGAAGTCATTGCTTGAAAACAAGGTGAAAATAAAAATTTGTTTTTAAAACCAAATTGTAAAACGCTAACATAAATACACCGTCTAAATTCTACGCCTAGAAGCAACGTAAGGAAGCGTACACACACACGTCATTACAAAGAAGCTACTGTTCGACCACGGTCCGCGTGGAATATTGGCAAACGGCCAAGAAAGGCGAATCGACTTAGAAGGGGAGAGGATGATGTTAGCGGAAGGATTTTAATACACGTGACACGTTCTCGCATGTTGTGATTATTTTTATGCTTGTAAAAATGTTCTTAGTAATTTTTAGAATGGATGTTCCCTTTTCCGCCTCTAAGCCGGATATTTACTTTTCATCTTATTAGTGATTCAAAGTATAAGCGGTTCAAAGAACTTTCGAGGGTCGGCTCTGGCTTATGTGTCGACGAGACCCGCCACTCAACACGAGTCAGCCGATGACTCAAATGGAAACGTCACAAACAAAAACTCAATTCAACAGGGAGGGGATGTATGTCAATTACAGTAATGGCTGAAAAAAATTCCTTTCTGAACAAGCCAATGGTTCTCTTCGAATCATCACGATGATACTGGAAGGGGAGTATGCGGCGACTCTCTTCTACAGCAACATTAGAAGTTAAAATGCCTTACTGAACCAGCCAGACGAGATGTCTTTTCGGCCTGGTTGGTAAGGGCATGCAAAAAAGCGACCGGTCAACTTTCCTTCGGACCCACTGGTCCAGGGTTCGAAACAACGCTGCCGCATCAAGGTCATAAACTCAGTTCACCAAGTTACCTTATAGTTTGAGAAAAGATATGTTACAACTAATTCATGAAGTTCATCTTGGGATAGAAAAAATGTAAGAAAAGAGCTAGAGAAATAATGTATTGGCCAGGATGAGCTCGGAAATAGAAACTGTAGTATCAGTGTGTGTAATAAATGAAAAGTTTAAGAAACCTAATTGTAAAGAGCCATTAAGACTTCACACAGTTCCCTATAGACCTTTTGAAAAGATGGGAGTGGATATAATGGACTTTGGTAATATAAGTTACCTAGTTATGGACTAATACTCAAAATGGATAGAAATTGCTTAACTTGCAAGTAAATGTGCAGATGAGGTAATAACTAAATTTAAAACAGTTTTTCTCTAGATTTGGAGTTCCAAATACTGTAATTTCTGATAATATTCCATTTAATAGTTATATTTATAAGAATTTTTCAAATGAGTGGGATTTTAATTGTGCATTCCTTAGTCCTCACTACTCCCCAAGTAATGGAATGGTTGAAAGAACAGTAGGAATTGCAAAAAGCATTAGGAGAAAGGCAAAGGAAGATAAAAGAGATTATTTGGTAGGATTAATGGAGTACAGAAACACCCCTATTTCAGGTCTTGACCTATCTCCAGCTCAAATTATCTTTAATCGTAGACTAAAAACTAAATTACCAATCTCAAATAAATTATTAAATGCTGAATTATTTAATAACATTCGAGAAAAGTTGATTAAAAGGCAAAACATTCAAAAGTTACATTGTGACAAAAATGCTCATCCATTCCCTGAGCTTAAGCAAGGAGAGAATGCCAGAATATTAAATTTTAAAAACAAAACTTGGGAATCTGCTAAAATAGTCTCAAAGCACAAATTGCATCCTCGGTCATATTTTGTTAAAAATCAGTCTGGCAAAATCTTAAGACGTAATAGAAAACATATCAGAAAATGAAACACATCCTTTAATATAGAAACAGACCCCAATGATATAAGTACTTTCCAATGCCTATTCAGAAGGAATTTTAAATCCTCAAAATTAGCAACACTGTAATGAGTCGGATTGCAATGTCCAAAGAATAAGCAACCGTGTTCGTAAGCCACCATCTTATTTAAATGACTATATTGTATGATTAATAACTTAAAAGGGGGTTGTCATGATAACTATAGACTGTGATTGTAATATCATTGCTTGTGTTGCTGTGTCGAAATGACGTTGATTGACATCTGGTTAACAATAAATCTATATTCTAAGTGAACTGTTTGGATATTATGATTATATATCTATTGAAGAACATATTAAAAGTCCAAAACACAAACAATTACTTTTTATTAGTAATGAGCCGAAAAGAAACTTTTGAGTAATGGAGCAATTACAAAAAGTAATCAACTGTAATAAAATATTACCATTTTCTATTTAAGAATAATGATGCAAAACTTATCACAATTACAGAAGTAGAATTTTAAACACTAAACAGGAGACAGAAGTTCCCTATGTAACATATATGCGAAAGAATACCTCCAGAGTAAGTTGTGCTGTTATTTTTTCTTCATTTAAAATTGCGATAAGTAGAAGAAGAAAAAAGAATTTCAATTATTAGATTGTTTGCTTCCTGCTTTCATCAAAATAAAGTAAATAAACTCAATACTGTCTCTTGAGTTTCCATAAGTAATAAAATTGAAAAATAATTTTGTGTTGTTCATTATTTCACGTAGAATGCACGACACTAGACTCATGCCCTCACATGATGTGCTTATCTAGTGGGTGTTACTTACCATTAAACATGGTTATAAATTTATATTTCGTCACTTGTATTATTATTGACCTAAACACTGCCTTTTCCAATCGGTTGATTGATTCAGAAAATCAATGTTCTTTTTTGCAAATTGAGATTAGATGTAGTAAAGATATTTCTCCCCGTAATTTAAATATGCATTCGTAAATATTTGAATGAAAACATAACGAAAAATTAATAACACATAAATGAGTAAAGTAAACGAACCAAATGATTTTCTGTATTTAGCAGGGTAATAAATTTAGAGAATGACTGAATTTCCGAGAATGAAGCTCCTTCGTATCCCTGTGATGTTCCCTCTCTAAATTATCGTGAACGTTCGTAAGTATTTAATTGTTAAGAAGTTTTGTTAAAATAATTTATTTTTAGAATCTTTTTACATAAAAATAGAATACATTTTAAAGTGATTTTTTTTATTTAAAAAAAAAAATATTTCTGGAAGTAAAATTACATTTTTGTGAGCATGTGTATTTTAATGAAAGAAATAGTTTTTCACGAAATATATCATTTTTAATTACGTACAATGATTTTATAGTTAATTATATATTTTGACACTTCCACACAACATGAAATAACAGCTTCTTGAGCATATTACATTATACATGTACATAGCATTTAACTGAATACTGAATCGGAATATGTTTGTGTGTCTTTTATTTAATTCAAATATTATTAATGTTTGAAATTTCATATATTTTTTTATATCCGTTTTCAGCATATTGAGTATATACTGCCGGTGAAGGATACAGAACAAATCGATAGAAAGGCCGCAAAATCAATGGAAGGGGGCACAACAGTTTTTTTTTCTTTAACCTTTTCAGGGGCGGTGGTATATTTTTTGTACCATATATTTAGCATCCTAAAAATCTCTGTCAAATACTTCTCCCCCCCCACATAACTATCTTCAAATGGTAGCTTATAGTGTTATTTACTTAAATTAGATGGAAGAACCATGAAGAATGATTATAAAAATTATTGCTTTGAATCTAATGAAAGCTCCTAACAAGTGGTTGTTTCATCCCTTACATAAATGTCTCAGAAATGAATTGAAATTTTTAATTTCATCAGCTAACCAATCTACATGTTTGAAACTTTATGTAAATACTTCTAACTAAGTGGTAGAAAATCAATACCGCCGCCAACATAGAGGGTCAGAGAGCAGCGAAGGGCAGCACTAAAATTTTCAATCAGATTGATATGTGACGGTTCACTTTATTACAGTGAAATATAGTGGTAGTAAATATGTTATAAAGTGTCAGTGATGCAAAAATCAGACTTATTCTCTGAAGAAAAGAAATTTAAATCAGGGGGTAAAAAAAGTTCTATTGCAAAGTTTTGCAAAGAACAGATTTAGCCACCTAAGATGCGCTTTATTTATAATTATTATTAAATTACTCAATCAAATAAAAGAATTAGAAGTAAACGATGAAATTTAGAAAAATGGACAATAGTAAACTTTTCCGATATTAAAAATAAAGGAAATTATTAAATTGATTATGTATCAGGTACATGCAATTAAAATTAAAGCAAACGAAAATGATTAAATTGAATATATATTTAAGATAAATGTAATTAAAAATGGAGCAAACGATAAATAATTGAAAAGTCATCTGGTACGCCAAAATGCTTCACCTAAAATAATAGCCCCTTAGATGGGTTATAAAAATTTATCAACGCTGTGAGTGCCCACGAAAAGACAACAAACAAAAGCTCAGGAGAAAAAAGGATTTATCAAAACCTAAACTATTGCAAAAAAATCTAACAAAGCAAAGACGGAGGGAAAGTCTTCGCATGCATCTGAGATAGAACTGGCTGGAGACACAGATTAGGGACTTATTGTTGTTGATTGATATGAGATTTACAAACGATGATTGATTTATAGTGTTAGTAGGAAATAAAAGTAAATGATAAGCTGCCGACAATTGAGGGACGACAGTAGGGGTTCATTGCCTCTAACGGTGAGCTTTATCAAGGAATCTAAGTAAACTGAGATGTAAATCATTGAAGAAAGGTATTACAAAAGATACAATACAGCAAAAAAAAAAAAAAAAACAAAAAAAAAAAAAAAAAAACAGAATCCTCAGAGTACAACCCATAAATACTTCAGAATAAGGAGGGCTGACCTTTTTTTCTGTTATTTTTTGACACATGTGTCCATTACATATGTGAGAGGGTATGCTTCGAATGCTAACAATTACAGTGGACGACTTGTTTTTGAACTCTTACGGATCTATGCTTACTTTTAATTTTATTTCAAGTAGCTTTATAATCTAATTTTTATTAATTTTTTAAATATATATATTTCTAAAAAAATACTTTTAATAGAATACCACACGGGGTCTTTCTATTGAAAAAAACTTGTTTGGTTTAAAGAGCTCCCCTCTGTTGGATCGGAGTTATCTTCAAAAACAAGTGAGGAAGAAAATATCATTACAGTATATGCAATAAAAGATTTGCCTTATTTTGAATAAAACTGCGTATGCCTTTATACTAAATTTGGTTTATTAAGTTTATAACAAAGTCTTATCACTAAATTATGAAAATCATATATATGTATAAAAAAGTTATGCTTAAATTAATTAACACATTTTAGCGCAAATTATCACTCACAGAAATAAAAATTTATCATAAAGTTCTCTTTTTTTTTTTTAAAAAAAAAAGTGTTTTGTGATCCTAATATTTCCCAAATTAACAAAAATAATGTGATTTCTTAAGAAGTATTTATTATTTCTTCGAAGGAATGCGAAACAACGAGTGTACAATAAGATGTCGTAGAGGGGCGATGGTATATTTTTTATACCTAGTCTTAGAATTCAGGAAATAAATAAAAATTAATTTTACCGCTTGATATTGTGTCCTTTTAAACTTATTAATTCATATCAGATGAATTTTAACTAAAATGTAATGCTTTTTATATACCCCCCTCAAAGGCTTAAAATGTTCATAACACTTAAGTATTTGGTTATTTCGTTTATTATTAATGCTTATTTAATCCTTAATCTCAAAATAAATTAAGTATGATCTGAAAAGTCAAAACCAAAATTTTACACCACAATATATACCTCGATCCTGGGCTTGGACTCAATGAACAATTAAAAAGTAAAAGAACAAAATAAATACTTTTAAATTTAATTGGGATTTCCTGCTCAGACATGTTATTTTGTCTGTGCTAGAAATTATGACATGGAGTGGGAATGGGTCTGTGTGTCACTGCTATTGTTCTGGCGATGATAGGTATGGGAAATGGAAATTTGATAGAAGATACAATTCCAACCAAAATTTACAGATGATAGATCACTTCATAATACATAAAGGAAATATGTACCCAAATCTTTCAAGGTGGATATTGTGTTATGTAGTATGTCAAAAAGAATTAAATTTCATGGGGAGTCTTTACTAAATCCTCATTTATCTTAAAAGGTTGATCGCCAAGATGTTGTCCTTGAGAGGAACCAGTTTGTAGTAATCATGAGTGAGTCGATCTATGGGGGAACTCTCTATGTATTCAACAACCACAATCAAATGGTTAGTGAGCGCTTGTCACTACACTTTGTTCAATTTAATTTTTTTATATACATTAAATTTATTAAAAGTTAACCAAGCATATTAAAAGGTACTAAACACACATGATTTAACATGAAACAAGGAAAAGAGAGAAGAGTGAAGATATAGGGTATATGAGATATAT
Organism: Nephila pilipes; assembly: GCA_019974015.1. Taxonomy (NCBI): domain Eukaryota; kingdom Metazoa; phylum Arthropoda; class Arachnida; order Araneae; family Nephilidae; genus Nephila; species Nephila pilipes. Next base: position 182,780 of record BMAW01096940.1, on the reverse strand, counting down.
CTAGGATGATATTTTTTATGTATTTTTTTTACCTCACATTTGCTCCATAAACGATTCTACCTTCACACGTTTATGCTGCGTAGATCTGGAGTACTTAAGGTTAGTAAGAATAGTTTTTTAATGCAAAATTTTTAAATTTAATTAATTTTGATAACTTTAAGGATTTTTACTAGGAAGATGAGGAGTTTATAGAAAGAAGAAAATGAAGGAGAAAGATGGATAGCAAAGTATATGAATAGACTATTTAGTTACATACGTTTTAACACAAACTCAGCTTGATTTATGGGGGGAGGGAGTTGCTCTTGAGATAAGTTGTTGAATAGGTTGAGGGAAGAAGGAGGAGCAGAGTCGGGGGTTTCAAAACAGTTGGGTTAGAATAAATCGAAAGTGTTTCAATTGTAATGCTTATTTTTAAATTTAATTATATATATAACATTATAAGGGAATGAGGTGGAAGTTATTATTGCGATATTGATATGGTAATGGATAGATTCCATTATTATATGGAAAGCTTCAGTTATGGTATTCACAACCCAAAGAAATCGATGAACGGTGCTATGGTGGGTAAATTGAGAATCGAGTAGAATATTATTAAATATGGTGTGGTTTAGAACTCGGTTCGAAGATTTTTGAGATGGAATTAAGAAGACTAATAGGATGATAATTTAAAGGGATGGGATGGTTTTAACCAGGTTTGGAGGAAAGAATGACAGAAGCGTGTTTCCATTATTGGGGAAAGTGTGCAAATGTGGGGCTTTTATTGAAGATTTTAGCTAAATGGGTGAGGGTGTTCTGAGAGAGGGGATTCGAATGCTTGGTTGTGAATATCATTTTCTCCAGAAGCTTTTCGTTTGTTTAATTTTTTGATGATATTAGCTATTTCTAGAGGGGAAGTGAGACAGGGATTAAAATTATTATTGTTATGGGTAGTTTTGGACTATTTCTTCAGTGGATTCAATATATTAGTCATTATATGGAAATTTATTCTCCTGGAAAAAGGATTCAAAGTTATGAGAGCATATCAGCTTTGATCTGGCAGAAAAAAACAAGGCCATCATTGTCAATTAACTCTGCGTAGTAATACACCGAATTCTTCGTCTTCCCTATTTTTTAACAATTCTTTTTTTCTGAAAAGTGTTGTCAGGCAAAGTAGCGCTGTAGAGATCTTCTCTCTGTTTATGTGAAATTTTCATTTAATATTTTAAGATAATCTCTATTAAAATGAACCGTTTAAAAATAAAAACATTTTTAAGTGAATGGTTGTCAGATCAAAGTAATTTGAATCGAATAAAAATTAATTAAGGTTTTGAAAACTTTCTGCTAGAATTTAAGCTTACAAATCATTTAAGTAATTTATAACATAGAGTATTTTATTCAATTTTTTTTTAAAAAAAAATTAGAATTGATAGCGAAAGATGTAATTTTAAAGTAAATATAACTATGGTACAGTGTTTTAATACACAATATTATTTTTAATTCTTGATTACTGCTTATAATTTTTTAAAGTGATTTAAAATAAAGACGAAAATGTTTGCGAAAAGATCTAGTAAGTAAACAGCATGAAAAAATTAGTTTGCTTCTCCAGATAATGAAATCCCACAAGTGAAGATGTTGAAAATACCTATCGCTTATAATAAATCCAGAAAGTCTTAGCAACCGAAAAAAATATCGATTACTTGAAGATAAGATTTTCGTAAAGGGGTGACTAAAAATCGAAGTGTTTTATGAACAATTTTAAAAAGCAGACAATGAAAATATTATCAATCAGTAATTTTTTACGATTAAAAATATTTACCTTGTGAATGAAAAAAAAAATGTTATTGGGTTCTAAATTTATCTCCCGTTAATGTTTCAAATTTGTAACATTTTTTTTGACAAATTAAGTACATTTTAAATCCCCCTTTACCCCCGAAAGCTGGTATTAATATTTTCAATAAACTAATGTCTCTAAAAACTACCTCAATTTTTAAAAAGCTTTATGTAGATTCTTCATTTTTTATTGTATCAAATAAAAATTATTACAAAATTTTTTTTATGTGTTTCTATGGAATAAATAACATGAACATTTTTTTCTGAGAAATTCATACTATATGAGTATACACTTGTATGATGTCAAATTGTTTTTCGACGAAAATAAGTTTACTTTTGTTCTGCTCAATTTATAATTCAATGAATAAAACAACTCACTAAAATTAAAAGCGAAGGAATTCAATTTATGGTGTACCTTTCTCTTAACTCGAAGGAATACCTTTTCACTATAATTATAATTTTAAATTAAAAATAATTGGTTGAGAAATTAAATTCTTTTATAATTAAAATATGAGAAACTAAGTTTCAAAAATAAAATTCATAATTCCCGTATTCTCAATATCAATGCAAAAATTAAAACATTTTAGTTAAAAAGGCGATCATAATCTATTTATTGAACACGTTTACAAGATTTATCTTTCCAAAGAAAAAACCTCTCCCATCATAAGCCTTCCTTATTTATATCAGCGTTGATTGATTTTAATCAACGCTGACTATCCGTAATGCTAAATTTGAGTAATGTTTAGTTATAGTATCTTAACATTAAATCCATTAACAGAAAATAAGATTTATGATGTAATATGTTAGTGTAATATTAGATAATGTAATGGAAAGGCAATAAATTCAAAAAAAGTGTAATATGTACAAATAAAAAGTTTTTAATACACCAAAATCTTATGATAAACATGTCATGTGGCATCATTCTCTAAGAAAAGATTTCCCGAAAAGATATATAAAGGATTAAAAATATGCAAGGTATTTTGACGTTAAATTCACAAATTACAGTTGTAAAATCTCCCAATCTTGAATTTTCGTATAACTTTAATCCACTCTGTTCAAATGAAGTTTTAAAAACTTCCAATAAAAGTGTTATACGCTTAGAATTTGATGATTCACCTCCTTCCCCATAGATTAACATTAAACTGGGTAAGAAAAGGTGCTATAAAACGCTTTGCAAGTAACTTTCCTTAATTTGATCCCTCCGGGTACTGCTTCCGTGTTTCTCTGTCCTTTTAGAAGTCAGATTTGCGTATTATTAGTGATAGTAATACAAAAAAGACAAAAATGTTCCTAAAATTTTATAAACCATTTTGAACTTCAAAATTTGGAAAATAATAATTTTTTATTATTATTATTATTTAGAATATGATTCCCATTTTTCGATCGACTCTACTCGATCCGCTTGTCCTCGAGCATGCGCAGTTTCTCCAATTTTTCCTTCCCTTCTTGGATCGTTTATTTTCTTGTAGTGTATATTGGCATTTAAATATATTCGCATTTTTTTTTAAAAAAACTTCATGTTTTTATTTTCTTTCATGATTTGAATTCATCAACACCATTTTGCTCTGATATTAAAAAATGGGGAAGGATAAGGAAAAAGCTGTTTGTTGTCATTGTGCAAAACAATTTACAAAAACGTCCAATATGTATCAACATATTCGTGAAGTTCATGGCGTGGAACCTGTGAATTTTGGCCGTCTACGATGTCCTGGGTGTGGTTTACATTTTCCAAATTACGAAAGTATTAGGAATCATATAACAAGAGAACATGATGTTAAATGTGCTCTAGAGGAACATCTTTTTTCTAATGAAAGAGGTATGTCATATTAACTACAATATGTTTAAAATACTTGAGTAAATTTCTGACTATTTTATTTTAAAATTAAATTACCTTGTTGATTCATATTTAAAAAAGAAAAACATTGAGAGTAGGATTGATAATTACTTTCGTTTTTTTTTCCTGCACAGTTAGTGATATTCATTAAAATTATAATTATTCAGTTCCATTATTTTAAATAAACTTAAAATTATAGCTTCAAATTTTTACAATACATATACATGAAAAGGAAATCTGTTACTGGATAAGACTAAATTCTGAATGTTACTCTTAAGATAATATTTCCAATGAGTTACATAAATATGTTTGAATTAAATTGCTTTCCTTAGATTTTTATGAATGGAAAAAAACAATTGAAGAGGAAGGCAAGTGTCTGTATGTTCGCAACACATCTCCTAAAATCTCAGCAGCTAAAGAAAATACTTATTACTATATATGCCATAGAAGTGGTCATTGTAAAAGCCGTTCTTCTGGGAAAAAAAGTACGAAGTATGAGTCAAGTAAGATGAGTGGACATTGCCCATCAACAATGATGGTTAAAGTTTCAAGGAATGTTAGTGTTCTATACTGTCCCACACATTTTGGCCATGATCCGTTATCAGGACGTGAAAGACGAACTAAAGACTCAGGATCTATCGATAAGAAAAAGAAATCAGGTAATTTTAGTATATTTATTATTTTGTTTGAAAGTATTATTTGAATGGTTCCTTTCCATTTAAGTCTTACCTCTTGATGCTTTAATTTTTTGGTTTTATTTTGACATATTTATTCAGTGTTAGGTGTGGATTGTGTCAGTAAAAAAGAAAGAATTTGAAAAAAAAAATTATTAGAAAGAGAAAAGTAGTTCAAGCCTAGGCAGAAAGAAAGAAACAAGTTGAATGTGTCAATTTGCTGCCGAAAATATATGTTGTTTACCTGAAATGTTCTTTTTCTTTTTTTTCCAAATAATTTGATGATCAGAACTTATAGCAAGTTAAAGTGTTGTGAAACCTTGATAAGTCAGATAAATAAGGACTATGACTGATCTGGATTAACTGGAGAACAGGGGAGGGGGAGCATTGTGAAATAAAAGGACTTCTCATACCCCCTTCCCCCACCTGTTATATGTCAGGCATTTATTATCACTCTCCTAGTGTTGGAAATAGCAATAAAGAGATACTTAAAGTTTTTTATTGCATTATCCATTTGGATAATGTAGCACTATATATCATTTGTTGCTGGTTATAAATGGTTTAATTAGGATTTTATTGATTTTGCACAGAATATTTGTAATGTCCCCCTTTCACACATTCATAGTTGTTACATTTCAGTGAAGTAAATAATTTTTCAATGTATGTTATTGAAACAAATAAATGTTATTTTAGAAATTAGTAAATTGCTTCATGTATTAAAAAAAAAATACTTTGTGCTGATTGATCTGAATTATCCAAAGATTTAAGTTAATGAGACTCGATTTATCAAAGTTTTATTGTACTTAAAGATTCATTAACATTGAGGTAAAAAAAGGGAAAACATTTATTTCATAAAAAGGACAGCTTTATAAATGTAAAGGAGATTTTTAAAGAAATTGTTATTTAACATTCTGTCAACAAATGAAGCAAAGTTTCTTTGGTATATATAAAAAAAAAAACTATTATTATTTTTACTTAGCATTGCTTCTTTCTTACTGCTATGGTATTTTTAAAAAGAGAAATTTTAATATTTTTTAAAAGATTAATATTTTCTATTATCTTAAGGACGTTTTTAAAACACTTTCACAAAAAGAGATTTTTAATAAATTAGAGATATAAGTTTTGAATTTGCAAGCTATATATGTAATAAAAATTTTTTATTTTGGAATACAACCACATAATTACATGTATCATTCATCTTAAATTGAAAAGCTAATTTAAACGCAATCGCAATAATTTAATCTTTTTTTTCCCCATCATATACTCTGTCACAAAAAATATATGCATCTAGAGGATATCAAACCACTATTAAAAAAACCCTACATATATGTTTTGCTTATGAAGACATAAGGAAATGATTACAAATTCATAATAAAAAAGTCACACTATATGAATGTCATACTATATGAAGTTATGGCATGAAGAGGATTTCACCTCATTAAGAAGTAAAGCTACCTATGGCAGCTGCACAAGCCTTAACATGATGTGGTATTGAATCATTTACATCACATGTGACTCCTGTCAGCTTTCGCAAAAAACTTAGCAATTAGGCAGTTAGTTCAGTGATATTCTGAGGTGGCTGCAGTTGCCTTCAACATAAATCCTGCACATGCTCTATTAGTGACCAAGCTGACCTTCATTTCAAAGACAATGTTTGGAGTATTGTGAAGTACAGGACCAAACAATGTCTTTCTCATGAATGTCATCTAGTTTATTCAATATCATAGACAGTATCACTGGTGTTAAAATGTCTAATGAAACTGCAAACCGCAAAATGTCATGAAGGATGAATAATGATTATCAAGTGTCTCAGAGTATTATTACCCACATGTCACACCTTGTGTAATGGACATATGTGCTTAACAAAAAAAGCATATTGGACCAATGGCCTAGCTGCCTCCACACATGTCAATGGGGTCATCAGCCCTGAGACTGAAATAGGATTCATCAATGAAGATTACCCTCCTATAATCAGGCACAACTCAGCTTGAATGATCAGCAAAACTCAGCTTGAATGATCAGCAAAACTCTGATTGATGCTAGCCTATGTTATAGGGTCAGAGTTAATCGTCTTAATCTCTGATTGATTTTACTCGATACTACTAGATGCTTGGAGAAAGGAAAATGATATCAAATTGATGTTAATGGTGGTGTTGGTGCAGACACCGCCACTTTTGTGATTAGCATTCCTCATGCTCATTTGTGTTCTTGGGACATCTTGATCTTCCACAATTGTTAAATTTCCCTTTGCTGATCCATTGTTGCCTGCACTGTGCAATGTAATACTTCATCAGGTAGAAGGTTGAATTAATTCTTATACTTCTGGAGCAGGTTGGTTGAATAACGAAGGCATGCTAAATGATGCCTCTCAAAACTTGTCAAATGTTTGTATTGCCATTGGATACATCTCTAGTCACAACGTAATAACATCCAAGCCAAAAACTTAATTGCTCATGCTTTCAAATGCTAAGTTAAAGGATTAGAGCTCCTTTTTGATAAAGAAATTTTTTAGTTGGACAAGAGTTGATGAAGAAGCATAAAGACTGATTATTCTCCTTTTCAAGGAAACAAAAGGACTATGAAGTTTTGATACCTAAAAAGTTATCTTAAGACCTCTTGGGTACATCAATAAAAGTACCCTAGGCTTAATTTTGGGCACAAAATTAACTTTTGCCCAACATTTGAGTATATGAGTTGAAAAGCACACTCCACTCTCTTTCAACTTTATAAGCTCATTTCTTGAAAAAAGTAAACCTGCATTCATGCACAAAGTTTCGTTTTTTCAATTCATCATGGGACATGTCTTGCCATACACTTCCTTCTCAAATCTGGGGATTGCAGTCATGATTCATTTGAAAAAAATTGTGTGATGCCAATACTTTTTTTAAAATAAATAGTTAATTTTAAATTTCAATTGATTTTCTATAGCTGGACCTCACTAAGTAAACTCAGTATAGGAGTGCTCAATTAATCAGAATTTATCACTCCTTTCCATTCACTCAAATGCCTCAATCAGTCTGAGACACTGAGAAAAAAAGATAAATTCTCTTACTGTTAAGTGGGTGACAAAAGCCGCTGACAATCTCCCCTTCTGGCAAGCAAACAGTTAATTCTTCAAAGCTATTGCCCTTTAATAGATTTATCTTTAAAAAAGATTTTCTTTTTACTCATTAATTATTCAGTTCTCCTTTTATGTTTAACTAAATTTAATTGTTTGGATGAAGAATTAATTTCTATCTGTAGGAAAAGAATTCCATGAGACGCACACCTTTAACTTAGTTATCTTGGTGGTTAAGGTTTTGGGCTTTATGGCTGGCAATACTCAACTCGAGTTGCAAATTCAAAATTTAATGCCTCTAAAGATCTGTCATTTGATATAATGCATTCTACGGCATATTAATTGAACTTATTCTGAAAGCTCTCATGTGGCATTGTATGTAGCACTTAAAAAATGAAATGCTGGATCAGATGTCATCTGAATGTGTCTTAATTAAGGTGTTAAAAACCCTTTCGTAGCTTAAAGCAATGTTAATTCAAAACAAACACCTTAAGTGCTAATTATCCATAAATTGATTTAAAAAAGAATTGACAAATTAGAAGCTATTTCTACCATAATATTTTATTTCAATTATTTTGTTGCATTTAATATCTAAAATGTTATATTAATATTTGTTCATGTCATTTTTTTCTCATAGATAGAATCAATGAAGGTTCCAAATCTTCCCTGCAAAAAGTCCTTGATGATGTTCAACATGGAACTGAAGAATTTGAACGGATACAGCTACTGACACAAAAGGATGTTCAAAGCATTAAAAAGAATTTATTTTTACATTCATCTGAACAGGGTTATGACAGTGAGGCTTTTAGTGTGAGATTGTGGGTCGAATCCATGTCACAATTAGAAGAAGATAATCCTATAATTTTTTATAAAGATCTAGGGGCTGGTGATATGACTGGATTTCTAGGGGATCAAGACTTCTGTTTAATAATTATGACCAAAATGCAGCAAAAAATGCTAACAGAATTCAGCAATCCAAAAATATGCATTGATTCAATGCATGGGTCAAGTACACGTGATTATTATTTAACAACTATGCTGACTGTTGATGATTTTGATATAGGATGTCCAGTTGCATTTTGCATTTGTAACCGAACTGATATTGAAGTAATGAATTTTTTCTTCAATTATATCCGAAGCAAAGTGGGTGTAATCAGTACTAATGTCTTCATGTCTGATGATGCACCTGAATTTTACAATGCATGGGAAGTTGTTATGGGACCTACTCAATATCAGCTTTTGTGTACATGGCTAGTTGATAAAAATTGGCGGAAAAATCTTGCAAAAATTAATTCTAGGTTTAAAAAACTTACTGTTTACAAGACTTTAAGAGTGCTTTTAAGGGAACCTAACTTGCAATCTTTTACAGAAATGGAAAGGAATTTTGTTAAATTGCTTGAAGATGATCCAGATACAAGAAAATTTAAGAAATATTATTCTACTTATTATGCTGAACGATTGCAGCTTTGGGCTTATTGTTACCGAAAACATGTTGGCATAAAAACAAATATATATCTAGAATCATTTCATAAAGTTCTGAGGCATATCTATTTGGAAGGGAAAAAAATGAAAAGAATTGACAAAACATTAAATGCATTGATGAAATTAACTAAGGATAAAATTTTTGAAAAATTATGTAATGTATCAAGAAAAGTTCCTGCTACTGCATTAGAAAGGATCAATGAATGTCAAAGGCTAAGTAGATTGATATCAGAAGAAATGATTGCAAATGTTGTTGATAATGCTGAATGGAATGTTAAAACATCATTGGAATCTTCCCATTTTTATACTGTAAGAAAAAATCCTGAACCTGTTTGCCGTACATGCAATTGTTTTTCAATTTACACTAGCAATGTTTGTATTCATGAATTTGAATGCACATGTAATGACAATCTTGTCAGATTCAATATCTGTGATCATATACAAGCTTGCTTAAGGGTACTTGCATCCAGAGGGAAAAAATCAACTGAAACTCAGGATGCTGTGAACATTGTACAAGCTTCAAAAGAACAAAATGTTCCCGACTCAAATCCTGAAATTCAAGTATGTATGAATAAATTAATGTTGTTGAAAGATGAAATGTCTGCAACAACATTTCCCAGGACTGCATATTTACGCATTAATTCCTTGCTAGATAAATGCTTGACTTTGTGTAAAGAAACCAAAGAAATGGCACCTGTCTCATCTGTACTTTGAATAAGGTATCAAAATCATTCTTCATAGCATGAAAGTCAATATTCGGGAAAAAAAATGTCTATGCTTCAGTCTGTTAGTACTTATTTAAGGTTACCAACTGAACATTTCCAAATGCTGGACATAGTTTTGAGAGAAAAAGCTGGATGCATTTTGTTATTTTAAGGGGGAAAATCCTGGACAATTTAAATTTCCTTTACAGAAAATAATTATAGAAATATTGTAATAACATTGGAGTGATGAGCATATAGTTCAGTTGTCATTGAAAAATTAATATTTAAAGTTGCCTTTGTGTATATGAAATTATTTAAAAAGGTACAAAAAATGTTCTCAAACAAAGCACATTTGATTAAGTAGACATTATATTTCTTGTATTAAGTTTTCAAAAATTTATTTTGAGGACAAGCAGTTCTTTGATGAGATAAACCAGACTATAATTATGAGGAATATCTAAAACCTTTGTATGGGAAATACCTTACATACAAAAAAAGGAAAATGCTAGTTGGATATGTCTAGTAAAAGCTTGGCACAGTTGGTAACCCTATTTATTTAGGCTAAAATTAACCTGTAGCCGTTTAAAACATTTTTAATTCATCATCTGTTCATTATTATTATTTTTTATTTTTTCCAAATTAAAAGGAGTTATATATAATTTTTGTTGTTGATTTCTTCTAGATTGAGATAAGTTCTGCATTTTGTGTTAACTATTTCCAACCAGTAGAAAAATTTGATAAATAATGGATCTTAAATAAATAACATTCTGTTCAAAAAGAAGATAGAATTATTGTTTTTTTTTCTCATTTTATTGATTTACTTAAAAATAATTTAAACATAACATACTAAAATGTTGCAATTATTACCGATGTATTTGATTCTTCCAAGATTAAAATGAACATTAATATTTTCATGCATAAACCGAAATGTAATAAACTGTAACTTCAGAATATTTATTTATTTTTGTTTTCTTTCTGTTAAATAAAATTATGACAAATGTAACATTGTTAAAAAATATTTTTTATGTTAGATAAATAGATTCTACTTATATTGAAATGAAATATATTCCATAAAGGAGAATGTATCACACGGCTTAACAATTACTTAGAAACACGTTTTTCAGTTCATCGTAGACATTGATTGAAGGAATGAAATTAGTTTGTGTTTATTCAAAATAATATACAATTTGTTACAATGAAAAGCTAGATAAAAAAAAAAAAAACATTCGTTAAGAAATTCGTAACTAAACGAATAAAATACTCGTTCTTATCGAAATTAGGGTAGATATGAAGCCCTAAGTTGTTTAGAATGTGATCTTGTACACAATAGCACATGTGATTCTGTCTTACATTCTCTATTCTCCCTTTAAAAAATCGATCTTAGAACCAATTCAATCCCCACTAAAAACTTAATAAACTGTTAAAGGGAGCAGTTTTATTTATTTATTTTTTTCTATTCATTTCCAGGATATTTTGTATTTTTACTGGGCTTCAGATTGGTAATTTCTCTGAACAATGTCTGTCAGATACAACAACAATTCGTTATTTTGCCACTACAGTGCTGCATCTGTCAAACTGTTTTCAGAAAATCAGCTGAAGCCTGCTTGGCATAGTTTTGACGAAATTAAATTAATTCTATTTGAATAAATAATAAATGTTTAACTTATTTTATTAAATGCACTTAATTAGTGTTAATTTTTAAAATGATTCTCATAATTTATATTTCAGTTTTTGTATTTTTACTGTTATGCCAAGCAGGATTCAGCTGATTTTCTGAAAACAGTTTGACAGGTGCACTCTAGTGACAAAATAATGAATTGTTGTTGTCCTCACACATCCTATTTATGCTATGTCTGAAATTTTTAAGTCTGAGAAATTTGTAGATCATGTCATGCATTCAATATATTCCCCTTGTAGTGTTTTAAACACATCAATTGCTTTACACTATGCCTCTTTTCCATCTATAATGTATTGTTGTCGAATCTCGTAATAGTGAACTCTGTCTACCAAATAATGAGTTCATTACAACCAAAAATTCACTATATCCAATTTTATTGAAAGCATTAGATGGTGGTTTTGTTAAAAAATTTACATATTAGAAATTGTTGGGCTTAGATCGATCGAACTATTTTTTATCTCGCAGTTTTAAGAACATCTACGTTTATGCTTCTCCACAGACTCCCGAGAGATGAGAACGTAAAAGCACTGAGAAACGTCTTGTAACGCTGTGTGTTTTAATAACGCTTATTTATGCTGTGTGCTATTACATCGAAGTGAACCTATTTTTCTCATTTACATGTTTGAATGTAAATAAACGTGTTTGTCCGAAAACTACGACTATTCGTTCCGATTAAAATAACAACAGAAGGAAGAATTTCGAAGTAATTTTTCTATTATTTTTATTTTCTTATAGAAAAAGTTTGTAATTTTTGATTCAGTATATTTCGACTTTTTGTAAAGATTATCAGTTTTCTTATCGACGATTAGAAGATATTCGTAATTTTTTATCCACATTTTCCGTTTTCAAACAAAAGTATTCAGAATATTTACAGCAACTGCAGAGATTGAAGGCGCTGACATTTTTTTTCTTCTGAGGGTTAGGAATCATCATCATTCGTAACTGCATTTTTTGCTTTTACATCTTATACAATGTCATCCTAGCTAGGAATATCTGAAATTCATACCTCATTATCAAACAGCTCAAAGTATTCAATTTCATATCGGGGAAAAAATTTACTCCCCCCCCCCCCCCAACCACATAACGATCGATAGGTTTACGTCTTCGTCATTCGCCAATGCTCTCTTTCATACTCCAACATATTGCTAAAAAGATCCGCATGTCGAAAACGGCTGCGAATTGTTCTGGCTGTGACTTGTCTCCAAGATTTCTCCAGTAAAACGATTGCTGCCAAGAGATATGTATAACAATCGCTGTTTTCGTGACTTCCCGAAATACACAGATCTGCTTTCTGTAATGAGAATCAAGACTGCGAGTAACACCTTAATCCATAGGTTACAGCATAAAAGTTGTATTGGGAAGCAAAAAAAATTGATGCAGTGCAAAAGGAAGTGAATAGTGCAATTGTCAACCAGGAGTATAATTTTGCGCTTCGTTTCCCCCACTTCGCAGTTAATTGTTTAAGCTCTTCAAATTAATCAGCAACCATCCAAGATATTCGATTATCTTGTAACTTACCTGGATTATATCGGACCACGCTTGACTCTTCCAGTTTTCCAGATCTTATGCAGAAACATTAAATGCTTCACTCACAAACTAGCGCATGAAATAATTGTTCCTTGCTGCCATTTTTTAACATTAGTTTGTAACTTTAATTTCCTAACGTTTCATTTGTCTAAATTTTAACAACGGAAATTCCGACCGTATTGCATTTATTGGTTCCTTCTTGAATACATTTGATTATTTTTATTTTATTCTGAATTGAAAGTGATTTCCTATTTGAGGAACTGTCATTTTCACCGATTTGTTTCAAGGTACTGCAAAGGTTTCAGTTTGAAGCGCTGACATGGATATAAAACAGTAACTAAAGATATAAAGGAGGATAACATCAGACGACGCTATTATGATCCATTCCACTATTGTTCTGATTTTTCAAGGGGTAATTTGAAGTTTGAGTAGTGGATCAGCGGATTCTTACACAAGGAGGAGGGGAAGGAATACTTTTTATCGGGCAGTGGATCGGTGGTAGATTTCTAGAAACGGTAGGAAGGATGAAAAAGTGGGATTTGAGATGGAAGTTAAAGAATGCTGCCTTAGCTTTGGCTCGAGGCATCTAATTGTTCTTTCATTATCTTACGGCAGCCGAGTGGTTGTGATCGCAAACTCGTCGGCATTGTTTCTGTCGAACAGCAGATTGGAGTCCTGATGCCATACAAAGTATTGAACTCCTATTGCTTAATACATTAGGAAGGTTTCACTGCCAAAATTTCGTCATAGCACTTAATTTCTGTAATGAGCACTGTTGTTAAAATATTTAATTTCTTAGCGTTTTCTTCATTAGTACACAGGCAATTCAAATCTCTTTTAGAAGAAATGGAAAGTGAATATGTGCATCTTCCCTTATACAGCCATGTCAGAGGGCTTAATCGAGATAAGATCTTGAATAAGTTTGTGTCATGCACAGAAAACATTAAAGTTTTTTTTAAAGAGAAGGAACAACAATTCCCCGAATTGAATGATAAAGAATGGATATTCAAATTGATGTTTCTGACCAGTATAACCAAATATCTCAATGAACTAAGTTTAGAAATGCAAGGAAATGACTAAACAGTTCTTGAACTTAATGAATATTGGAAAGGCTTTGCTACAAAATTAGATATGCTTTATTGTGATATTAACACTAGCACCTACAAATACTTCCCAAATGTTAAAGCACTTAAAGAGGAATTTTTCTAAAGATGCAAAGACTTCGAAGCTTGTATGCCTATTTTGTATGCTATTTGTTTTTTCCTTCGTAATCAAACCAAATTTAATAGATCCATTAATAATCCCATTCGATTTGTCAATTTTTGTGTGGATGGAAGTTGATCATTTTGAAATGGAACTTATTGAAAAAAACATCTTCAAAATTATAGAAAGCAAAATTTACGGAATTATGAAAAAATCTGGAAGATAACTCTAACGATAAATCGACAGCTATTTTAAATTGCTGGATACCATTGTTTGAAGAAAAATGCTTGTGCTCTGCCTTTCGTTTTTGATTCTACTTATGTATGGGAAAAAATCTTTTCTCATATGAAAAATATTTGGAGTCCACAAAGAAGTAGTTTAACAACTGAGCTTTCAGAATCATGTGTGAAATTGAAAGTCACAAATTATATTCTTGATAGTGCGATATTAAGTAGAGCGGTCCAGGTACATAATTCGTAATAAAATTTTAGTTTTTCTATTTAATTATATAGAAGGAATACTTATATTATATGTTGTTTATTTTTTATTTTAATAAATATGTTTAAAAGATACATACTATATGTGCAATTTAAATTTTTTTATTTATGTTGAAGGAATAATTATATTTTATGTTGTTTATTTGTATGTCAATAAATATCTTGAAATGATGCACAATTAATTGGTAATAAAACTCTATTCTTGATTTCTATTTCCTAACTCCGCATGCAAATGCGCGGGAATTGAATTGGTTCAAATATTTCCCACTGTGTGGCATCCTGAATCATATTGGTAGATTGATTGAGATGTTGCACAACACAACTACATGGCTGCCGACCCCTGGTCTATTGTAATGTTGAATAGCGAGAATGGAGATTTTTTAAAACTTGTTGTAGAGACTATTGAAAAGTAGAATTCGGCTTTATCGATGCTGTACAACCATTAGCTAGTGGAATAGGTGGAAGGGAACTAGACTGGATTTATACCCAGAAGGGTTTTCGGAGAGATGTTGCTGGCTTGTAAGGATGTCGGAATTATATAGTTCTATTGGATACCCAGTTTTGTTTTAATACATACTGTGCGAGAAGAACATGCAAGTTAAAAAAGGATCACGTTTCTTCCCATTTTAAATTTCCACAAAAAAAACTTTCGATTATCGAGCTTTCGCTGACTCAGCTGCGGAACTGCAATGCTGTTTTCCAGTGACTGTGCATACATTATTTCTACGTGTCTCCAGTTTCTTCAAGATTTCGTTCCTTCTTGATAATATCTATCTTATATCTTATCATCGCTGCTTTGCCTTCAGCAATGTTACTTAATCTACTTAAACAAATAATTAATTAATAAAGATACTAAAAAAATAGTAACAGTATAGTAAATAATTTATTTTCATTTAACTTTTCTTCTACCCTTTTCCTTACTGTTACATTCAAACGCGACTGATCGCGCACTATTTAATAGGAAATTTTTTAATTTCTTTTATTGGAAATCTAATATGAATATATAAATGCTGCTCAAGCTGGTTCTCTCGGGCGAACACATGATTATTGGTGGTGGTAAAGAGATAATTTTTTATTGCACTGAAAGAACGCTCTCATGTTGCTGCTCATCTATTGTACACTTCGGAATGCGATTAATCTGCTTCGTCAAACATAGTTGCTTTTCACTGGATTTTCGTCAACGCACCGTGATTCGATTTAATCTGAGCTTCAATTCTTAACTTCTCCAATTATATCTCATCTTGTTGCCTCTCTTCTATTAAGATTCTTCTTTTTCATTTCTTTCTTCAGTAATGTAATCTTGCATCAATTAGATGTCTTCCTCGTCATAACCTGCACTTTTCGTAATTAACATTTGGTTTAGTCATATTAGCTCTCTATGGTTAACTTTGCTGCTAAGTTAAATAAGTCCTCTTGCTTTCCTTTCTACAAATAAGACATGTTGCTGCTAAGTTAAATTGAATTTTAAAGAAAGAAAATTAACTATTCTGAAAAAAAGTCTGTAAGAATTTGTAACTCAAATGGGATGGAAGAAATTCTTTTGCTAGATTTTTGTGAAGTCAGAATTAATATTTTGCTGCACAAATGAAAATAGTATATATATATATTAAACGACGTTTGTTCTAACATTAATTAAACATTGCGAATACATGGCAGAAATGAACAGTCCTTTTTTTCATAATAAGATTATTTATTGATTCTAGCAGAGAGAGCGTTACGTTCTGATGAACTTAGCCCGGCTTCCGCCACCAAGACCGAAACCAGAGACCACATGGAGATCACAGATGTATAATACAGAAGAGCATAGAGTAAGAGTATACGAGCGGCATAAGATTTAAAAATGTTATAAAAATAGATTAATGTTATAAGAGGGCAGTTTTTTCGCTGTGCTACAAGTTATACAGCAGGGATTTTTCACAATAGACGAAATCGAACACGTGGTACAGGATTAGGGATTTTCTAATTTTGACAAAGAGTCCAACAGGGATTATTCCGACAGATTTACGACCGTGAGAAGGCGAATGAAACAAATTTTATGAGCGCAGAATCTATTAAATAAAAGGATAATTTGGAATTGGATCAGGAAATAAGAATGAATTATTCACTTTTGGATAGAATAGAAAATTAAATTATTATTGAGATAAATTATTAAATTAAAGTTAAATCACACACACACATATATATATACGAAAAAATTAACGTTTTCAACCAAGATATATATTTAAATATAAAAAAAGTATGTAACATTCAAAGCACACAAATAAAAGTATAAAAACGTAAAATGCTCTAATAGAAAAATAAATGATTTTGAAAGTATTTTTCTGATATATATATATATGAACAATTTTCACTTACAATTTCTTTTAAAAAGAAAAGTTAGAATAGAATTCAACATTAATAATCAATCTAATGCTATTGCAAACAAATGTATAAGCTAAATATTAACTTTCGATCTGTAGACTAGCTTTGTACCTCGGCCCCATTGTTGCGAGCTTCGTGGCTTACTCTGCTATCATTACTATACACTGTTTTAAACAAATACAAATTTTAATTTAAAATCGAGGCAATGAAAGAAATCAACATGCTTTGAAATACTTTATTAACAGTAAAAGTACAAAAGTTCTGTGTGAAATTATTAATAATTTTATAAATAATTTTCTAACAACAAACAAGAACAATACATACAAACACCAACATTGGGCGTTGTGATTTTTTTGACCCCGTTGAGGGGGAGAGAGTTGTCGGTGTCAGTTTCGAACCCTGGTCCACAGGGTCCAAAGAAAGTTGATCGGTCGCTTTTTGCTTTGCCCCTGCCAACTAGGCTAGTTAATGAGGCGTTTTAACTTCTGGCGTTGTTGTTGAAGAGAGTCGCTGGAACCACAAACATTTGCAAGAGGGAAAATAATACACCTTTTTCAATCTCTGTATATTAAACATTCTGTTCAAGTTTCTGTTAGGATATATTTAAATATGAACAAATTGATAGTCTTTAAACCTGGAAGATCATGGCCAGCAATATTAAAGAGGTCAGCACCGAAGTCTTCAAGAGGAATTAGTTTCACTGATAAATCCCATGTTTTCAACAAATGATCAATGTTCCATTCAGAACTAAAATATAAATATATATTCATTTATGTATAATACATAATTCAAAGCCTGTCAGTTTTAATTCAAAGTAAAAAGATGTCAGTAACTCTACTTACGACAAAAGTAATGAAGATAGACAGAATAATAATAATAATAAAAACCGGTCATTAAATATTAATTTTGAGCAATTTTTAATATACAACTATTTAGTATTTTACATTTTATTATAGGAAGGATCATTCTTAGACAAAAGTGCCGTAGCTTATGATTACAAAATATTAATTATATCGCTTCATAAATATCAGATCACTAAAAATTAGATATCTTTTTTTAACAGAATATTATTTGAAAAGACTAATGCAATTTCATATGGATCACTCAATAAGTCATTTGAACTGAAATTGAAACATTGAAATTGATAAATCTAAAATTATTAAAGCAAAACATGTGTTTTACAACAAAATTATTATGCTTCTGTATGCAGTGGTACAAAATGAGATTGCAAAAAGTATTTACCAATTGCGAAAGCAAAACTTACTTGAATGGTAATCGATATGATTTAAAAACAATAATTCAGCCCCCCCTCCTCTTTCTCCCCTTTTCTTTTCTGATTACGAGGTATTATTTTCAAAAATGATTCAAGAAGATATTATTCCATCAAATTACAAGTCCAGAATAAAAAGTTTTAAAAAGTAGTTACAGTAAAATATATTTTAGTTATTTATTAAGAAAAAAGAATAAAAAAAAAAAAAAAAAAGGATAGATATTTTAAAATACCTAAAAAGTAAACTTTTTGCAAAACTAAGAATATTTAATAAGAAAGGCATTTAATGACAAATAAGATTTTATTAAACTGGTAGTCATTGAAATTTCTGCATCATGAAGGCGGCACGCAACAAAGTCAAATTTGCATGAAAGGTATAACATGCTAGGATATATAAATCATTAGCTTTTCTACAACAGAGATAGCAGTAACGCCATCTACGATCTGTGTATAATACAAGATTGTACACCAGGTTTCTAATTCGAAAATAGCATTCGAAACTTGGTTGCTTTAAAAAGATCGTGTTATGGCTCGCGTAAGAAAGATGAATTTCTACTAGCCCGTGTTAAAATTTGACCCCGGTGGAATTGTAGCCCTTCGAAAGTGCAATTAATAATTTACCCATTAACACTACAATCCAGTTCTCTTTAAACCATTATCATTGATAGCAGTTTGGCCAAAACGCAGTATACACCCAGATCGACGCCATTTTCTGTGTGTACGTTTTTTTATTTTTTTTTTCGACGTTGAGACTTTTCTTGTCAAATTTGTGCATGTTAATAACTACGTCAGGCCCAGATATGTATAGCTCATGCAAAGTTGGTAGGGGAAAAAATCGCACTTTGCATCTAGGCCATCAATTTTTTTCAACTACAATGAGAATTACAGAATTTATTAATCAATGCAACTTTTTTCAAGACTGCATATTTTAAAATGTTTTTCATTCTTTGAGTTCCTAAATGTTACTAACAACTTAGTTATAAATAAATGTTTAGTGTAAAAAGTATGAAATATGAATTGTAATGGTATAAATTGTGGATTCAATTCTGCCTTTTTTCCATAGTTTTAACAGGTCAATTGAAAAGTCCCCGGCCTACCATAGTAAAACACATTTTTTTGGCAAAATTAGTTTTTTTTTTTTTATTCAACATGATTCCCTTCAAGGGAGATACACTGATTATAGCGACCCTACAACTTTTCGATACCATTTTTGTAGTACGATTTGTCCTTTGCTTCAAAATAGGCCCCAATTTCGATGATCACCTCCTCATTCGACGAAAATTT
The DNA here is from genome assembly GCA_019974015.1 of Nephila pilipes. Lineage (NCBI taxonomy): Eukaryota > Metazoa > Arthropoda > Arachnida > Araneae > Nephilidae > Nephila > Nephila pilipes. The sequence continues at coordinate 163,399 of BMAW01096940.1, read as the reverse complement.
CTTCCCAGCGAGCATTCTTTTGAGATCTGAGAACAGGAAATAGTCGGTGGGGGCCAGATCTGGAGAATACGGTGGATGAGGAAGCAATTCGAAGCCCAATTCATGGATTTTTGCCATCGTTTTCACTGACTTGTGACACGGTGCATTGTCTTGGTGAATCAGTACTTTCTTTTTCTTCAAATGCGGCCGTTTTTCGGCGATTTCGTCCTTCAAACGGTCCAATAACGCTATGTAATAGTCGCTGTTGATGGTCCTTCCTTTTTCAAGGTAGTCAATGAAAATTATTCCATGCGCATCCCTAATACAGACGCCATAACCTTGCCAGCTGACTGTTGCGTTTTCCCACGCTTTGGAGCGGGTTCATCGTGTGCAGTCCACTCGGATGATTGTCGATTGGACTTCGGAGTGAAATGATGGAGCCATGTTTCATCCATTGTCACATATCGACGCAAAAACTCGGGTTTATTACGCTTGATCATCTTCAAACACTGCTCCGAATAATCAACTCGTCGTTGTTTTTGGTCAAAAGTGAGCTCGCGCGGCACCCACTTGGCACAGAGCTTTCTCATACCCAAATATTCGTGAATGATATGATGTACACGTTCAGTTGATATCTTTAGAGTGTCTGCTATTTCATTCAATTTCAATTTACGGTCATTCAAAATCATTTTGTGGATTTTTTTTAATGTTTTCGTCGGTAACAACCTCTTTTGGGCGTCCACTGCGTTCACCGCCTTCGGTGCTCATTTCACCACGTCTAAACTTAGCATACCAATTCTTGATGGTTGATTTTCCTGGGGCAGTGTCCGGAAACTCGGCATCAAGCCAAGTTTTTGCTTCAACTGTATTTCTTCCCTTCAAAAAGCAATATTTTATCAACACGCGAAATTCCTTTTTATCCATTTTTTTCACAAAAACAAAAGTTGCTTCACTCAAAATGCTATAATTCACAAACTAATGATCCGACAGCTGTCAAATTTAAACACGCATCTTTTGAGGGTTAGGGCTAACTAAAAAACATATGGATTTAATTCCAGTAGCGCCATCTATGTGTCAGGCCGGGGACTTTTCAATTGACCTGTTATATTGAATGTTTTAATACTTCATAGATCTGTACGACAATAAGTCAATCTTGTAATTTTCTGCTACGGTCAGATGACGCGGTCGACATCTGAGTTGGCACCCCACTCTCCTAATCCCTACCATGCCAAAGTGAGGACTTAGAACCATTGACACATTTCGCATGGAGAGTGATTGTTTTATTCACATCACACTCAGAGGCAACACGAGGGCTATTGGCGACGGACTTGCTCGTAATTTTGAACTTCGATTAAGCGATGAGGATGATACATGAGCTGTAACTTCTCCCTTCAAATTTTCAGTGGACTTGGGACCTCAACAGATTTAACGTGCATCAGCCTCACTACACAGCGGGTCTTTAGTATCATCAGGGCTCGAGCCCACACCTCGACGAAACGCGGCGCGCAATTCCGCGACCATGACCACTAGGTTACCGCGACCACATTTCACGCGTAGCAGTCTTTCTACAAGGTATCTCTTTGGTGGAAACAGGACTCGAATACGCGGATGGACTAAAACATCGCCAATCACGAGTTCGATGCCACTAGACTACCACGGTCCAGACCAGTAACCTGAGATGGGCACAGCTAGAACTGTAAAAATGTTTGCTCGTACTGAGAGATTCCCTTATCATTAGTTCAAAAGGAAATTACTATAAGATATATCATGAACTCTTGTGTTTCAAATTTCAATGATATACAATGTTTCAATACCTACAACAATAATAATATTATAACATTGTTATTTAAGATAATATTTTTTGTTAATTATATAATTTATTAATATAATAACATTATTACAACACTAATAATGAAAGAACATTTCTGCTTACTAGTGGTGTTAAAGTCATTTTTCTCAACATTACTTTAAATGCATACAGAAATAACTAAATCTATAAAACTAAAAAATGTTAATAGATTTAAGTAATTAGTAAAAACAACAGTAGAAACATTTGAATACAATACTGCAACATATGAATCAACGTTTTCAACGTTAACTGCCCTAAATCGACCACAAAGGCTAACCATGACTCATCAGCTTTAGCAAATCTAGTTTTGCTTCCTTAGCCTTTGAGAAGCAGCAAACACATGCCTTTGACTTTGATGATGTTCTTATGTGAAAATTTTTAGTAAACGTGACTGTAGGTTGCGATTATTTTCCAATCTAAGTGAATAATAATGAAGGAATCACTCCTTTAGATTAGAAATTTTAGCTTCGGTATGCGCAGCGCCTTGCATAATGTAATGCGCAGCGCCTTGAATAATGTAAATAATTCATTGCTGCCAACCAGAATTCTTTCTAAATATTGTTTTTAATATTGCAGTGATCCAGACCTTACGACTTTAATAACAAAAATAAAAATATATGATATCCTAAATTTCATCGACAAGTTGTAATATGCGTTATAGCCCAGTATTCCATTAAATGAATAAACTGTGCAATAATATTCATAAATAAAGTTTAATAACACTTTTCTCGGAAAGATAACAGATTTATGAGTATATTTTATCTTTCCCTTCCTATAAAATCTAGTGCCCGACATAATGTTCAGTCCTGGCAACGTGCCAACCGCGGTCATGAGTCATTTCTATTATTCAACGTTTTTCCGGTTGAATGCTGTAGTAAGGGTCACCTTTGACCAACTGAGTGATTGTGAAACTGAATGGAGCAAGAGTCATATATGGCTATGCTGCACCAAACAAGGAGTGTAAATGTGATCTAGCTGTTTGAAAAAAATGGAAAAACGATTTTAAAATATTGCTTGACAAAAAGAAGTCGTATTTGATCAAGCCCCATAATCCATTAAAAAGTATTATTTTTTTTATCGAATTTAAGTCGGGAAATTTCTTACAAAATGGCATTTTTCAAATAATGAGACTTTTCAGAGACAATAAACACTCAAAAACTGTGCGTTGACTACAAATAATCTTCTTTATCATAATAGCCCTTGCACAAATGCTCGGGGTTATTGACCCAATAAGAACCGCAGGCCTCGTTCCCTTTTCTCTGGATTACAGGTTAGAGGATTCATCGGAGCCACTAAAGCCTTTCAGCTTTTTTTAAAATTAAATAATTATATACTGCTTTTGAAAAATTAAAATTACAAGATAAGACTAGTTAAAACATGACTTCCAGCAAACTTCAAGAAAAATCTATCTGCTGTTGAGTAATTATTAATCGGCAAGCAATTGTCGGCTTACTGTTACAAAGGGTGAATCAAGAAGTTCGATAAGATAAATGCAAATCGGGTTGTAGCGTATCGGAGCAGTATTCTCTCAGGAATGTGCCGTCACAAACAGCTTTCGACAATATTTGCCCCGATGGCCTCAATTCCAAGTTAATGCGACTTGGTATATCGGACCAATTAGTCAAAATTATCCACTCTTACCTAGATTCCCGTAGTTTAGGAGTTTGAAAACGTAGTCCAAACTCCAGACCAATCCTCAATGATGTACCACAGGAGAGTTGGAATTCTTCCCAACTTTTTAAATTGTACATAAACGACATTCGGAAAGTTATAAACGTTCATATGATCATGCACGACATCGACACTGCCGTTATGACCCAAAATATCCGCAATCAGAAAAATAGGAACAGATTGCAGAATTATATCTCATAATTACAGCTTTGGTTTAATATTTAGAAAATTTAAGTCAATGCATTTAAAAGGGAACGTCTCCTCTATTATGAAACAATGGTGCATCAGCAATTTGCCGACAATAATCATTATTGACAAAACCGTCCCCAGTGTCACTGAATACATGCACCTGGGGTTGTTTTTCGGCCTAAAAAACCTTTGTCAAACCTAATCAAAAAGTCCATGGGAAGACTTTCGGAATCAGCAGATTGTCAAAATTATCCACTCTTACCTAGATTCCCGTAGTTTACGCCTAGATTACGTAGTTATTCCCGTAGTTTTCACACGCTTCATATCTCATAGGAGCAAGCCGACGACCAGGCACAAGATTCTAATCTATAAATTAATGCTGAGAATAATAATGCTCTCCGGGCCATAACCACGGTGTATCCAATCGCAATTCGGTTCTTTTCTTTTAACCGTTTAAATTTTTTTTCTAAATATTTCAGTGGCCCTCACTCCACAGAATTCACAAGTGTTTTCAACTTGTCCCCTAAATTGTTCTTTATCTTTAATTAATTCTAAAAATATCTTTAATTATACAACCTTTAATTTCTTTTAATGGTTAGATGGTAAATTTAAAATTAATTTAAATAGGAACCTCGTAACTTTTGGCCGTTGCTTGTCGCAAACAACAAAACATATTCTTTACATAACAGCGTTTACAAAATGACCTCTATAGTTGGGCTATAACACCAGTCAATTATTATTTGATATGCCCTGTATGTTTTTTACTCGGAGAATTTGCTGAAATACTAACCCTGTTTTTTGATGTTTTCGTACCGAGGGAAAAAATACAGAGCAAAATGATGTTATTTTTTTTAAAAAAAATAAGACATAGAACAATCAATACAAACAATCAATCTTGCTTTCAAGAGGATAAAATATCTTAAAAACTTGAAATTAAATTAATTTCTGAGATATTAAAGATGAAATCAAATAAAAAATAATTACATTTTAAAACACCGAGGGAAAAAATTAATACATACAACCGTAATAAATATTCAAAATTAATGGTTTCCCTGTATAAAAATAATTGAACCTAAATAAGAGTGCAAATGTCAATCATTAAAATGATAACACAAGTATGTACTACTACCAAAAAATGTTTCCAAAAATATTAAAAGCTATTCTACATAAGTAAAATTAAAATTTACCATCTGTTTTCGTAAGCACACCAAAATTCAGCTTCAGGATTCTTTTTCAATAAATAAGACACGGTAACAATAATATCTTCAAAATCTAAAAATAAACAAACAAAAAAAAAAAAAGGGATGTAAATAATTAAAAAAAAAAAAAGCAATGAACTGAATGCGTATAAAATGCAAAATTTCAACTTCTAAGCAAACTCCTCAAAAGGCACCTCTTAATTTAGAAAAATAATTCTACTCATTTTGTTTATGATTGTTGATAAATTATAGCAGTATTTTCCAAGTATCAAAGATGAAGATTTTTCAAGTATATTTTTATGACCCCTCAACCTCCAAAAAATGTAAATTAAAGTTTTCCAAGTTCTTTTGAATAAGGGGCAAAAATTACATTCATATTTCACGGTAATAGGTTCTCAACCAAAAGTGTATGGTTTCAAAGGTTCCAAATAAAAATCGTATAAACGGCCGCACTAGATCGATTATTCGTTAGCGTCGTACTTAGAAATAACACGACTGCTACAGGTAAATTAGTGATCTTATTATCCACACTTCCAACCTTGTAATTTAGAGCCTTGATCAAGTGACGAGGATGTCACATGAGATGGAAGCTCCCTCTCCAAACTTCCACACAACTCCAACGAGAGGACTAGGAACCTCTACATATTTAACAAGCATCAACCCCTCTGTGAGAGGCCACAGTAGAAAAGAAGAGCAAGCCGAAAAGAAGATGTAGGCATGGCAAACACTCAGGGCCCGAGCTCCGAGAGTTTGCCTCGTTTGTTTTTTCCGATATTCCTTCTCTTCCCTTTGATTTTTGTATGAACTTACAAGTATTTAATATAAAATTTTTGAAACTTAAAGGAAAAATGTTTTGAGATTTATATGCAATTCTTTCCAACCCCATTTAGTCTTTGAAGTTGTTAAAGTCTGTATTTGTGAGAGGTGACTAAGAGAGATTTGTATCTGTCGAAGCTCTAAGTCCTCTCGTTGGCATGGTGTGGAAGTATGGAGAGTGAGGAAGCAGTTCAGGTGTCCTCTTCATCACTTGACCGAGGCTCAGAATTACGAGTTCCGTCGCCAGTAGCCCTCGTGTAGCTTCTCAGTGCGACGTTAATAAACAATCACAATCACCAAGGAGATTTGTGGATTTTGGTCGTTTGAAAGGCAAAAAACATTTCGTCCACTTGTACGCGAAATTTAATTTATAATGCGGGTGAGTGAAAAATGTGTTTTTATTATTAGATTCTTGTAGTTTGGGATAGTATAGAACCTCCTCTTTCTATTCCTTTCATGACACTAGCTGGACGGTGCATCGGCTCTGCTCTACAAAACGACGAAATTGTCTACTTTTAAAACAATCCTTGGATCAGTCATTTTCACTATCTATCACACTGAATATAAGTGCATTGCATCTACACTCATTAACGATCTAATTTTCGTCATTCGTCGTCTTTAAAATCATCCTAAGCCATAAATCACTGTGAGTTAAACTCTCTTGCAACAAACTACAATAGCCTCGCAATGTAACACTGATCGCTGCTCAATCAGCTTTTCTTCCTTACGACAGCAATCGCCGTTAGGATAGCAATAAGTTTTTTTTTTTTTAAAAAAAAAACCTTCTTATTCTGCTTTTTGTTCCCTTCCGCTTTTGGTTTAGAAAGTGTTTTTCTAACTTCCTCCCAGCGGACCAATATAATTTGTGAAAAATTTCACAGACCGATAGTTTCTTTTAAAAATAAAAAGTTTTACTAGATATTAAAAAAACTACTATATAAGATGATTACAACAGTTTTGTTACCATTTACTTACAATAAAAATATTTAAATATAAAGACAAGTAATTATTACATATAAGTAGACAAACATCAAAGAAAAATCCCAAAAGTTATGAAAAATAATCATAAAATCATTGCGTATAGAAACAAAAACCCAATCCTAATTAAAACAGTTGATTAATATAATATAAAATATCTATGGTTTTTATTTATTTGGCATATAATGTTAATGAGAAGATTGATGCTGCTCTTCAATTAACTTTTTAATTGTGGGTTCTAAATTAGTCATGCTAAGTCGAAGCTGTGAAATAACCGAAAGCCAATTTTTTAATTTATTTTTTATTACCAACATAGATGAAAATACCACTTTACATAAATATGTTGTTGCGAAGGGGACTAATTTTTTCATTGCGTTCTCTTATAGACATGAATCTTCATTTTTCTTAAAAATCATAAATATTTATTTATAGACAGTGTTGAAAAATTAGTTTTAATGAAATATTTGAACTAATCTCAAGGAGAGACTGATATTCTCAGTTATTTAAATTTAATTTACAACTGTAATGTGTTTTGAAAGAGTTTGTTACCACTAATTCCTTGCACACGAGCTTTTTTTTCAGATGGGATATATCTTTCGAAACTATTATTTAATCATTGTAAGAGTTGGCCAATGCTTACATTTAAGTTTAAATCTTGCTGCGAATTAACAAAATCTAAATAATTATTAAATATATCAATATGATTATTTACTTTGTCCAACCAAAAATTAATTTTTTTCATAAATCCACCAATTTTATTAAATGTTACGCATTTATTGCAGTTCTTTGTAAACTCAAATTTAAACCATTGATATATGAGAAAATATATCACTTAAATATTCTGATTTTGCAACTCATTCTACATAAGACAAATAAATTCTTAACTGATGCTTTTTCTCTATTAAAAATATATTTACTTCTATTCTTTATTCAAAAAGCCTGTTTATTTCTTGCCTCGCAAGAGCCATCCAACTTTTGTATGCAGTAATAATTATTCGAGTTCTGCACCGAACTCCTGACAAAAAAAAAAAAAAAAAAAAATTATTACCTTTCTGTTTAAAAATCGTTATTTTTTTTAAAATAAAATTAATAATTTTTATAGATTCCGCTGTAACTTCATTTAATTTAGCGGATAGGGTTTTCATTGATAAATGTTGTTGGTAATGCGGTAATCAGTGAACAAAAGATTATTATAATTTAGTAATTAGTGTAAAACTGCGGTAATTAGTGAATCAAATCAAAATTAACTACTTTTGCTGAGTCCTTTTAGTAACGCCTCAAGGTCTGTCATCCATTCAGCGGCCCCCAATTCGTATATATACCTATGCAATTTTTCCATTCTAAAGAATGTTAAATAACATAAGCGCTAAAAATTTCAACACTTTTTGTGCTTTAAACAAATTTTATACAAAGCAATAATTCTTTTATTTCTTACAAAATAAAATAAATATATCTAACGTAGCAAATTAATATGGCTTTTAGAAAGACTGTGTTACAAAAAAGTTTGATTCCTTTATCTTGCGCATTAAGTGAGATCTCAAATTCTCTGATATTTTTTCAATTTTTTTTTCTCTAATAGCATCATCAGATAAGAGAATCGATTCGATTTAATCAGAGCTGTGAGAATTCAAACAATTCTAAGCAAAAGTTTATTGAAACTGATTTCATTAAATTTTCTCCAGAAGTAATTTTTTAAAATTATTATTGGTATTATTATTTGCTTTTATTATATTATTATTTGCTGAGAAGAGCAACTAGATATGAGTATTTTAGAGTGACATTCTGTACAATGTTTTGCTCAAATGCTTTTGTTTGTAATCCTAATTCTCGCTTTATGTGCTCAAAATATTCATACTGATTATTTTCCAGCTTGGAAAGCTTAGATTTCAAACATTATAACACCTTTTTAAGGGCGTTCATCTTCGTCTATAGATTTGGGCCAAAGATTTTTAATATATAAAAGAGACCCATATTTAAAATATTTATGGTTGTAGTACCCGATAAGTTTTTTTCTTTCTTTTTATCTGCAGAGTTCTATTTCGCTATAATTTTTTTTTATATATACGGTGAACTGGTATTCAAAAAAATTCCATAGCGGGCCTTGTGTTTCCAATTTATAATATTACGAGTTAAAAAATAATTTTTTCTTATCGCTTATGTAAGTATTAAAAATTATTAATAAACTTGCTTTTATATTTGCCCGAAAGGGTTAAGAATATTGTAACGAATGTACAAAAATAAATGGTATCACACCACTGCGAGACGTAACATGTGACAAATGTGTGCACATTCTAGTGTTGTCAACCTTTAAAACAAAATTATAGATACTAGATCCTAAAACTACGACATTAACGTAGAAAATATCGTACAAAATTATATAATTATTTTTTTTGAATAAGAATTTAGTTTTTCTTTTTTGCACGAACAGATAAAAATCTGCATGCAGCGGTCAAATGTTTCCACGAACCGAGCGGTTGAGAGCAATTGGCATAGAATGCCATACTAGCATTTCAATGTCCCATTTATTTGGTTTGGGTTCGTGGTAATACTAAAATACGAACTTTAGTATCTCTGATATAATTATACTTGTTTGGTAAGTTTTGTAAATCTTACATTATAATATCGTAATTACATAAATAAATATATTTTTAAAAAACAACATAATCGAGATATCAAAAAGGAAGGAGGGGAAAAGAAAAGCGGGAAAAAAAAATGAAGGGAAGTCAAGAAGAAATAGTTTTTTCCCTCCCTCGAAACGGCCCAAAAAAGGTAAAAGTAAAATCTGAAGTTCTGAAACGAGTTGTTTTCGAAGATGATGACGAAATTAGCACGCAGTTTTGAAGAATCCATTTCTAATGATGATAAAGTTAGAATAGAAGATTTGCCAGTGTCAAACAATGAAATTATATGGTTGATGGATTTCCAGGAGCACAAAAGGAGCATTTTTGGAGTTTTTAATCTCCGAATCTGGCAGATTTTTGATCAGTGCTTCCGCTTAACCTTATCCAGAACTGCATATTTTTATTATATTCAAGGAGAAAATTTACATAACAATTTAAAAAGAAAGATAACTGAAAAAAAATTAGTTTTAGAAGTTTAATCAGAGAAAATTGAGTTGAATCTAATAGTACACTACTGGGGCTAGACAAACAATGAAATTGAGTGTGATGGAAAATTAGTGTTTGATGTTGCAAAAATTTCCTCTGGCTTCATTGTATCTTATAGCATTCTAGCTAATGTTGTAAACCAAGATTCGATTTCGTTTCCTAGAATTCAACTTCTAGCAAATTTGGCGTAAAATTTCTCTTGTCCAAAATGAAAAACAATAAGTTTATTTCCAGAGATTTGGTAGCAGAATGGAGAGAATTCAAGACAGTTCTATACGGTTCACCATGCTGACTTCTTTCGACTAAACCAGTAACTCTAAGATCAAGTCTTGCTGACATTGAAAGTTGGTCATCAGATCAAGAGAGAGGTTGGCGTAATTTTTATGTTAAGAGTACTCAATCATGAAAAAAGTGTTTTACATAGAACGAACCACTTAAAATGGCATCAACTCCCAAGAGAAAATTAGAGCAACCGTTCTTTACTAAGTACGATGCATGAATATAAAATCTTGAAATAAATCAAAAATTGCAGAAAGCTTTTAACACGTTATTTTGTTTCAAGTAGAAAGAGGAGGTTTGGCGCTGCGTGGACATAGTAATCTTATTGGTGATCCTCATAATGTCAATTTTTTTATATTGTTGGAGCTATTAGGTAAATACAATGGCTAATCATTTGGAAAAAGTAAACATTCCATAAACTCAAAAACAACGAATGTGCAAGTACATGGTTAAACCTTTGATATTAAGAATGAGTTTTTGTCACTTAGTATGCAAACAATAATTGATTATGATTTTGAATAAAATTAGAACATGCATATAAAAATGATACAGAAACTTCTGAAAAAGATATCAAGAATGATATTGCCTTTTGAAAAGTCTAAATTTGTCTTTGAATGTTAATCATGCACAAGCATATGATAACGGTAACAATACCAAGAGCTCAAAATAAAGGAGTTCAATTGAGATTCTTACAAAAAAAAAGCAATTTTCTCTTCTTGTGGTTAGTGCGAAGTTCGTTCTGCAGCTTGTTGTAAAGAAGTTATTACGTTTTTTGATGTAAAACAGATATTTTAATCAATTTTCAGTGGGATTTTAGTTTTAGTTTAGATTTTATTAACGTCGCACTAGAAGCAACACGAGGGCTATTGGCGAAGGACCTCGTAATTTTGAACCACGGTCAAGTGACGAGGACGACACTTGAGCTGGAACCCCCCTCTCCTAACATCCACACCACGCCAACTATTTTAAGTGGGAGTACTTGATATTTGGAGGTTCTTAAGAACTGTATTGGTTAGTCTATACACAGTTTATCAAAAACTAAATGGTCAGCTAGAATTGAGAGTATTAGACCATTAGAAAAATTTGAAAGAATCTTAGGAACAATCAATATAGCGCTTGAAATAAGTTTGACTGTTAAAGTTAAATCTGAGTTTCTTGGCATCATATAATATTTAAAAACTTTCGAATGTATTGAAAAATAAAGATAGGTCAAAAATTTACGCTTCAATCAATTATGTTGGCGCAATTCTTCATGAATCAAGAAATGACGGTATCAGTCGCAATACAAAATATAGAAAGTTAACTCAAGATTTAACTACAATTCAATCTCGAGATTAAACCCTCTTCGACTTAAAAAGATATGCAGAAGAAAACGGCATAGATTAATTCACAGAGAGTATTCGAAGACTTAATAGGATTTAGTTTAAATCTCATGACAGTGTCGAAAGCAATAACACTAACGAAGATAAGAGAATTTCAAATAAAACGTTTTTAGCGTGATTACAAAAGAAAATGTGACTGACGCTGAATATATATAAAAGACAGATTTAACGTAATAAGAACGATTTGAATTTGAAATTCTATGGGAATATTTGGAGTATAATGAAAACAAAATTAATAGCAAAGCTGGCGTTCTTCTAGAATTATATTCTATTAATATTAAAACAGAATTAACTGATGAAATTTTATACTCAAAGACGATTTATGTTGTTGATTGTAACTAAATTTTTCCACTACTCATGAAACATTTTCAACCAATTTTTTTTAAAAAAAAAATTAAAAAATTGAGAGTTTATTTTCAAATTTAGTTAAAATTTTGTGAATTTTTGTACAATTTCTTTGACAGTTGCACAAGGTGAGGTCATACTAAACATAGAATGCAAGATAGAGCAGACAATAGATTTTTTTTTGGAAATTATAAGTAATTTTTTTTAGATGTAATAAATAATAATTCGATATTAAAACCAACGTTTTTAAAAACAACTTTTTTATATGGTGGCAAAGCTTATTAGAGAAAATTATTGAAATATTAGTTAAAACTGTTAGTTATTTTTAACTTTAAAATTTACTTAAAAAGAGACATTTGTGAGAGTATAAAACAATTCATGATACTCATAAAATCAAAACATGCATTTGAAAGTTTGTAAGTCATTCTATTAAAAAAAGAATGGGAACCAGAATTCAGAAAAAATTATTGTGATAAGACACGGCGCCAAATATTGGAAACTTTCTTTCTTGCGAATGATTACTGACTAAAAGTCAGCAACCCTTACTATCTCGGAAATAGTATCTCCCCTTTGTGAGTACAAAAGTTTTACGATACCTCATGTGGCGTGGGGAGTGCCCGGTGTTCCCAGAGGGGGAAAGAAATTTTTTCCTCAATCCTAAAAGCGCCGAGAGGAAAGAATATTTTGACTTATTAAAATCATTGAAATATTAGTTGAAACTTGTCGCAAACGTCTAAATATTGCATTGTTAGGCCAGTATGAACAATTCCCAAAATTTCAAAGCTCTAGCTTGATGGGAAGTTGGTTAAATTAACGATCGAAAATTTGATGACACACACACTCATACACCAAGTGAAATTCAGAAAAACGTTGTAATAAAATTTACATGTGTATATCAATAAAGAAAACAAATCTGAATCATAATTTTGTTTTTATTCCAAAAAAGTCCCATTTCCATGAAAAGTTCAAAATTTGATATAATATTTTGGGAAAAAGGGGGAAAAAAAAAAAGAAGAGCAAAACGAAACCAGTTATTCTCTCGGCGGCCGTGTCTGAGAAAAACTTAGGATTAGCAACACAGGATACTAGACATGAAAGATATACATGTTAATAGAATGAAATATACACATATTACGCTTTCTTCTTGTACGATAGTTTCATTGAATGAGATTTGGCTAGTTTTAAAAAGTTACATTAAAAACGATTTTAAACTTTTTGTTCAATGGAACTCCTAAGTATGTAAGGTGAAGGCCTAGGATTCTTTTTTAGGTGCATTCTCTCTTTCAAAGATTCCTTTCCTCATATATTTGTCAGGGGAGTAAGGGACACTTGAATCGCTTTTGTTTTGTAATTAATCAAGATAAAATCTATTAATCGAGATAAAATAAGTGTCTGCAGGAAGTTTGATTATCTGGCCTAAAAATATGAAAATCCCGACTATCTAATTTCAAGATTTAAAAAAAAAAAAAAACTGAACAAATTCTTAACACAAATGAAAAAGGAATCAAACATTTTTCTTGAAGTTCTCATTAGAATTACGTAAATCTTTCATAAAAATTAAGTATTTTTTAAATGTATTAACTGATGAATTATCTTAATATATATGTAATAAGGAATCAAAGAAATGATTGAAAATATGATTGAATTATTTAGAATTAAGACAATTGTGTGGCCGGCATTTCCGTCTTTAAGAACTTTTTTCCTGACATGGTTTCTGTGGCATGTTTGAGGCCTAACGATTTGCATATTGCAGATAATTGCCGTTACACAGTATATCTTTTATTTTTAAGTAACCCCTATTTCATATAAAATCTTTGCATAACATTAAATCTTTAAAAGAGCAGAAAATGTTTCATATCAAGCAAAAGTTTAATTCAATATTTTAAATTAACTACATTTTAAAAATGTGAAAAGTTTTCTAATGCTTACACACAAATAATGAATTCTTGAAGAAGAGATTGTTCTGACTCTTTTGCAAAAAATCAATACAGTTATTTTTATTTTTTGGTAATGGAGGTTAGATAAAGATACTTTAACTTTTGGTATTTGTATTTTAATCACAGAACAATGCTTTATACTAAAAATAGCCCACACAACTCCGTATGTTTTAGCTAGTAAAGCCGAAAAATATTAATTAATATCCTAGTTAATAATGCATCTATACATATAATAATAATAAACTTAATATGAAGTTTCATTTCTTTAATATATGTCAGTGAGAAAATTGCTCTTATTTTGTTTCTGGAATAAGAATATTATACCTCAATATAGTAAGTATGATGATGCGGGCAATTAACCTACTGTGCTTTATACCAAACATTTATACGAAAAGGAAATGTAAGATTTAATAAGTTATAACTTAAATAAAGAATTGATTCTTTTCTCCAATTCAAGCTTACTGATTAAGAATCGTTGGGTTTAGAGCGAGCGAATTATATTTTTATACGCAATACAAAGATAACATCTGCGTTTGCGCTTGTCCCTCCAGGCAGACGAGAACGCAGAAACGAAGACGAAGGTCATGTTAATCCTGTGTGAATAAAGAATTATTATTATGCTGTGTGCTATATTATCTAAGTGAACCTGTTTCATATTTTTCTGTTTGCATGTCTATAAATGCGTTTATCCAAAAACCACGACTGATATCTGATTAAGAACATGAATCCTTCTCAAGAGTCACATAGAGAGCTTTAACGTATTTTTAGTTCACAAAATTTAAACTTGAGCCCAAAAAAATTACTGGGTTATAAGATCAAATTATACATATTTAAAAAAAAAAAAAAAAAAAAAAAAATAGTGAAATTGCTCGCTTATTTTATCCACCTCAAAACAATTCTTCGCTTGTTTTCTGTATTGACACATTTAGGGAAGAAAATGAGCCAAACGATTTTAATATTGTCATTTCTTTGTATACTTTTTACTATGGAATTTTTTTTTCTAAATCTTTGCACGAGATTAAGATCAGATCGAGCATTTTCAATGATAGATTCAGAGCCATATTATCAATAAGGATAGATAGTCTGAAGCTTAGGGGTCTAATAAGTACCAAACACATTTCTTACTTTACTTGTGCTTAATACATTTCTTACATTTTTTCTTTATAATTATTTACCATTGGGCAGTTGGGAGCACGAGGTACCGGGATCTTGTAACCAGAAAAGATTGATTGCTCGTTTTCTAAACCAGTGTATATAAAAGTATAAAAACTTGCTACCTTAATGCCAAACACAATTGAAGGAAAAAATTTCGTGAGAAGAAGGGATAAACGACATGTTTAATTCATAAGTAAAATTCCAAATAAAAGCAAGTGCTAATTATAGACTTAATTTTCTTGAAAAAGACATCTCATATTCTTGCAAATACAATAACCAAAGTTCTATTTCCTTCAATCATACTAGTGAAAAATACTTATCAGAGACTAAAATATGGATGTACATCAGTAACGTACAGTGGCGTAGTGGCAAATATATTTCGAGGCATCCATTTTAAATCGAAAATTGTTTATTAACAAGTTCATATCATACTCATACAATTACACCAGAATTCACTTTACAGACATCTGCTCTCGCCAAGGACATCGTCTGCGAAACTGTCTGGGAGGGCAACGTATCAATTTCCGCTTTAGCAAGAGAAGTGATGTCAATTAAGTACAGGGTATATACATTCCAAAAAATAAAGTATCAAAAAAAAAAAAAAAAAAAAAGCATACGAGTCATGACGTCACAACTCCTTCCCCGTTAAGATCTTTTTTAAGTTAGTAAAAAGCATTTCCAGAAAGGTTTACACATTTAAGGAATTACATTATGTGCATACTAATGAGATAAAGTAAAACAAACTTATACAAATACACTGTATTCACATATACAAAAAAAATTATTTCCACGAAATTATTACTTTAAATACATCATTTCCACACATAAATTTTCCTCTAAAATAGTTTACTTAAGTGCTGATAGCCCAAGTACCAATAACTTATACTGATTGCTTAAGAAAGTAAGGCTAATCAAATATACATTTACAGCATCACTAAATTTTCCCCCAACCGAAACAAAGTACGAATATATACTCATAAAGCATTTTACACATACATATGAAAGGTATGACGCACACAATCATCTTCTAAAAATATCTGCAATACAAATATTCAGCAAACTCCCGTAACATAAATTAACCTTTAACTTTGTAACATTTCTACTAAGTACATTAGCATTTTCATACCATGACATTCAGTTATGGATCATTAATATTAATTTATATGGTCAACTATGCTTGAAAGTCCATCATCATCACTGAGATAATAAACAACATTTTACGTTTTGATAATTTATTGTCTGATTCATTACTCGTAGAAGAATCTTCACTCTTACGAAAATTTTCATT
This sequence comes from Nephila pilipes, assembly GCA_019974015.1. Lineage (NCBI taxonomy): Eukaryota > Metazoa > Arthropoda > Arachnida > Araneae > Nephilidae > Nephila > Nephila pilipes. The sequence continues at coordinate 147,225 of BMAW01096940.1, read as the reverse complement.
AGCAATTTTACCTACACTTAGTTTCAATATCTATTGAAATAACATTATCTGAAGTCTTAAAAATTTTAAATTTAGAAATAAAGCTTTTACTAACATGTTGGTATTATAAACACAAAAATTAGGTAATAATATAGATTAAATGGGGTTTCATGACCTTCCTTTGAATGTTTAAAATAATGAGTTATTGATTTATTACAATTTTTTATTAATTATGACTGATCCCTCCCCATTATCTAAAACTATTTCATGCAACTCTGAATTGTAGGGAGTATTTAATGACTTTTCGCTGTCTCTCAATCTATTTCGGTCATTTATTTTATTCAAATAATCTAACAATTTTCTCTCTACATCGAAATAGATTCCATTTTCTTCATCTTCATTATTTGCAGTTAATTCATGTTTTTCTTTTTGTTCATCAAACAGTGAGCATCAATCTGATGTTCTCAATCTTTTAAGAAGTCAGTTATACCATTTTCTTCACAATTAAGATCTTCATAATTTAATGGATTATTTATAAAAATGCTTGACTGCATTTTCTAAGCTAAGGAAGACATATTTTATTTATCAAACACAACATCGGCATGTTTGTCTGTATCTTTCTCATTGCATCACATTCAGAAACAGAATTTACAGGCTCTGAAGCTTTCTTCAATTTTGGACAGTTTGGACGTAAATGATCAAATGCGTTACAGTAAAAGCATCTCAGTTGTCTTCTTTTTTCGAATTCCTTACTGTGACTAGGTTCAATTTTTTTTTTTTTTTTTCAAACTTGTTTGACTCGTATTTGGGATTTTCAACACTTCGCGGATTTTTGTCAAACCTTCCAAACTTGCTCGGTCCTTTAATTTTATAATTGTCTCTCGAAAATGAATTAACTGGCTTAGCTCGAAATATTTTTCTCACATCTTCGAATTCTTCCAGTTTTTCAGCCAATTTGGTAGGTGAATTAATTATGGACCAATTCATCCAAATAGTATTCTTTAGACTCAAACGGTAACGTTTTTTCATCTGATCTGCAATAATTAAATCCCGGAGTTGATCGAAGGTTTCAACTTTTAGTCCAGACGTCCATCCATCGAAATAGCTCTGCAGTTCATGATAAAAATCTAGCCAAGTACGTTCAGCAATTTTCTGATACGTATTAAACAGTTATCTGAATTTTTCGGGAGTTAACTTAAATCTCTTTAACAGTAATTTCTTCACATGATCATTATCATTGGCTTTTTCCTTAGACTCGCGTGCAATTATTTGCGTGATTTCTTGCGGTAGTAGCCCCAACATATGTGTTACCTAAAGTTCCCTTTAGAGAGAGATTCTACTAGCTTGACGCTCAAATAGTATTAAATACAGGCTAATATCTTCTTTCATATCATATTTCTGAAGAAGCTTGTTTAATTTCTTGCTGGGTATTCTTGCACTTTCCATATGTGATTCTTGAGCTGATCTTATTTGAAATTCTAGTTTTAATTTTTCCAGCTCAAAACTTTCTCTACGCCATTTTCCCTCAAATTCTTCCTTCTGTTTTCGCTCCTTCTTTCAATTTTTTCTCTTGAATTTCCCATTCTTCTTTCCGTTTTCTCTCTTTAACAAATTCTTCAAACATCAATTTAACAAACTCCTCTTCATATCCATCGCTCTTAAGAATAATTTCTTTTAAAGTTATCTTCATATCCTGAGTAATTTTTGAGTTTAATTCTTCTGCCAATCTGATTAAGTCCTCCTTTTTACCTTTGGCTAAATAAGCTATTTTCTTAAGGAAAGGGGGGGAAAAATAACACCAGAGAGCTAATTGACTCAAATAAACCTAAAATGTTGGCTTATCTATGAATTTACAACATCAAACTGAAAATTTTTCTGAAATGTAACTTAGTTTCCTTCTCCATAAATACAATAAAGCATTCATAGAATTCTTATATTCCATAATTCGATATAAAAACCAACGTTTTTATATGGTGGCAAAGTTTATTAAAGAAAATTATTGAAATATTAGTTAAAACTGTTAGTTATTTTTAACTTTAAAATTTACTTAAAAAGAGACATTTGTGAGCGTATTAAAAAATTCATAATACTCATAAAATCAAAACATGCATTTGAAAGTTTGTAAGTCATTCTATTAAAAAAAAAATGGGAACCAGAATTCAGAAAAAATTATTGTGATAAGACATGGCGCCAAATATTGGAAACTTTCTTTCTTGCGAATGATTACTGACTAAAAGTCAGCAACCCTTACTATCTCGGAGATAGTATCTCCCCTTTGTGAGTACAAAAGTTTTACGATACCTCATGTGGCGTGGGGAGTGCCCGGTGTTCCCAGAGGGGGAAAGAAATTTTTTCCTCAATCCTAAAAGCGCCGAGAGGAAAGAATATTTTGACTTATTAAAATCATTGAAATATTAGTTAAAACTTGTCGCAAACGTCTAAATATTGCATTGTTATGCGAGTACGAACGATTCCCAAAATTTCGAAGCTGTAGCTTGATGGGAAGTTGGTTAAATTAACGATCGAAAATTTGATGACACACACACCAAGTGAAATTCAGAAAAACGTTTTAAAAAACAGAAATAAATGACTTTCTTTTAAATTAAAAACTTAAAATGAAATTGGACACAATTCTTATTACCTTAAGTCTACTTTATGTGATGTTTGTAATTAAATTAAGCATACACATTCAATAAAAATATCAAAATTAAATTTGCATTTGAAAACCAAAACGAAAGTGATTCCTCTTAACAACCCAATTCCAGTTCTTAATTAACACACATAAAATAAGAAATGCAGTAAATTCTTAGAATACCACTACGATTTTCATACAAAAGTAAAATAACTCTCCAATACTTTCTAATATCTCAAAACAAAACTTCTCTAGATTCTTCTTAACAATAGTTTAACATATTTATGATCTCTACACACACACAAACTTTTCATTAAAATTCAGTAATAACACTATATATATTGTTGATACATTAATAGCTTAATACAAAATCAAAACAAAACTATACTGCATCACAACAAAATTTTCTTTGCAAACTAAAATCACAGAAAATAAATTTTTCATGTAAGGGGAAAAAAACTACTTATCCTTTTCCCCCCCTTTTCTTTTTTTTAAAAAAAAAATTTAAAATTTCAAATCCAAAAAAAAAAAAAAAAAAAAATCGAACACAGTACTTTAAACACTCCAAAACCTTTCTTGAAGACGACGATATTGGAGTACAGGGAGTAATTTTTTTTCCAGTGAAACTAAGTACAGGGAGTACTTTCTTCGAAATGGTAATTAATTTCTTTCTTCAAAACTGAGTGTAGGAGCGCTTTCATCAAACAAAAGAATAAACACACAGGACGGACCTTATTCAACACAATTAAAATGCAGGGCACACTTTTTTTTTTTTTTTTCAAATGATTAGTTCCAAGTGCATGACACACTTTTTTTAAACGATTATTTTCAAGTACAGGGCGTACTTTTTTTTTCAAACAATTAATTCCAAGAGCAGAGCACACATCTTTTTCAAACAATTAATTCCAAGTGCAGGGCGCACTTCTTTTTTCACACGCTTTATTCCAAGTGCAGGGTGCACTTTCAACAAACAAAAAAGTTAGCAACGTGCAGGGCGCACGTAAATAATAACCAAGGGTGGTTATATCATCGGCATTCTTCGCCGTAAAAGATGTAGCTCACTTTCACCACATATCGACAAAACTTTTTTTTTTCTCACACGGGTACATATCCCAGCCCTAGCCACCAATAAATTTAAGTTGTGGCGTGGTGGCAAATATATTTCGAGGCATCCATTTTAAATCCAAAATCGTTTATTAACAAGTTCATATCACACTCACACAATTACACCAGAATTCATCTTACAGACCTCTGCTCTCGCCAAGGACATCGTCTGCGAAACTGTATGGGAGGGCTGCGTATCAATTTACGCATTGGCAAGAGAAGTGACGTCAATCAAGTACAAAATATATACATTCCAAAAGTAAAGTATCGAAGAAGAAAAATAAACATACAAGCCATGACGTCACAGTACCCAGGGGTGGGTGCAAAGAGACAAATAAACCCTCCAAGATTTTTCTCGAAATTGAAATATTTCATTCTTTTTATAATATTATAGATATTCTAAATATTAAACGCAAGAACTTTTCTCCTCATTTTTAAATTTTTTTTTCATCACGTAAAGAAAAAGAATTTCAACTCAGCCGATTCCTGAGAAAAGAATAAAAAAAAGTCATTGTTGTCTCTGGTATATTTTTTTTAGACGAAGAGGGGGTACATCCTTAAAAATGCAAATTTTATTCTCATGGTATCTTGATTTTTCTTTCATAAACGATCTTTACTTTTTAAATTTTTATAACTTGATAAAATTATAACAAGTATTGAACCGTTACTTTTAAATAAGAGAAATAACATTGATGTAGCGTATTATTTACTTTTTATCAAGTGATAATTCTAAACTAAAAAATTGCTTCTGTCATACCAACAACGATACACACCCACCAAAAATTATTTTCTGGGTGCACCAGTGATGTGCACATATAGAAAAACAATTTCAAAGCAAACCTTTATTATTCAATTACACTGGTGTTCAAAATTCCGATTTGGTCGATAATCTCTAGAACCACTGGACAAATTTTAATGAAATTTGGTGTGTAGATAGGGTTGATATAGTACAAAAAAAATAACCATTCAGCAGTTAAAATACGCACGCATGATCGTGCATAACACTCACCGGAGTCGCAAGGTATGAAACAGCAGTTGCAGAATAAAATTAAAAAAAAAAAAAAGGTTTAATAGGGGATATGGCCCCCTCTTACAGATATATAGGCCTCACAACGTGATTTTATGCTGGAAATAAATGAGTTTATGAGTTCCTGTGGCAATTTGTCCCACTCGTTCTGCAAAGCTGTTTTCAGGTCTAAGATGGTTCTCGGAGGGGGCTTGCGAATTGTAATTTCCTTCTCCAAAGCGTCCAGGCATGCTCTATACGATTGAAATTTAGAGATCTGGTTGGCCAATATACCCGCCGAATATCCTTATTTTCCAGAAATTCGTCGACCAGATGAGCTCTATGTGACCTCGCGTTGTCATCCATTAAAAGGAATTGAGAACCAACTGTAACCCTGAAAAGGCGAACATAGGACTCCAAAACCTCTTCCTATACCTCTCAACAGTCGCAGTGCCTATTTCAAAGACAAAGAGGTGTGTGCGGCCATCCAAAAAAATGCCTGCCCAGACCATCAAGCTTCCGCTGCCGTAATGATCGATTTCTTGGACATTGGAGGGTAGGTAGCGGATCCCAGGTTCTCTCCATATGAAAGTACCTCGAAAATCACAAGTTAGACTGAACCGGGACTCATCAGTGAAGAGAACGGTCACCCATTGATTCATGCACCAACCTATATGATATTTGCATCATTTTAAGTGGATTCTCCTGTACGCAGAACTGACCTGGACACAAACAACAGGTCTGCTTAAAATAATAGCCCTCTCTCATGAAGTCTTCTGGAAACAGTCACACATGAAACTCGGATTATTGAGGCTGCATACAACTCATGAAAGACCTGAGAAGCTGTAGCATCCCTGTTACTACTCGCTGTAATGGACAAATGGTGATCTTCTCTGGCCGTCGTGGCTCTTGGATGACCTTGCCCAGGCTTTCTCACGACGGATCCAGTATCCCTTAAACAAGTTGGACCTGACGCTGGGCGTTAAATCGAATTCTCCGCAAATCTGGAATTGAGACTGGCCTGAATCTAGCCTACTCACAATTCTCCACCTCATTCCATCATCTAAACGTTGGTCGTTACTCACTTTTACTGTTTGAATTTTAATTTAAGCGATTGCTGAAAAAAAAGAAAAAAAAAAAACATCAAGAAATACTGCGAATCGCGCTAGCGAATGAAATGCGGATTTTGGAACGCGCGCTTATAAATCCTATTTTTCGACTAGTTCCGTCCCCATACACGTATACGCTTGCGTATTTGACGTACAAGATTTGCATCTTAGTTTCGAAGCAGTATTTTTACATTCCGTTCAATTTTTTTTTTATGAAATTCTACAAAATAAGCAAATTTTCTTAATTTTGAACATTAGTGTATATGGGAGTAATATTAGAGATTTAATACAAAATAAGGGTGCTAAAAACTTCTGCGAAAATTTCTTAAAGATGAATTTCGGCAAGGAAACACTTGATGAGAATTTAATGAAACACTCGATTCACTTGAAAATTTGCAAGTTTCTTCAAAGCACTTTTAAAAATTCTACTTTCGATTATACCAGAATCCCTTTATGAACCAATATTTAAGGTAATACGGTAATAGTTGTAAAATATTTTAGCTTAACAATCGCAAAGATTATTGAAGATAATTCATTGACGATTACAAGCGTAATTCAAAGCTGACAATTAGTATTGACTATATACCTCTTAAAATAGCTTTGGTACAATTGGAGTGGAGGTATTATAGTTAAACTGACGAGTCAAAACTTGAGTTTAGAAAATATCAATTAGGCCATAGAGTAAGATAGTTTTTTTTCGTTTTCGATCTTGAAAACAGAATTTTGTGCAGGAGGATCTGTTAGCTTCTTGTAGTAGAAATAACACCGATAAAAAAAAATGAGTTCTTTAAACATTTTTTACAAACTTCACATTTTGCGTAAAATAATTTTTTATACCTGTATCCCTCCAATGTTGTTATTATTTCAGGACAAAATAATGAACAGCCCGGGGGGGGGGGGGGCAGGAGCAAATATTATTAAATACTTGACACGTTCCACAACACAAGGCAGGGTACAAAACATATATAAAACACAGATTCACGAACATCACTCCATCATTCTGCTAACGAAGTCTCTCGCCTTCCATCGGGCTTCCGCTTCTAACCAAAAAAAGAACATGTGGCGCCATCTGGCAGCCGTTTAATAGTACATGGAAGGTAGTGATAAATCACGGTGTTACATACCTTAAATTTTAAGAGCAAAAGGGAACGTTGAGTCAAATTCAATTTATTCAATAACTAGTTTTAATAATTTATTTTATTATTTGAAGTTTATTAAATTTATCATCTAAAATAAATACGTGTAAAATTTGTTAGTTCAATTACAGATTTCAAAAACTGTTGTCCCTCAAAAAATTGTTGGCATTGATTTGTTCTCTTATGTTTCTTTCCAAATCGTTTATGACGTGAATAGAGATTGAAATTTAAGAAAGAAGAGAAAACAAATTCAGACTTGGTTGACAGGGTGATGTTAAAATTCAATTAATTTAATTTTGAAGAATTGCTGCGTGAACTTTATAAGGAATGCCACGGATTTGGCGAGAAACCTGGCGTAAAATTTAATTCTTTAAATAATTAGTTTTAATCAATTAATTTTTATAAATTATAGTTAAATTATCGTATTGTCATTCAACAAAATCGTGTATAGAAAATTTCAGCTCAATTGAGCTCTTTAAAATATGAGAAAAAAGCGTTTCAAATAAGTTATATACACTCTATAACTTTAAAAAAAAACAAAAAACAACGATGAACCAAGGAAGAGTTGTCCGATGGAGACAAAAATTGGCGGATATGAAAATTATGTACTGGGTAGAAAATGATTAAAATTTTAGAAAATGATTAAAATTTCAGAAAAATTGAATGATTTATTTCAGAGCTACATAGTTACAAAGTAACTAGCTCAACAAGGTGTTGACCCACCTCTAGCCTGGATGTAAGCTGCCACACGACGTGGCATAGAGTGATAAAGCTCCCTGATGGTCTCCTGCGGTATTTCTTGCCAAATTTGCTCCGATTGTCAGTCATCAACATTCCCTGGTAGATGCAGTCTCCTTCCCATCATATACCAGACATGCTCGATTGGAGAGAGAGATCTGACTGGCCAAGGAAGTGTTTGACAGCTGTAAGACAGTACATAGCAACACGTGCCGTATGTGATCTGGCGTTGTCTTGCTGAAAAATAAGGCCAGGGTACTGCAAAAAGAACGGTAGCAAAACAGGTCTCAGAATACCGTCGACGTATCACTGTGCTGTATGTTAAGTATGACTCTAATGACGATTAAAGGTGTCCGGCTCTCAAGGGAATGAGTGAGTGATAGTGAAGTTTATTGGCGCAAGAGCCAGATGTGGCGATACTGCGCCAAACAAGGTAAATCTATGATTTAGACGTTAAAACAGTGAAAATGTATTGGTCGACAAGGGTCAAGTGAGAAAGTGAAGTTTATTGGCGCAAGAGCCAGATATGGCTATGATGCGCCAAAAAAGATTTAACTGTGACTAGACGTGAAAAAAGAAGGGAAGAAAAGACAAATTGATTGACAAGAAGGAGGGTCGAAAATAGAGAAGGATCGCTAGGGTATCCCGGGGGCGCGTCACCCGTGTTTACCAAAGACAGTAAACCCCATGGGAAAGAAAAAGATCGCTAGGGTGCTTCAGGGTCATGATGCACGTACTAAACTAAAGAAGCCAAGTCCCTGAGGTCCCCTGACATAATCCCCAGGGGCAGGGTGCCTGGTTGTAGCCCCAGACGCTGGGTACCCATTTTAGTCGCCTCTTACGACATGCATGAGCTACAGTGGGACTATTCTGTCATTCCCGGTCACCACATGGGTCGGCTCTCAAGGGAGGGAGGGAGGGAGTGACTGTGCCAAAGCAAGCTCTCAAGGGAAATAGCACACCAGACTATAACTCCTGGTTGAGGGCCTGTGTGGAGAGCAATAGTGAAAGCAGGATCAGCAAGCTGCCCTGGGCGCCTCCAGGCACGTCTCAATGACCGTCAGGACATAATTCGAAGCGAGATTCGTCATTAAACACTATACGTCCCCAGTCAGCATCCTTCCAACCGGATCAAGCCAAGCACCACTGTAATCTGGATCGACAGAGTGCAGGCGTAAGTGGCAGGTGGGGTAACGGTCGGTAGGGAGCGTAGATTTCGCTCTTTCAGCCGTATGTGAATGGTCATGGTGGACACTCGTGTGCGGTTCGCACATCTGATGGTTGATAACGATGAATCAGGCGCTGTGACAGGTGATCTGACAATTACTCTGTCCTCCCGATATGCTGTGGCCCTAGGTCGACCGCTACCATCATGACGCTGAAATCTGCCATCGTCCACCCATTCTTGCCAGCATCTTCTAATTGCAGCATCGCTTCGACCTATATGACGAGCGATTCTCCGATTTGCTCAACCTGCCTCTTTCAATTTAATGATGCGAACTTTTTCAAACTCTGACAGTTGCTCGTAATGAGCTTGAATCCTGCAGAGAGGCATTTTTTCAGTCGTTAAAAGGTATCCTAAATTGCAATGCAACAGAAAATTTGACCATCAGATTGAGAATCGATTCTTATATACACTTGCTGTGTGCGCAGTTTCGATGCACTGTAGCTCCCGCTATTCATTCATTGTACACAAAATTTTAATCAATTGCATGTTCGGTCCAAATATCTTAGTGTACGAAATTTCACTACAATCAGGCAACTCCTTCTTGGTGCATCGTTTTTTGTTGTTGTTATAGAGTGTATATCGAAAATGTAAAAAATAATCCTTTAAAGTTAGTTAAGGGCATACCTTTTTTTTTTTTTTATTATAAACTTTGGAAGAGATCGTAAGGTTTTTTTTTAATACAGATTTTTTTGAAAGAAGTTAATTATTGAGAATTATATCTTATTCAAAAATTACATGAAATTTTATCCATACGACAAAATAATTAATTCAAAAGGGCTTTACTGCAGCATTCAATTAAAAAAGTTAATAATAATTAACAGTGGTTTGCTGCAAATAAAACATTTGATATTCAAATTTTCTAATATTCTTTTTTGCCCTTTTTAACAGACAACAGTATGAGTGAGCCGAAGAAAAAATGCCGACAATACAGTGTTGAATATTTGAAGTATGGCTTTATTTCATCATCAGGAAATAGTACTTTACCTATGAGTCTTCTATGTAATATAACTATGTCAAATGAGTCATTGAAACCTACCAAGCTTAAGGAACATTTAATAAAAAATCCACAGTGACAAAAAAAAAAAAAAAAAAAAAAAATTTAACGTTTTTTCAAATAGCCAAAGAAAAATGTTTGAAAACACAGTCACTGCAATAACTCATAGGGACAACATCTACGCGAGAGGATGATGGACTGTGTGCTTTTTTATAACACTTCTTTATTAATTGCAAAGTCCGGAAAGCTGTACACTCTTGTTGAAAAACTTATTTTACCAGCTGTAAGTGAAGTAATACGCACCACGTTGCACAAACCAGCTTTCGACATTATAAAAAGAATTCCACTGAGTAATAATACAGTACCAAGAAGTATTGACGAAATGACTCAGTGCGTAGATAATTCTTTATGTAGGTACTTAAAAACATCCGAATTTTCTATACAGCTTGACGAGTCCACTTTACCAGGAAATGAAGCTTTGTTTTTAGCTTATGTAAGATTTGTAAAAAGAGAAACATTTTGCCAACAATTGTTATTTGCTAAATGTTTGGAAACAGATACAAAAGGTGAAACGTTATTTACTGAATTAAAAAAAAACTTACGATGTAAAAGCTATATCTTTGACTAATGTCATTTCTGTTGCTACTAACGGTAATCCCGCAATGGTAGGGAGATACCAAAGCTTTCTGACATACTTAAAACAAGCTGCACCGAATGTATTTTCAGTACATTGTGTCATTCATTGACATCATTTAGTCGCAAAAGACCTAAATGAACGTTTGCATGGAATACTAGATTATGTCATTAGAGCAGTTAATAAAATCGAAAGGAATGCCTTCAATGAGAGATTATTTGCGGGCCGCGGTAGCCTAGTGGTCAAGGTCGTGGACTAGCGACCGACGGCTTTCGTTCAGTCGCGGGTTCGATCCTTGGCCGCCAAAGACCCACCGTGTAGCCGGGGCTGATGCACGTTAAATCTGTTCGGGGCCCAAAGTCCTCCCGTTGGCGTGGTGTGGATGTTTGGAGAGGGGGGTGCCAGTTCAGGTGTCGTCCTCGTCACTTGACCGTGGTTCAAAATTACGAGGTCCGTCGCCAATAGCCCTTGTGTTGCTTCTAGTGCGACGTTAATAAAAAAACTAAACTAAACTGAGAGATTATTTGCTCTACTTTGTTTGGAAAATGATGAGAACTATAATCGTTTACTACTTCACACAGAAGTACGTTGATTATCTAAAAGTGTATGTTTGAATCGATTTTATGCGCTATTTGATTTAGTGTTGGAATTTCTGGAAAGCAAAGACAATGATTTGCGACACAATTTAATTAACCCCAAAAAATGACATAGCCTATAGGACTGATTTATTTGCCAAATTTAACGAAACTAATTTGAAACTACAAGGTGACCAGTTAAATTTAATCAAAACTAAAAGCGTAATATCTGCGTTCGTTGCAAAACTTTTTCTGTACAAACGAAACGTGGGAAGAGGAGAATGTTCTCAGTTTCCAAATCTTCCGAAATTACAAAATAGAGATGAAGATTTGCTTGCTTGCTTACTGTTAACACCTAGTGGCTCTTCATGCAGACTTGAACCAAAAATTTGAAGACATTCTTCACTTGAATATTCCCGACTGGGTGTTCATTTCATCATTTTTCGATAGGACTTACTCAGATCCCAAATGCAGATGAATCCATACTAATACAGGAGCAGCTTATTGAAATATCCACAAATGAGGAACTTAAACCAATGTTTGAACAAGAATATCACAAATTCTGGTAAAAAAACAGATTCTAATTCTATTATATCCTGCGTTATAGGTTATTGTACAGAAGTTGGTGACTGCTTTCCAGTCTTCCTATTTGGTAGAACGTGGATTCTGTGCCATTATGAACCTCGTGACAAAAAAAAAAAAAAAAAAAAAAATGAAAGAAAGAAAGAAACCGACTAGAAATTAGTGCTCGTGAGGATTTGCTGTTACTACTTACAAACATTGAGCCGGACATAAATACACTCATAATGTCTCATCAAGTTCATCCAAGTCATTAGTTCTTTAAAAATTTTATTTTAAACAAAAGTTATAATTTCAATAAATACTTTTTCAACAAAATGTTTTTTTAATTTGTAATTTTTATACTATGCATTTATGTAGCTTTTTCACTTGGGAATCCGTGGGCAAGTTTTGACTATAAAAAGAGGTCCATGGGTCAAAAAAGTTTGGCAACCACTGGTTTAAAGGAAAATAAATTAAATATTTGACCGGTACAAAGTTGCTCATTTACAAATAACCACTAATTAAAATTCTGGTGGTAAAAATAACTACTTTTTATTTTAATTTCGAGTCTAGCTTTTGTTGTTAAAATAATTTCTTTTTGTAGTAAATAATTAATGAATGTACAGTAAAGCAAGAATAATAATCCGTATGTATCTGTAGCTAGCAAATATTTCGTTAAAATTTGAAAATTTTAAATGAATTGCTTTCGATATTTATAAACGACTAAAATAATTTTTTCAACATGAGAGGCAAATACAAAATTTGTCTTTGAAATACTATACAGCACAACAATTTGAATGTGTTGAAAGAAAAAAAAAAACACTTACATAAGAGTTCATTAAATTGACTGAATGTTATTTCTGCCAACCACCTTCTAATAAAAGGAAATACAGTAAAATATTTTTTCCCGGTAAATTATCTTTGCTATTTAAACGTTAAATGATTCGATTGTACTGTTTTCTATAGATGTTTAACATTCAAATGCTGAAAGCTAAATGAATAGCATGGACGCAAAATTTAAAAGTTTCCAGTGTTTTTCCTTCGAAAAGGGATAGTTTCTTCAGTCATTCTACTCGGTCTTTCTTATTCACCCTTAAGAAGGTCATCAAACACGTATATGTTTCTAGACACATTTGTAGAGCTTGAATTTTTGCTTAAGTCGCACTTGAACTGCCTAAGTGAATCCCTCATGAATGCTTATAGGAGAGGATGTCCGGAGCCACATTTGTACCAATAAATACGACCTTTTGAAGCATTAGTACCATTTGGCAACATACTCTCTTCCCTTTGAATCCTACGAATGTGCTTATCTTGTTTAATAGTAAAGCCTCCACTACTTTTAACAATAGATTTTTTTGGGAAAAAAACACTGAACACAAGAAAAATTTCGGATTGATATATTGCCCACTTGAACTGCCATAATTCATATGTTGTGATATGCCCCCTTTTCTTTGATGCAATTTACCAGGGAAAAGATGAACCGCGAGCCAAGTCCGAGTTTTAATAAAGGCGTCTTCCCTCAGTACTCGACTACCTTCGTGAAAACACGCTCTGCACGCCCCTGAACTTCACAATGTTGAACCACGATTAATGGATGCGAAGGGTGTTTGAGCTAGCATCTGACTCTTCTAATTTTAACTCCACGCCATACGAGTTCAATTGAATTAAATGTGCAGTAGCTCTCATCATTCCAAAGGATGGTCATTAGAGGAATTGAATCCACGACCTATTAAAACAAAACTCGCTTTTACGTCATAATTAGATAATGTTGTGTTCACACTTCACATTCAATGTTGTATTCAGATATGCAAGGCAATTACAGCAAGAGAGCATGATTAGTTTCAGTTTTTGATCCTTAGAATTCAACTTCACCATTCTCTACCATTTCCCTAATTTGAAATATTTCTCCCATCATTACAGGAATAAATCTCAAACTAGTTCAACATTTTGATGAACATTTCATTCAACTCAGTATATTTGTTGTTGAATAATGTGTGTATGTGTCGATTCTCTCTCTACCGACTAAAAAAGTTCATATTCTCACGACTTAACTTTCTATTAGTTGGATATCCCAAAACAAGAATTTGTTGCTCAAATCAGTATTGGTTGGGTTGTAATTTTCATCTATTCAGGTTATTTCTTAAGCAAATTGTTGGTAGTAAATTGAAATTTATGTAAAACTGGGATTTCTTTAAATGCCTTTCTTTCCTCTCTCTTTTCAATAAACTGATTCCTAATCTTCAGAAACTAAATATACCTCAATACGAATTATCTATAGAGGTAAAAATCAGTAATTTAAGTTTGATTATAAGTAAATAATAGCAAAAATAAATATTATACATATATAAATTAGAAGCTTTCTACATCATTAAATTTATTTAAATGCAATAAATTGAAATGTACAATTAATTATCTAAGTAAGTAAAATTAAGAATTTATAGATAGATGCTACAGATAAATTATGCATAACCAAATAATATAACAATGTATTTACGATTAATATACATGCATAAATAAGACACCTTCCAAGATAATTGTCAGGCTTTTCTCTTGATCTTATTTTACCATAAAAACAATAACTGATGGTAAATATTATGATAGTATTTTCTTTGTTTTATTTAAAAATGTACCAAATGAACCAAGATAGAAAGATAAAAATAAATATATAAAAATTTTAAAAACAATTTTCATAAAACAAGCAATTTACCTTTAGGACAATAGAAAACATCAGAGCCCAAAATGAAATCAATTTGCCCATTTTTTATCATAAAGGGTGTAATATAGCCCCACGTCAGTTCTTGAATTTCAAAGTTTTTGCAATCTACATTATTAAGTTTCATATTTTCTTCAGCAATTTTGAACACAGAGCCATACTTTTTAGAATCTGTTAGAATTGTATGTGCACCACATTTAGCAGCAACTACAGAAATTATGCCAGTTCCAGAACCTAGCTAAAATGTAGGAAATAAAATTTTACGATTGTGACACAATTTTCCTTTTAGAACTTGAAAACCTAGAATACTTATAAATAATAAAAACCAAATAAAATTGTTTTCAAAAAATACACTTGAAAGTACAGATATTGTTACTCATTTCAATATAAAGAAACCAAATCAACATATGTGAAATTAATTGTAAACAAAATTTCCAGCTTTAATTAATAAAAAGACTGTAAAAATATACAAAAAGAAGTTTTAATTAATTCAATAACACTCCTCACATGTACATGTTTGTGATTTGACACGTATTCAGTTACAAAGTTATCACTTGAAATAAAATAAAAAACCAAATCTTATAATTATCAGTTACCTATCAAAATTTTGAGCTGAACAAAAAATTAATTTATTTTTGGGGGGGGGGGCCAGTTGGAAATAATAAATACAGAACAGCTTCTGCCATATATCCATCATTAAAAATTAACGAGAAAAATTAAATCAAATAGTTAATAATGAGGGCAAATGTTTATATGTTAATTAGCTGAGTTTGTATACCTTGTGTTAGAAAGGATAGCTTTTCACTGGAAATGCTGCAAAATCTATTACTGCATTAATTTTCCATAAATCAAACTTATTGCATTTTAGAAATAGATAAGCACTTTTAAAAATACAAATTACATGTCAGAATCATATTTATTAATTTGTAAAAAATAAAGTATGCCTTTATGCTACAAAATATTTGTATTTAATATTATTTGATTTTTCAGAAGAAGTTTAATGTCATGTTACTTAGATCTAGGTATGGGAATATCTGTTTTTTTGGATGAATAGTCCTTATCTGTTCTTTGATTCACTAGTTCTTTAGATTCCTCAAACCAATTTCAAAAGTATTCTAAGGAATTCAACACTATAACTACATACAATTAGTTTACATATTTGAAAAAAATCAAATACTTGAATTTTAGGAGAAAAAAAAATCATGTTTTGTTTTATATCTGCACTAAATAGTACATTTTTTTCTAATTTTATCAGGTAATAATGAAAATAAAGTATCTTTGATAATTTCTGAATACAAGTATTTTCCATACACTTATATATTCAAAATAAACTAATTGAAGCAAAAGCCGGTAAAAAAGGTTTTGAAATCGATTTTGTATTCTAAAGTGCAATGTGAATTTTAGACAAAAGCATTTAATAATTTTAACAGAAAAAAATTAATTAAAGAAGTCCACTTCTAATTCTTTCAAATGCAATGCATTATACTTTAGCTAAAACACACAAAGTAATATAAAAAATAAATATGCATCATTTTTTTTTTTTTTTTTTGCAGTATCTCCAAACATTAAATACAATGTGCAAAACTTCTGTTTAATAATTTTAAATATTTTTAGTAAGGGGATCAAATTAATAAAGTTACAAATGAAATAAATGAAACATTTAAATTCATATTCTACTCTTATTTGCTTTCCAAATATACAACAATAAGAATCAAAACATAGAGAAAATTTTTCTTTTTCTTTTTTCCTCATAAATCAGTTATTCTAAAATTTGATTTCTATCTGTAAATCTTAAATTTGATCAATTTCAAATTGCTTGCAATGTCAAATATTACATCAATATATATATATAATATATATCCCTGCTATAGTAAAATATTTTTGAGAAATTATTCTTACATTATAAGCCTTAAAATACACACTGATAATTAAAAGTATTCTTAGGGAGGATTATAAATGCATAAGCCAACTTTTTATGTAGTATTATGTACATCACATAAATGTGTGGGTTATTATTATTATTATTTTTTTTTGCTTTCTAATTAAAACCTAATAAAAATGCGAGAATTTTAGAATTTCTTCATAAATTTAAAAATAATAATATAAATTTGATTGATAATAATAAAAAAAATACAATGAAAGGAGGATTTGATTCCATTTAGATAAACAAGTTGATTACGAAACTGACGTGAATGTTCAATAGAACCAAAGTTCTGCCTTTCAAATGGCCCCTTCTAGTTCAGAATCGTTTACCATTACTTAGCAATGCAGACCTACTTAAAAAATTGGTCTGGTTCAAACATACTTCGAAGGTCAGCTAGAGGAAAGAGTTAGATCCCTTCTCTCTCTCAATGTTCTTTTTTTGATTGGTACCTACTTCACCTAGTTCAGACCTGTATGTCAGGAAAAACCCTTGCCAAAGGATCTAGATATTTCAAAATATTTTAAGCCATTGTTCTTTTAGTTCCAACCTATCTCACCTTTGGAGCCATTTTCATTGTCCAATCCAGGTTGGTGAGTGCTTTTCTGCTAATGTTCTTTCAATGATGTTTGTTTTCAAGATTGGCACATTACATTTCGACCCTTTCTCTTCCCAATGGCTTTTTTCTCCTCCCTCTCCTGCACCACATACAAGGTTTTGGTTCAAATCAGGGGTGTCCCTCCCTAGAGTCTTAGAGTACCTATCAATTCAGCCCAATGATTTTGGAGCAAAAAAAATATCAATACCCCCCCACAAGAAAATATGACTCCATAAAATGAATTGATTGAAGAGTTATCATGCCAAAAAAGTTTATATATATATATATATATATTGATTCGATTTTAATCTGAATTTTAAAAAAGAACAGAATGGCAAATTGTTACGGGCATAACATTTCCGAAAAATGTGTGTGTAAATAAAATTTTATTCATTAATATTTTCTTCCAAGAAAATCTGTAATTTTGAATTGAAAGCAAGAGACAAAACCCATACCTTAAAAACTACTGAGAAAAATATTTTGCTTGTGACATTGACAAAAAAATCTGTAAAAATTAACTTTTATATTATAAAAAAGAAATATGAGTCTTACTTCAAGAGTGGTTTTATCCTTTAATCTGTTTCTATTGTTCCATATATATTTTCCAAGAACAGGTGCACAAGGCCAAACATACATCCCAAAACTTGTATGAAGAACCTAAGAAATAAGAAGAAAATTAATTATATATAAATAAACTCTTGATTTATAAATATTAAAAACAATTTATAGTTCCCTTTTAATAATACACTTATCAGAATATAAAAATAGCAAAGTAATACATTTATGAATACACGCATAAATGTATAATTATGTGTTTTTATTAGTAAAATGCACTCATAACCATGAATATTGTACATTACATACATGCATTTCAGTAAGCATATACAGATACTGCTGAATGTTTGAAACCAAAAGTGGTTTGCAAGTGGGTACTTGCATTAATCTATAAAATATCTTCAAGTTACTTTTGTTATTCATTGAACTTGAAATATGAGAAGTTCTGGTATATATATATATATATATATATATATATATTACCAAGTATATATAACATAATTGTACAAAAACATTTTCACTATTTACAATGACAAACAAAAAGTAATTGGTTGCAAATAATTAAATATAAGTGAAATATGGAAATTAACACAGTGCATCAATTTTACATAATTTATATAAATTGATAATATCAATATTATAAGTGTTTTCAAAATAAAACTAATATTTTCTCAATGAAATAATTATTTGCAAGAGGAAATAGAACAAAAATTTCATCAACATAATTATTTTAAAGTAAGATTACGAACTATAGTGATTATTCCGTATATGCATATTTTAATTTGTTTTTCTTTTAACTTATTTCTGGATTACAGATAAAATGAGAAGCAAAGCCAATAAGACTTTATAAGTCCTATATAGCACGTATAATCAAAGTCCTACTTGCTAAATTTTTAATATGAAAAACAAATTATGTGTAAAGTAAACCCATTGTGATTACTCGCCCTTAAATAAATTAATCATATTCATTATACTTTTTTGCAAACATATCTCTCCTAGCAACATATAATGCAAAAAATATTGTTAGTTGTAAAGTTTTAAGTTTACACAGGGCTCTGTTATGAATTTCAAATTGCCCATCTTTAAATAAGGCAACTGCCCTATTTATTGAGATACTTTGATCTATTTAATTTTTTTAATATTCACCTAATTTTAAAAATACAGAATTTTTTTAAAATTTTTATTAAAACTTTTTAGAGAAGTAACAAATGCTTTAGCAAAGTTTTTTTTCTGAGCCATCCGATTTTCTATTTCAACTTCCCCAAGTAAACTTATTTTATGCTTGCTTAAGCAGTATGTCTAAATATGCTTTAGCCAAATATTGTATAAATAGGAATTCAGGAGATTTTAAACTCTTTTCATAACATTTTTTCTTTAAAACCCTGACTAAAAATTAGATTGAATCATAAAAACATATACAAAGCTCTCCCTATAACCTGTTACAAATACAATGCTCTTCACCTTTCTGACAAGGATTTTTCCACAGGTAGGCATGCTTTACAAATGTTATTTTATGCCACTTGCTGCAATAGAATAATGTACACTATCAATACAAAATAGTATTTTTTTTTGTTTCTGTTATTTTGTATTAAATGTATTAAATTTTATACAATAATACACAGCCTTTGCTGCTTATAAATATATTATTAGTGAATTCCCTGTAATATAACATTTTCAGTAATCCAGCAGAGTTCTGGTCCAATATTTGCCAGATTACCAAAAGAATGCTCTAATACTGTATCAATTAACATAAATGTTGCAAATAAAAAGCATCTTTATCAATTGTTACTTTAATCCAGTAGTATATGAACCAAAGAAATCTGTCAGTCATAAGACAGTACATCAGAGTCGCAAAACTACAGGGCAATTGATCAACACTAATCTGAGTTATGATTAATTTGTACATCAATAAATTATTTTGTTTAAAAAACAATTAAATAAAATTAAAAGAAATAGAGTGCATAAAACTTGAAAAACACGTTTCTCCCTCTAAGTCAGCAAAAGAAACTATCTCAATAAAACTGTTTGGAAACGAAAGAAGTTAAGAATTACTCATGTGCTCTTAGTTGTACATTATTTTTAAGTTCAATTTATATTTAATAGCTTTAATTTATGGTAATATAGTAATGAAAGTACATACATTCTCATTAACATATGAAATTTAAAAGTACCACCTTAAATTTTTTGATTCATACAATTCAGGTAATATAAAGAAGTTATATCAATTTAAAAATTTGTGATTTTTGCAATCCATGTAATTAAAAGAAGTTTCTTTCAATAATACTGATCAACAAAACTACTGTTTTCTTTTTTTATCATAATGATTTTTTTTTTAGGCATCAAAAAACTTATAACATGCAAGATTACAAATTATTATATGTTAGTAATTGGCAATTTTATTTATAGCATAATTCATTTCTTATCAAACATTTAAAAAACTTTACTGAATAGCAGCAACAAAATAAAAACAATGGTAACACCGTTTAGTAAGGAAATACTATGAGTGGTGAATAAAGCTTAAATTGTAGATTATGGCATACAGACAACATTATGGGAACAAAATTTTGAAACGAAATAGAAATCAATTAATGAACTAGCAATACAAAAAAAAAGAAAGAAAACCTACTTCTTTAATCTTTATTAATAAGCAGTTATTGTTGCATGCATGTTGATCACTTTCAGAGAGTAAACTGTCAGAAGAACTACAGCTTACATCAATAATATCTGTTTCATCAGTGAAATGAAAATTTTTAATTGTCTCTTCAAAAGGAATTACAGCAGGTAATTTTTCAATAGACATCAAAAATGAAATTCGTTGAACAATTCAGGCCTTTTACTAAAGAGAGTTTCTTCCACAATTGCTAATATTTACTTCGATTAAAAAACTGCTCGGAGCAGGCGCGGAGCAGATACTAAGATCAAAATTATAGAACACTTTTCAAAATTAAAAATATTCTTCTGTCATTTCAATTAAAAAAAAAAAACGCTTTAAAAAGGTTATTCAACTCTTATTGAAATAAATCCAGGAGGAATATAATAAATCCTAATCAAGCAAAAAAAAAAAAAAAAAAATGCCCACACCTGAAAAACATTTTCTCCTTTCCACACTTTTCCCACCTCACCTTTTCATCCTTAGGGGGAAATATTTGAGGGGGGTAAACATGGGGATCATATTAGGGATATCTCGTAGAAATACTAGGTCGAGAAATCGTTAATAATAAGGCACGCGATAAAAGATTCGACGTGTGATTTATGTAACAGCGTGTTTACACCATATAGGGAATGGGATTCATCTATACAATCATGTTTTTAAACTAATGCTACCGGCATTCACACCGTTAGAGAGGGATATGTTATGGCGATGTTGTTAAAACCATTTAATTAAGGGGGGGGGGGGTTGCTTTTGTGGTAAGAAAATATGACTTACAAATTAGAAAATATGATAGCTACTTTCATTATGTATAAAAAAAAATTCAACCTATATATTTGATTTTATTAACTCTACTTTTAGGAATTGAATTTTATAAAGAACAGTCAATAATCCCCTGTGGTATCATTAATACATCGGTGTAATTAATTGATGTTTTCTCCTCTTGAGTAGAAATTCGTTTTGAAAACTTATTAAATGTTTAGCATTAATTATTGAATAAGAATTTCTAGTGTAAGTGACTATTTGTATTTTGACTTAAAAGTTTACCTGAATTGTAACCATAATGAATGAAACTGGTTGTTTTTTTTCATTGATAAGAATTTTATATATTTTGTCTAGAAAACTATATATATATATTTTAAATGGCATGAAAAAGGATGTCCTGTTGGAGTAATAAAAAAAAAAACCTTATCTTTTTATGCTAAATTATTTAACTTTACACACACACGTCTGAAAATTGTAGTAAAATTGGGATTTATATTGTTAGAAACTTTCTTGATTTCATTGATAGCCAAATGTATTTTTTAAGTGTCTGATAATTTAAAGTCTTTGAGACAAAAGCTTAAATTATTTTTATCCATTTAGATTTAAAGGTACATCACAAAATTTTATGAATCAACATCTTTTATTCCTGTATTTGGATAGATATTTTAATTTTTTTCTTATAAAAAGTTAATCACTATTTCTTTTAATACTTTAGTATTTCTTATCTCTTTCTGTGTTTTCTGTCATTCCTTATTTCATTTTGAAACTAAATTTGTAAAGAATAATTCATCTTCCTCATATTTATACATTAAAATTTTTGTTATGAATTCATGTGCATGAAAATAATAGTTGGCATTTATTTTTATTGTTGAATTTTTGAACTTCATATTAAAAAGTAATATCATAATAGGAATCTTATAAACCTTATAATTTTATAAACCTTATAATTTGAGTAGTTCTTTTCTTAGTCATGATTGGTTTTAAAAGATTTGAAATGAATATGCTTATTTATAGACAGCTATTAATTAAGTATGCTCAATTTTTTGTTAACATCTGTTGTACAAATTTTCATTCATGATGTGAGACTATCTAATAATATTGCATTATTTTATTAATCTTATACAGCGGACTCCTGTGTAATACAGGGGACACATTCCATATTATAGGAAGTAGCACTATATGAGACATGCATTATCAGAAGATTTTATGTAAGTTTAATCTTTTCTCTGTATTCCAGGACTGATTGACTTTTGTTATTGAGATGTGCATTAGTTTTAAATATGATTTTGTTAGTGTCGATTGTTAATTGTTTCATTAAAAAAAAATTCCCCCTCTTTTGATTAAGAAGAAAGATAATTGAAAGAGAGTAACTGAATTCTAAAAAAAAAAATATTTTACACTATTATTAAAAATGATTAGATGCATATAATTTGCATTTATAATCAAAAAGTCAAAGTTACATTATATGTACTTGCTTATAAAACTGGTTATAATTTTTTTCCCCTGCTGATAGGAAAACAGGTTGAAAGCTAAGATTGTATTTTTAGTTGAGTATCATTTGCTTTGAATAAAAATTTTGTTGACCAGATGCAATAAAATACTGCTATTCTAATATTGCACTGAACAACATCATTTGAATTTTCAGTAAATGAATATTAATAGCTTATTTAATGTTGTCATTTTATATGAATGTTTATAGTTTGGTCTAGATGTTTTTTAATGTTTATTCTAAAAAGGATATCCAAATTATGTTGTATCATATACTTGTCTTAATTGAAATTTTTACATCTCTTTACTGTAGTATCCGTGTTGATATTTCTACCATTATCAAAAGTTTGTATCTTTCTTGATTTTGTTCATTTTAATGTTTCTGTGGTTAAGTTTGGTATATATCTGTGTCTTTTGGCATATGCTGACTTTTCTTTGTGAAAATTTTTTCATGATATATTCTGTTTTTAATGTGATACATTAATTTTGTATCCTTATATATATATAATTGTTTTTTTTTTTTTAGGATCAATTTTTCCTGGGATTTTCTATTTGTGAAATAAAGATAACTTTCAAAATTATTTTTAATGTTTTTTTTAACTTGTTAAAAAAATTTGCAATTAAATAAAAATTTTCTATATTATATATAAATGTATTTTATAATGGGAATGAATTTTTATTGTTGTATAGCTTGTTAGTTTCCATCCAATACTTGCATTAGTGTGATAAATTATTTGTTCTTGTAAAGTTTCATTGCTTTATATTTTTACTCATTATCATAATAGTCTTAGAATTATATGTACACATGTTTTATGCTTGATTAAGAATAGTTTATTTATTCCTTTTAGAATATATTTATATTTATTAATGTGCACAAGCTAACTAGTTTTTAAGATAATTATATAAATGTTTTGCATTTAAGTATATATTTTATTGTAACTCTCGTCTTCGCTTATTTCCATTATATGTGTGTATTTATAGTTAAAATTGAATGGAAACTCTCATTTTTAGTTTAATTCATTTTATTCAATTTTTTTATAGGTATAAATATGAAATGCTATTCTTGTGATGAGTGTGAAATGGTATATGCATCTAATTCAGCTTTGTCTCGTCACAAAAAGTGGCACAAAGGGGAAAATCCTCATCATCGATTTAAATGTGAATTATGTCTCTACTCAACAGATTCAAGAAAAGACTTCAAAAGGCACGGGTTTATTCACTCTGGCGAGCGTCCATTCACATGCACTCTTTGTGGGAGGGGATTCACACGTAATAATCATTTAAAGAGACATATGTTGACCCATAGTGCAAATTTTCCCTATGCTTGTAATATGTGTCCAAAAACATTTCGACGGTCAGATCACTTAGCAGTTCATATACAAAAGCACCAAGAAGAATCCGATTTGAGCATATTTGCAATACCTACAACTGTTCCTCATCTTGATTCTGGCCATGTGTATAATGTGAATAGTGAGGCTTGAATTTTTTTTTTTGTGAAAATATAATTTCTACTTTCATTATTTATCATCTATTTTGCAATGATAAGTACTTTCTGTTTTTGTCTCAGATTTGTATAGAATAATGTAAATCCTTCATTTCACGTGTTAAGGGATGATTTTTTTTTAGCAATCTTATAAAGTAGCATTTTATCTATACTTTACTAAAACCATTTTTGATTTGCTGACATACAAATATTTCTTTTTTCATGTTTCGTTCCCTAAGTAATTGAAATGAAAGAAATTATTATGTTTTTTAAAAATTAATTGTGTATAATATATAATTGTCTAAAGCATGTGATTTCCTCTTTTTTGTACTTTTTTTTTTTTTTTGGAATATTGCCTTTTTAATGAGCATTAGTTAATTGCATATAGTTTGGTTAAGAAATCCTTTATTTATTTATTATGAATTGAGATAAATACACGTGCATGAAGAATAAAGCAAAATTTTTCTAATTTTATGGATAAATATTGCAGTGTAAGAAAATTTAAGAGTAATTGTATTAGTAGATTTATATTTGATCTCAGAAATGTATGAATAACTAAGGTATTTCAAAAATAGCCTTTGTTTTTTCAATATATTGATTAATTATTATTTAAAGTTGTAAAATAATTTACTAAAATTGATTTTTTTTAGAAAACAATTTTATTTAATATGCTTAAAGAAGTATTTGAGATCTTAACAAGCAGTATTTTAAAAATGTTTATATAATTTTACAAAACATTGCATTGTATTACTGTTAGGTTTCAATCATAAATAAATGTAATACTGTTGATATTTTTAGTCTGTAATATATTATGATGTTGAGATATTAAAGGATATGACACAAACACACATTTTGCCTTTTAACATGACTTTTTTCCCCAGCAACAATTTACAACATAAAGTAATATTTATGTAATAGTTTTATTATGTTTTTCCCAGATAGGGACAAAATTTGTGTGATAAAAATATAAATATTATTTCAAGTTAATTAAGTCTTGTATATATTCTGCTTATTATGTTACTGTTTACCAAAAAAATTTAATGTGATTTTAGAAAGTTTTATGTATTATATTGATATACCTATCTTGAAATTAGTGGGAATGTATTACTGTTTTTGGTATTTGTGTAAAATCCTGTTGAGCTTGCAAGTTGGTTCAATTTCAGCCAAACTTACACCAATATTTTCCTATCCAATCATCATTTGGGGACATTTTTCTGGTTTAGCGAAAATGATCGAAGGGATTTTACACATATAACTTATTTTTAATATTTATTTATTTATTGCTTAAAATTGATTTCAGAATTGCCAAAAATTATCTTTTATGTTAATCCACTTTTGTCTTGGTATGAGTTTTAATTTTAGTCTGTTAATTATATACTTGTGTATGCAATTTTTAATTTGTGATATAAAATGGGATATATATAAATTACAAGAAATAATGAAAGAAATAAAATTTTAATATGTTTCAAAACTGCAATAATTTTTACTGTACGCTTCTGTATGTACACATTACAATTGTAGAATTTAAAATAAATTTCTGTATTTTTTTTTGGAAATCTTTTTGAAAGAAAAAAATAAATATATGATTGTCCTGTCCATATATTATGAAGTTTGCATTTCAATTTATAAAGATAAATTAATTAAATTTACTTTTCTGTTATTTATTATAATTTGATAATAAAATATTGTTTACATGCTTGATTAAAAAATGTTAGGTTATATTTAGCATTTAAATGGAAAAATGAATTAAATATGTTAATGTTGTTTAAATTATAAGCTTTTGTACAGTTGTTTGAGTGAAAATTGTTTTTTTTGTGTTATAATTATTTAGACAATAAATAAATTCGACAGATTTAAAAAAAAAAAAAAAAGACTTTATTTTAATCCAACTATATTGTGAGAGGAAAGGAATTAATTTTTAAACTCACCAATCTTTTGCAATTATGCTAAATGGGTTCTTAAAAATCTACAAAATAGATTTATGTATAAACATTTTTTTAATTTTAATAATTTGGGAATACAGTACAACTTAGGAGTGTTAGTTTTGATTAAAATCTCCTTCAGAATGTGTCAAGTTTGGAATCTACGTAAGGCAAAGTTATTTGTATCATTTCTTTATGGTTTATACATGTATTATTTTTGAGAAAGTTTATTTTAATAGAGAAAGAAACTTATAAATTTCTTTAAAATTAATGATTTTTTTTGACACATTGTTAAACTCTTTTCTGTTTTTTTTTACTGATACATTTCAATAATTTACTTACTCCAACTTTTGGTAAAATTATGATAAAAGTTATTTAATGTAGTGGAAGATAGGCATAATTTTAAAAATTTATTTTTTTAAAGCTCCCCCCCCTTTAAGATCTTAGTTCTTTCCTTTAAAATGGCAGGACAGTTAAATCTGAAAAAGATATTTCTTAAAAAAAAAAAAAGTTACAGCTATTATCGGAGCACTAAAAGTACATTTGTAAATTGAAATGTAAATACAAACATTTTTAGTAATTTCCCAAATGTATGTATGAAGATATGGAGGAAAAAAAAAAAAACCAGCCTCATATTGCAATATTATTTTTATTATTCTTGATTCATTTACAAAATAAGTTGTTTCAAAGTAGTATTAAAAATGAGATGTTTTTTTAAAAAAAGTTAAAATATTCTTAAAACTCACAAATTTTAATGCTAAAATAATCTATTATTGTTCCAACATATATGAATAATTCCAATAATTGTTGCTATGCCAAAAATTAGTCTTTACCAATTTTATATTTGTTTTACATTTTATTAAAATATGTGTCAATATTAATGTATATTTATTAATTTAAGTTATATAAACTGAAATTATGAGTAAAAAGAAAAGGTTTGTGTTTGCCATTATTAAATTAGTGGATTTGATATTCAATACTGAATATTGCTGAATGTTACATCTCACTGGTCCCCAAATCTTTACCTGGATCTTTGTATTAAAGTTTGGAAAGTGAGAAACCAATTCAAGTATTAGCTCTGATCTTAGCTCAACATTAAAATAGTAATCTCAAATATCATGATATAAAATATATTAAATCAGATCTTTGTGCATGTAGACAGATTTTAAATTTACTATAATATCAATTTTGGACAAAAACCATTTTACATTTAAAGTCCAATAATTATAGTTTGATTTTAAAGGATGTTTAATCAGTTTGAGCCACTATATAAATGGTTTTCTTGTGACATGAAAAAGAACATAACTTTGGGTTTCTTTGCAATATATTTTAGTGTTACATTTTACTATAATTTTCTCTCAGTTTCAATTTTTAGGTTCAAAATATTTCAGCTGACTTTTCATTAATATACAACACGATATTTTTGTGTGTTAACACTATTTCTTTATCTTGTGTCTCTTTCAACTCAAATATTTTCTCTTCAACAAAAAAAAAAAAAAAAAAAAAGGTCCATAAATATATTTGACAACTTTCAATTAGTCATGCTTGTTTGAATAAGCCAATGTTTATTGATCTAATCTAATCATATATTCCCAAGTGTCTGAATGATTAATTCAAAGTTTAATAATAATAATTCATGAAGCTACTAATGTCAGATCTTGTGATTTTGAATCATTAACAAATAATAAACATGTCACTATGTTTTGGTCTATAAATTTTCATATAATTAAGGGTCTGTAATTTATATTATATAAATACAAATTATTTATAATGTATTTGTTATAAATAATGAACTTCATTGAAATAATTTTTAAAAAATACAAGCAACTTTTTTTCTAAAAAACTATTTAAATTTACATGTATATAAACAGAGCATTAAAAATAAAAAATGCCCACCATAATAGTTTTTTCCCCTTTTTATTAAGGAAAGCAGTGACTGATAACAAATGTTATTTATATATTTCGCTGCTACAATAATAGAGTCCAATTTATAAAACATACTGACAGTTTTCTATAGAAATCTTAAAATAAACAGCAATATTATAAAATTATTTTATCAAAGAAATCAGAAAAATATATTTATAAAAAACAAATATTTCCTAAGCATAATATTCCAGCAATATATTTGTTACACATAAATACTATAAAACAGGAAATATATAAATGCAGACGGTAAATATGTAATACTTTTTTACAAGCTCATTTATTGTATAGACAAAAGGGATAGTATATATGAATAGCAAATATTTTTAACAATTACACAAATGAAATTTTAAGATATGCATATGTGTAAAAGCAATATTAACAATGACAACAGCAATATTAACATATATGTATGGAATGTTTAAGAGAAATGTACCATGGATTAATAATTTATACACATATTTTGAAACTTTAAGATGCAAAAATATACATATAAGTACATTTAGACTACAAATCACAGATCTCTAAAAAACAATTGTGAATTTATAATATTTTATATAATGAGTAACAAATTTACTCCATTTGTAAAGAAATTATAAGTTAATTACAAAAATTTTCAGTTTATTTTGAAGAAATATAATGGAGAAAATATTACAAAGTTTTCATTAATATGAAAAAATATGATTTTATTTGAATAAAACTTGAAAGTTTTTTTTAAATACTTCGTAAATTGTTACTTTGCCTTTATCTTTTAAAGTACTAACCTAGATAAGTTACTTAATGAAAATGTATCTGATCTCTTATCTAGAAGTCAGGAAAAATATATGCTGTCCACAAATTCTAGTACATCATATGCCAATATGAATAACAAAATATGCTTCACTTAATGTATTCAACACTTCATGTAAACTATTCCTCTCATTAATTTCTAACTGTTAATGGAATTGCCTTTCTTTCTTCTCAAAAATACATTGTGAACCTATTATTATACTAATCCAATGTAATAATAAACATATTTTGAATCTTGATTAATACAACATTTTCAAGTACATATAACTTTAATGAATTCTTGAAAAAAAAAAAAAAAAAAAAAAAAAAATAACCTTATTGTTATTTCCTTCTTTTTAAAATTCTAATTTCAAAATTATTTAATGATTACTTTTGTTTGCAGGCATTTGATACCAAATGATCAAATACAAATTTCATGAAATCAAAAAATTTGACATTTTCATTGATTATGTAAAATCATAATACTTAGTTTAAAGGAAATAATAAATATGCAATACGATTTTTAAACTTCTAAGATATTGATTTATAACACAATAGACAATTTGAATTTCAAGAAATCCAAAGAAACATCAGTAATTAATAAAGTAAAATATTTTGGCAAATCCAATAACAATTTTAAAAAATTAATGAAATTTTTTTAAAAAAATAACCTGGCATCAACAAAAGTAAAAAAGTTTCTACAAATACCCCAAAAATAAAATATATTAAAGAGTGAATATAGAAAATATATTTCACATAATAACACTTGAAAAGATTTTCACATGTCATTTCATTATCATAACAGATCTTCATACATTCTTTTCTACTATGTTTTATTCAAAATTTTATATTGAGAAAAAGTTTTTTTTTTTTTTACATTTATAAACTAATACAGTAATATTTTTAAAAATATTAAGACCAACTATTTAAATTATTGAAACACATTTCATATAAAAAAAAAACCCGAATTTTTGAGCATACATATATATAACATTTAACTCATAACTTTTTTACATATGAGTTGAAATTATTTCTAAAATAAATTTTATTAATCTAGCTAGGTAAAAAAAAATGCAAGTGCATTCACTGTTAATCATTATCTGGAAAGAAATGTGGATAAAAAGCTCTTAGAATGACGTTGAGTCATATTTAAAACTAAAATAGAAACTAATCTCCTTCTACAAACAAAAGCATTTTATAAGTTACTAGTATCATATAAAAGCACAATCTAAAAATAAATAAAATTAAAGAAATTTTAAAAATTGTCAGAATAAAGTTTTTATGTTTTATGGCAATTTAATATTACATTTAATGTAATATTAAAAAAAAAAGTACATTTGTTTTCAAATTAAGAGATTAGAATAGTTTATAAATAAAGTCAAATTTATTTTTAAAAAAGCAGAAAAGAATTATATTCTATTAATTAGTTCCTATATTTATTTAACTATAGCATAAATAATGTTTCAATAAATAGTAAACATTATAATGTTTCTTACATTTTAATTAGAAAAAATTTCTGTTACATATAAACAGGTTTTTTTTCAGTATCGTTTCCTGACATTATTAAAATGTTATAGACAGAATTCAAATTTTCATGACTTGTCATTAACAATTAGTTCAAACATCTTCAAGCCAAAAATTACCAAGGAAAAGAAAATTAATTACCCTATTTTCTTACAAAGCTCAAATATTATTTTTTAAAAATCAAATGTAAAATGCTTTACATTGAAAAACAGAGCAAACTACTTTTATTTTGTAAATATCACTATAGTATATTTGATTATGAGTGATATACAACTTTAAAGATAAGATACAAAAAATACTAATTGCAAGAATGCTTCTATTAGCAAAAATAATGAACTTGCTTCCTTTGTTTTATAAATTTTCCTTTATGATCAACTAATTACTTTGTTTCAAGATAGAGAAATTTACAATAAAATCAAAACATTTTTACAAATGCACAATTCAAACTATGTGACTCCAAATGACTGAATAATTTGATATAACATTTAATAGCAACAATCAGTAACATTAAAAAAGTTGCCACCAGAAATGTAAATATATAATTTCCTTCAACAGTCATCTGAGAAAAAAAATTACTTCAAAATACATTTATAGAATTTCAAAAACTGGTATAAATGCATCAATGAATTTTCTTCCAACATTCAATATATTGTCATACAGACAGGCAGATTATAAATTATTGTAAATATATACACCTTTAATACAATTTTGATTAATTATTTAAATAAAATATACAAGCAATATAAAAGAGCAAGTTTTGAACTTTTGGTCAATCTAGCCATAAACTATCTAAAAGTATAAAATAAAACAAATTCCTCCATAAAATTACCAAAATATTTATATATATAATAAACATAGAAATACACAACCATATTTCAAGGAACCATTTATAACTAATTGTATTTTATATCACAGTCATATATTTTTAAAATTAAATTAACAAAAACATATCACAAACAGCAAGCAACCTGAAAACTAAGATTACAAATATACAAGAACTACAAAGCTCATAAGTATTTAGTATATATAAATTATAGCAAAGGCACATATGCAAAACAATACAAAGCCAATAAGCAATGTTTCACCAAAATGCAGTAGAGTTACTCTTCATAAGCTGGAGAGAACATGATTGGAATGATCACATCATCCATGTGTGGCATAACAATTGCTTTCTATTAATGAAAAGAAAGAGATATTAAGAAAAAA
This sequence comes from Nephila pilipes, assembly GCA_019974015.1. Taxonomy (NCBI): domain Eukaryota; kingdom Metazoa; phylum Arthropoda; class Arachnida; order Araneae; family Nephilidae; genus Nephila; species Nephila pilipes. The sequence continues at coordinate 116,013 of BMAW01096940.1, read as the reverse complement.
AATTTTAGATTATAATATTTTGATTCCAGAAACTACAATAATTTTTTTTCACAAATATATATATATATATATATATATATATATAAAGAGAGAATAATTTTTAAACATATTTAATATTTTGACAACCAATTAAATGTGTGATAAAGTGTAGTTTATCTTCACCATAAAGTGTAGTTTATCTTCAACATAAAAGTCATATCACCAAGGTGATATGACTTTTCATTTTCATGTAGCTTTAATCAAATTCATGACACATAAATATAGCTAACAGATAAATTTTGAGGAGAAGAAAAAAATTAAAGCATGTTTACATGAACAGAAAATTTATTCATACATAAACTAAAAATATAATCATAATCCAAGTGTAAATTAACAGATAAAAGAGTATCATTTTAGTAACTGTCTTTAAAACAATCTCACCAAAAAGACGGCTTTCTTCATATGTTGGACAGAAGTAATGTTTCTTTGCATTTTTCATTCAGTACAAAAATTTTGTTAAATATACTCTTCTTTTCAGTACATGGAATGATAAAATATTCAGTAAATAATGCTCTTCTGACAATTTTTTTTAAAAAAAGTAGTAAAATATTTTTCTTCCAATCAACAATGCTATAATGAATGATTCTTGATATTTTACAAGTTTTATATCTGAATGAGTTATTTTTGAAAAAGTTTCTGTGCATATATGTGATTTATTTTTATACTAATATAATTTTAGGGAGAGTCATTTAATAGTCATATTGAAAAGGTATGCAATATGACAGTTTGTGATCTAACAGAGAGATCAATGCTGGTTATCACATAATCATAATCTCAAATCATGTTTGGTTTAAGTATTCCACAGTTGAATCATTGATTTCAATCACCTTCACCATTTCAAAAATGTATACATGTTAAAAACACACATACACAAAAAATTCCTTACATTATACACGATTGCAAGATCCATTTCCCTCTTTTCAGTTTTTGACTTGCTTCTTAAGAATTCTTTCTTTCATTACTTATAAACTAACTTACAAGTTTTTCATGAAATCAATAATTTTGCAAGAGTAAAAAAAAAAAATTATAAAAATTATCCATTTATATATAATGAGCAACCCTGACAAATAATAGTTCATAAATAAGAATAAAATAATATCAATAGTGAAATCTAAATCTGGTCAACTTTCTCAGGTTTTTGCAGTAAATTTTTAAAATTACACAACACCATCAGACTTGCCCAGTTTATAAAAATTGATGCATTTGCTTTTCTTTTATTTCACACAGGTAGAAATTTAAAATTTCTTAGTAAATTATAATAGATTAGTAAGCATATGTATTTTATCTGAAATATAGTTTTAATGAACAAACTTATTTGAATGACTTAATATAAATATTAAATTATATAATATTTCAAAAGATGCTAAGCTATTGTTAATAACAACTGGAATTTATTTCAAATCATACATGGCTGCCAAGATAAATCATATGTTTTTAATGTTTTCACTTCAATAATATTTTACTGAAAAGAAAAAAATAAGCCTCACACCCTATTTCTGCAATACATTTTTTTTTTTTTCACTTTGACATTCTGCAAGATTTTCTTGCTCATTGAAATTTGTTACTTAGAATTTTAATTAGTTTGATCAATAATGAAAGAAATCTTTAAACTGGTGATTGAACTGTAGAAGTTATTAAATTTAAATTTGAATCAACACTTTCTTACAAATTTTTTTTTTCATAGCCTAGTATTTCTATACAAAAATCGTTTTTTTTTTTAAATCTAGAAGAATAATGATTATCTTTGAACATGGAAAAAATTTCTGCTTCAGATTTTATTGTAATTTCTTCAACTGATTCCTCAAAAAAAAAAAAAAAAAAAAAAAAAACCCAAAGTCCATAATTGATACTCTCATAACAACCTCGGCAAACGCCTTGCATCAAATTTAGACCTGTTTAAGTAAATGCCATTATTAAAGTCACCCTGCAGTAAGGACTGGTTCTAGGGATGAAGTTGCAATAGCACTTTTTCATTTCAACCACCGTTTCATCCTGTTATAACCTCAGTAGTTTTCTAAGCTATCAGAATTTATGAGTGACTAAAGCAATTTTTTTCAATATGAGTTTTTTTTAGTTTAGTTTGTATTAACGTCGCACTAGAAGCAACATGAGGGCTATTGGCGACGGACCTCGTAATTTTGAACCACGGTCAAGTGACGAGGACGACACCTGAGCTGCCCCCCCTCTCCTAACATCCACACCACGTCAACGGGAGGACTTTTGGCCCCGAACAGATTTAACGTGCATCAGCCCCGGCTACACAACGGGTCTTTGGCGGCCAAGGATCGAACCCGTGACTGAAAGAAAAGCGCCAGCCGCTAGTCCCCGACCTTCACCACTAGACCACTGCGGCCCTTTTTCAATATGAGAGGCAAATAAAATTTGTCTTTCTATTATAATGTTATCCCCAAATGTTTTTTGAAAGGTTATGGTGCATTCAAACTAAGAAAACATTCATTTTTATGCATGTCAATCCCCATAAAAATATTTTTAAAGTCTGATGAAGTACATAATAAGAAAGCAAAAATAAGCAAATTTTTCAGAAAATATTTTACCAAACTGAAAGTATGATTTTTACAACGTTTTTCTGAATTTCACTTGGTGTGTGTGACATCAAATTTTCGATCGTTAATTTAACCAACTTCCCATCAAGCTAGAGCTTTGAAATTTTGGGAATCGTTCGTACTCGCCTAACAATGCAATATTTAGACGTTTGCGAGAAGTTTTAACTAATATTTCAATAATTTTAATAAGTCAAAATATTCTTTCCTCTCGGCGCTTTTAGGATTGAGGAAAAAATTTCTTTCCCCCTCTGGGAACACCGGGCACTCCCCACGCCACATGAGGTATCGTAAAACTTTTGTACTCACAAAGGGGAGATACTATTTCCGAGATAGTAAGGGTTGCTGACTTTTAGTCAGTAATCATTCGCAAGAAAGAAAGTTTCCAATATTTGTGGCGCCGTGTCTTATCACAATAATTTTTTCTGAATTCTGGTTCCCATTCTTTTTTTAATTGAATGGCTTACAAACTTTCAAATGCATGTTTTGATTTTATGAGTATTATAAATTTTTTAATACTCTCACAAATGTCTTTTTTTAAGTAAATTTTAAAGTTAAAAATAACTAACAGTTTCAACTAATATTTCAATAATTTTCTCTAATAAACTTTGCCACCATATAAAAACGTTGGTTTTTATATTATCACTAGTCTTATAATAAAAGCAAACACAATAAGATAACTTCACTTTATCTTACACATGATACTTATACTTATGCATTAAAATCTTATAGAACTACAAAAGAATTTGAAAACGAACTCAAAATTATCTTTAGCTGCTTAAACAGAATGAAGATTTGGCACTCTGGTTTGTTTCATTTTCTATAGATATGCAAAATTGTAACCCTTACCCATCCTCTTTCTTTGAAAAAAAAGATAATTTCTTCAAAGGCATTCTATCTTCTTTTCATTTACCCTTAAACATGTTGTAAGACATGAGTATCTTATAATTCGATGAGGCTGAGTATATATCTTATGAATGCAAACAAATATGATTGATTGTTCATTAATGTTGCACTAAGAAGCAACACAAAGGCTATTGGTAATAGACCCCATAGCTCAAGCCTCGGTCAAGTGATGAGGATGATATCTAGGCAGGCAAGCCCATCTCCAAATTTCCTCACCCCGCTAATGTGAAGAAGCTCATAAACTCAAGCATGTAAAGAAAAAAAAAAAAATCTGGCTGGAAATGACTTAAAGGAGCATTTTTGCAATGCTGCATTTATACTGATAAATATGATCATTTGGAGCATTACACCATATGGACCATGGTAAATTATGCCTATATACAAAATTTATGCAGTTCTTTAAACATATGCTTATCTTGCTGGATGGTAAATCCACTACTGCATTTTACAATTACAAAGATATTATAGAAACAAAATGTTCAAAGTATTTCAGCATCCACAATGTATGTGTTGCAATTTGTCCATTTTTCTTTGTAGCAAACTACCACCAATCACCAGGAAAAGACAAGCCCCATACCAAGCCTGCATTTTAATGAGGGCAACCATACTTCCTTCTGTGTTGGACTGTCTCAATGTATGCATGCTCTGCATGATAGGTAGAATCAGCTTCCTTCCTTCAGTTTGAAAATCATCATTGAAATCCTTCAGTTTGTTGTTTTTTTTTATCCATAAAATGAAATTTAAAAAGTTAAGTTATGATGATTGCGAAATATAACATTTAAGAAATAAATAAATATGATCTTCTCAACTAACCCATTTAATTATGAATTAATACACAGTAGGCTCCTATAATTAACTTTTTGTCACACAATTCAACTGCAAAATTAATTTTGTAAAACCTTTTTCAAATATTTTAAAAAATTTTCATTTTGGCAAAAATTTGTATATAAATGTTCAACCTATTTTTCATGTTTTTTTTTTTTTTTCAGATGGAAATATACAAGATTTCAGAAATGAGAAATTTCCTTAGCTGCTACGAATAAGTAAAAAAAAAACTAAGAAGTGCATGCTTATGCAATCCATTAAAATGTTGACTTTCCTCTCGCATATTTGATAAAGTTAATTGCACAAAAACCATATTAAAAGTCAAAATGTTTAATAAGAAGTTTACTAGGTCAAAAAAAGTTAATCTCAAGATTCTTTAAAGAAAATTCAAAAAATATTTGAGCTTTGATAACACACATATGAAAATTACTTGGAAGCATTTGCAAATATCGAAATTCTTAATTGGTCTTTTAATAAACTTAACCAAATTATAAGAAGTGTCATTTTTATTTAAAATAAAAATACTTATTATTTATCCATATACTAACAATATTTTGAAATTCCTACTTAGTAACTAAACCAATTTTCGTTCAGTTTGGATTGACTTTTAATTCATTGCTCAGTTTGACATTGAGTCTACACCATTGTCAGGCTTCCTACTGTGATTACTTTCTAGTATATTTAAAAACAGTATGCTTGTCTTATGATTGGTTGATTATTATTTGCTTGTTACCTTATAAGATTTTCATAAAAATTGTTTTCTGATAAAATGAATATCTGAGATTCACAGGTATCTGAGAAATTATATGGTTAAATTTGAACTAAACCTAAACATATCACATATCTCAAACATACCATTCACTTTCATAATCTTTAAAATATAGATATATGTTGAAATTGAATATTGTTGATGCTCTTTATTTGAAAATCTAGCAGAGTAAAGCAACCTGCATTGTCAGAGGCAAAAGCTAGAGTGAGAATTATTTGCTTTGCACATTAAAGATACAGAAAAACATAAGGCATAAAAAAAATTCATGTTAATACCAAGTGAAAATCAGAACTACATAACCTATAGTTTGTAACATTTTTCCTTATTAACTGGATTTTGTCCAAACAGTCCCTTTTGACTACACAATGTCATCAATCTTGATCTTAAAAGGATTATGTCAAAATGTCAGAGACTTGTTTCTCAGTCGACACCTGTTTGACGTTCACTTTTCCCTTCTAAAGAGCTTTTTTATGTATGAAGAAGTGTTTTATTTTGATGTCGTCTGTTGATGGTATATTTAGGACTGTGTGACAGATTCACTGCTGCTCTGTTGTCTACTTGAAGTATGGAAACCTTTTAAGTTCACATGTCCAGAAATAGTATGCAAAGCCAATTACTTTTTTGGATGCATATGATGCTGCTTATAACTTCAGCCTCAGTTGTTGAAGTTGCAACAATAGCTTGTCTTTGTCTACACCAAGAGACAGCTCTCCCAAAATGTATCATAATACATCCAAAGGCTGATTAACAAGTTTTGATATATCCACCAAAATCTGATTTACTAAAACAGATTATCACATCGTTTTGTAACTGTAGCACTGTATGGTATTCCATATTTAATTGTGCCAGCTATATAACGAATACTCTCTTCACCCTTACTATATCTTCAACAGATGGTCTTTCAAATGATTTTGACAGACATTCTACACTGTAGGCTAAGTCTGGCTTGGTTCCCACTACCAGGAACAAAAGGGCACCAACAACTTGTCCGTACGAAAAATCAGAACTTTTGCCACCCTGAATTCTTTAACGTAGGGGTTGGTACAGGTTTGCATTCATCAAATTCAAACCACTGAAGTATTTTTCTAGTGTATCCTTTGACAAACAATTACTAAGTAGTCTCTGTGACATTCAATTTCAAGACCGAGAAAGTATATTTCTCCAGTCTTGATCTTGAATTTCGTTTTCAACTACTGGATGAGCATTTCTGAGTCTGAGTCCTATTGATCTCAATTGATGCAATTAATCTGTCATCAATATATAATACTATCATTAATTTCCTACCTCTCCTTTCACCAATGTAAAGGCATGGCTCAGCTTCACTTGCTTTAAAGCCAAAATCTGTAAGAAACTGACTAAAACATTTTTTACAATAGCATGCCGATTGTTTCAGAGAATACAGGTTGGGGTTTAGTTTGCATACCCTTTCTGTGCTATTCTTGAAACCTTCTGGCTGTTGAATGTACCTGGTTTCCTCTATATCTCCATAAGGGAATGCTTTTGATACATCAAATTGTGTTAAGTGCATTCTGCAGAACTGAGCAGTTTCTCAGCTGTCTGCCTGATGTAGGTTTAACATCTTTTCCCTCACAGCCAGCTTCAGAGTCACTTGTTATGCCTTCTTAGCTTTGATAATCTTCTTTAGGATTTTCCTTAATTTCTACACGTTGCTCTTAATACTTTCCCTGATTTGAATCTTCTTTTGTCCTGTCAAGTAATATTGATTCAGTATGATCTTCACACTTGCCTGCACTTTCTTGAAAGAATACATCTCTTGACAAAATTACCCAATCTTCTTTCTTTAACCAAATTCTATAGCATTTATCTCCATCATATCCTTCAAAGTAGCCTTGGCTGGTCTCATTGTCCATTTTCTTCTCTTCTGAGCCAGAATAGGAGCATAACATGTAGATCCTGTTACATGTAGGTGTTGCAGGGGAGCTTTTTTTTTTTCCAGGCCATCTAAGGGTTTTTGGTTGGAAGGAAGACTCAACATTTCTAAAACACTTAATTTATTTACTGCTCAGCTAGAAGTCTATCCTATCTCTCCTCTCTCCTGAAAGCTTATACTATATATATATATATATCAGTCTTAATTTGCATGATCACGTTCTCTCCTTCAGAGGAAGCTTTCTAAGAAAAATTTCTAAGGACCAAAAATTCCCCTAAAGGACTGTTAGTGACAAGATCATGGATAGAGCCGTCACAGCCGAAATTCATATGGACTTACATTTTCAACTGCTAAATCCCCTGTTTTGTTTAGTATATTTGACTGATTTAACTAATTCAGCCCCAATTGATGTAGGGAAATTGATCTCAGTATTTGCATATTCTGGCTATTTCATCTACAGTTCACATTCTAGGGTGTAAGGTGCTGTCAACATTTGAGTGATTCCTTTTGAATGCAAAACTTTCCAAACATCTTTGTTATTAAATACTCCACTGTTATAGATGAGGAATTCTTTTGCAGAATATTCTATTTTCTAAGCATGTGCTCTAACATATTTTTAACTTCTGACTTCTCTTTTATAAAGTAACCATAGTGAAATTTGGTAAAACTGTCTTTGGATACAACTAGTTACTTTTTCTCCTATTGTGGAAGCAATAAATTTTTGAGTCTTTATGCTGAAATAGACAAACCTTTTCTGCACACTGAGTGTATTTCATCATTAATTCCAAACATTAAAAATGAGTCATAATGAAGAACATATTCATGAAGAAATGATTGAAAAGTCAATTAGCTTATATTAAAAACAAGATTGAACAAGTTTTAGTTTTACTCATTTAAATGTGAATCATACTAGGCATGTTTAAGTAAGTAAAATTTCAAAACATGACAGATTTTGCACTACGGTCACCATTTCACACAGGTACACTGAGTATTTATATCAGCAGTTATCAATCGCAGATGCCAGCATAGAAGCATTTGTCCCTGTTTTCTTTCACTGGTGTGCATTTAAAATGTGTCACACAATTCAAAATGCCTTTGATTGTGAAATGCATGCCCTGATTCATTCTCTGCATGTCAAAGGTGTGAAAACTGCCAAAATTCATCACAAAATTATTGAAGTGCATGGAAAAAAACCCTATGAGTGACAGAATGATAAGAAAATGGATTAAAGCTTTTAAAGATGGGAATGAAAGCATTCGACATCACCCTAAAAAAAGTGAAGCTCAAGCAAACACTTTCGCCATACAAAATCATGTACATGGTATTACAAGATAGGTAGGGAATGTTGTTTGAGAGTTTGTTAACTTGAAGTGACACAAATTATATAAGAGGTATATTGTGACACCTTAACTAAAGTGAGTCATGCAATTCAAAACAAAAGGAGTAACATGCTCATTAAAGGAAATGTTTTGCTGCATGATAATCCCATCCTCACAAGGCTTGTCAAACCAAAGATCTTATATCATCATACGGATGGGAGCAACTTGATCCCCCCATCAATATAGCCCTTATCTGGTACCCAGCGACTATCACTTGAAAAAATATTTCGGCAGTCAGTGCCATAACAAGGATGATGGCATCAAAATTGCCATGCTACAGTGGTTAGCTCATCAGGTGGCAGATTTCTGCGAGGATGGAATCCAGAAGCTGGTGGTATGATATGATGCATGCCTTAATAGAAGGAAGTAATTATGTTGAATAATAGATTAAGGTACAGGCTTTCTTATAAAAATAAAATAATAGGAAAAAACTGCACTTGCTTTTTCTTTAAACATCAAAACTGTACTTAAAAACACACTGAACATTTTTACAATTTTATTAATTCACATGTGATCTTTTGAAAATTTGTAGGCATCAGCAAAATGAATTTTATTCAGTTTCAGCAATAATAACAATAATAAGAATCAGTAGACAATATTATACAAGTGAAGATATTTAGTTTTTAAATATTTTTATAGCATGATGTAGGTTTGTTTACCAAGTTGAAGTAGTTTAGTCCAAAATCAATAAAATGTAACCATATTTATTTACAAGTCTTTGGTAGTCAATTATGGTTCTTAGTTGCTAGATTTGCACTACATTTTGGTAGTTAATATAACTTGCTTGCAAACCAAAAATTGCATCTGAAAGTATGATTAAAATACAATAACTGGTGTCTTCCTTTCCATAAAAAAAGGACACAGCCACTTTCAAACTTTTAAAACAGTTTAATTACATCTATTTTATAATACTAATTGTACTTTTGTTATGGTTATATATATTTACAATTAAAAAGATGGAAATTCTTGTTCATATACAAATTTTACAATCACAATACATGAAAAACTTAAATCATTAAAGATGAAACAGATGCTTTCAGTAATTAGATCAGACACATCAAGTTAATGTTGTGCTATAGTTTTGGACAATATTTAGTGACAATTTCCCAGTATTAAACCATGCTCAAATGTACAAAAACAATACTCAATACATCACTTTCAAAATTTTTACAAGGTGCTAAGCGAAGACTTAAAAACCTACAAAAGCCACTTCTCAGTTGAAGGATATGATGACCACTTTTTACTGTATTATTAATTATGATTTAGACATTATGAGAGAACAATTTTATTTTTCTTTATTTTCTCTTATTTACTATTTCACAAAGATTCACAAGAACAAAGAAAAGAAACAATCATATATATCAAAATATTAGGTGTGGTCAAATAATGAGACAAAGGATATTGCACTAAAATTATTATATTGAGAAAAATGAAGAAAGGTCTGAAATTTAGCTACTAGTGTGATGAAAAAGATTTACAAATATGCACTCATTAGACGGAGTGATGTATTTGGCAAAGAATGAGGAAAGAATACTGGGGAAATGGATGTGTCCTTTCATTTCCCTGTTTTCATTCTTCTCAGATCTCAAGACCACTTCTCATTAAATACCTGGGGCTAAAGTCAATGCTTGGAAATATTGTTAAACATTAATAAAGCTTAAGAAAGGCAATCAAAATCAAAATGTTCCAGCAAACTTTTTGCTGTGTTCTGCTGCATGAAAATTCTTCACCCTAAAGGAATTTTTGAGAGAAGTTCAAGCCAATACAATAAAGGAACTTTTTTTCAAAGGGTAAGAAGGAATTTCAAAGTTCCTTTCCTTTTATACTAGATCTGTTCCATGTGACTTCTACATCTTCAGCGAACTCAAAAAAGCATCATGAAGACACCAGTTTCAAATGTATGATGAAGACTTGTTCAAATAGAAGCTAAAAGACTTAAGAACATGGCATTTTGCAATTACTGTTACAATGGGGAAAATGCCTTAACAATTTCAGATAATATTTTTGAGGTTCATTATACAAATCCTGTGTAATATAATCTGTCTTGTAATATTTATTAACTGTACCTTATTATTCAACACATGATCCTTTCTTCACAAAATAAAAAGGGTTAACTCTAAAAAAATGAAACATAAGAAAATAAAATTTCAAAACAACACACACATAAATATTTTTCTTTTTTAAACTTATTTAACAAAAAATAATTATAATGCTCATATTTCTACAAAATTACTATTACAGACTTCTCTCTGAACTTTACACATATCCTCAGTATGAAATGTAATTAAAAACCGAAAAATACTTTATATACCTACAGGGAGTTAGAATGTTTTCAAAGCACACAAATATCTTACTTTAAAAGCCCGAATTAGCCTTTGTTCAATCATCTTTACAATTGCCGAGAGATTTATTTCATGGCTGCCAACCTTAGGAGAAGCAGTTATGGACAAAATGGGATCTTTTCTGAAGCTATACCTAACAAAATTGATTAAAAATTAATGAAATCAGTGAATTAATATTTTAAGCAACTTTTAAACCCATAGAATTTTTTTTAAAAAAAAATTGTTAAAACAAAGTTTAATTTAAAAATATTTATTTCATTACATTTTAATTACATAATATCAATATTATTTTCTATCTCTATTTCAGTAAATATGAATTAGAACAATGATAAGGAAAATTTTGCACAGGCTGTTTGAAAAAAATAAATGCAATTTCATTATTAATACCATTCTGAAATTAAATTAACCATACATGATCTTTCTATTAAATTTAATGCATTCAGAACCCCAGAAAGTTTTAAATAGAATGAATAAAATTTTTGTACAATTATTTCCAGATTAACTAAATCAATCTAATCTCATTTACTAAGTTCATCCGGTTAGTATAAAACAGTTAAACCACAAATATGTTAGAAACAATTATCAGAAACTAAATAGGATTACATTTTATGTCTAGTTTCAAGTATTAATATATCTGTAATACATTATTTTTATTTTATTTTAATTCAGTTTTGTTCAATTATGAGATTAAGGCTTCATTGAAAAAAAAATTACTATAAAATAATATATTAAGGAATAATAAGACATTAGTAAATAAATCTTGTTACTGACACAAATATTTTATTTTTGCATAATTATTATTACTTAAAAATCACTCTATTGTTCCAATGTATATTACTACACAATACCTGCAGAGTCAATAACTTTAATTCAAGTAAAACACATAATTTCTTTTGTTTTAAATACATTACATTCTTAAAATATTGAAATTTCTTCTTTAACACTCCTTGTTGCATGAATAAATGAATATGAAAACAATTTTTTAACCTTTTCTGATTCAAATATTTCAAATATACTTTTCACAAATTTTTATATAATTTAAAATATCGTCAAATCCACTTGATTCTATTTATAAAAAAAATCAAAATTGAGCAAAATTACAATTTTAAAATTTCATAATATGAAGCATAATTTTTAATATAGTAGCTCAGTTTAAAACAAAATTTAAACTAAGAGTATTTCTAATGTAAACTCTTGATCAAAATAAGAACTATTAAAAAAGAACAAAAGTAAAAACACCTAGGGCATGAATCAAATATTCTGCAACAAAAACTCTGTTAATATAAATGAATGACATTTCATTTATTCAAGTAAATAATCAATGTGAATGTAAAACTGCCTAATGTTAATAAAAGGAAAATGTGAATTAAAATTAGAAAATAATGATTTTTAATAATTTTGCATGGTTTTGTGTTTATACACTTATTTACATAAACTTAAATATCAATTCTGCATTACCAAACACGGTCTGAGGGAACAGGAGGTACATTCACAGCTAAAATTCCTTGTAATAAATTAACTTCCACAGTAAGAGTAAGATGCATGTTTGAAATATCTCCAACATATTTCTTCACAAATTTGCTCTGAGCAACTGTTTGGAAATGTTTGTGTGATATCCACTTTTCGATCTTGTTAATAAATTTACTATGTTTTGGTGATCTAGAGGAAAATAAAGAACATTATATAACTTATTATGAAATGATAAAATTTAAAATCAATTCTACGTAAATAAGCACACAATCTACAAGAAAAATATCTAAATATTTATTTTATTCATAAGATGAATAACAGTGTCACAAATCAGTTCTAATGCAATTTTTACAAAAATAAAGGCTAATCAGTAAACCAATGCATAGAAGATCTAGTGTTGATAATTTACAAATTAACTAATCAATATAATAAAAATATAACTTTCAAAATGAGATAAAACTGTAGAAAACTACTAAGATTAAACCAATAAACAAGTTTGCTCTATTTGATAAAATAAGATTAAACCAATAAACAAAGTGTTCTATTAGATAAAATAAGACTGAGCCAAATTATGCATGCGACCCATAATACCTTAAATTTCATTAAGAAAAACAATTTAATTGAGCTAATTTAATTTTTAAATAATTAGAAAACATTTATAAATTTCTTTATCTGTTACTATATTCTTACTATAAGGCAAATACAGTTTTTAAACATTTAATTGTTCAGTAAATAAAAAACAATATTTAACTTGAAAGTTTTCATATTAATTAAAATTGTTAGTGTAAGAAATTCCAACTCATACAAAAATTCATAACAAGATTTTGTAATTAAAAAATAAATTAAAACAATATGACATAAAATATGTTTCTCTCATTACTAATTCCAAAAATGATTTTATTTATTATAGAAACTTTTAATTGGATAACAGTAAGTTGTACATACTTTTTGATTCCACTAGCATCTTCATCCGATGATTCGTTTCCTTCATTACTAGTTAACAAAGATAAAAGGTATATGGAATTTAAAAGTTTATCATGCCTAAAGCAATATTAAAAACAAAATGCAATGTTCCTATTTTATCAAGAAATAACTTAGGTGAGAAAATAAGAAATTTTGAAAATGTAATATAAAATTAAATACACAAAAGAGAGAGAGAGACAGAAAACAGAATTACTTGTGTTTAGATTCAGCATTATCTGAAGCATCATCAGCTTGTAATTTAGATTTAGGCATCTTCAACTTGGTTTGTAATGTCATTTGAAAAGAACCATTGTAAGTGAAGTCAAAATCCAACCAAATCCCGAATTCATCATGAACAACATTTGAAACTGAATGAACTTGAGGTATACAAGTACCCATAAAAACATCCGTAACTTCTAGAGTTTCCATAAAAGTTGGCATCTAATGGAGATTTTGGAAAATAATCGAAACATATTACAAAAGTAATTAAAATAGTTATGCAAACAATGCACATGTAAAACACAGGTTTTGTAAATAATATTTTTTAAGGAAATGACAGAATCCGAGGTTATAAATTAAATGGTACTTGTCTGTCATAGCAGCCCCCATCAAATTACGATTATGCCAAGTCGTCGCCAAACTTGTGAAGCCTATCTTTTGATACAACCTACTTGGCAATATTTTTTAGTCACTTGGCGATTAATCATTGGGAGCCGCTATAATAGATAAATACCAATTAAACTTATAAATAAGTTATTAAATTTTTTTTTCTGGTTTAAAATTGGAAAAGAAAAAATATATTTAAGAAAATTAAAAACAAAAATGAATATTTACAACTATTTATCATGAAATATATATAGATATACTTACATCTATCTGACTCAATTTTTTCTGTATTTTTGCGATGACATAATCAGACCAATGTTTCTGAGTCAAGAAGTCATAAAAAAGGCGTCCAAGTGCAACATTCATCCATTCAACTGGCATATTTTGGAGTTTAATGCCTTTTTTATTTATATTTTGTAAATCTTCGATAACATTAGTCTCTCTCTGATAGTTCTCAAATAATATTTTCACATAATCTCCAAATTCAAGATTTGGCTTTGTTTTATTTGAGAGGAAATTCATATCAGCATCTATTTTTGAGCTATCTTCAGATACTGACATAACTTCATTATGGCTCATCTCCAACTATAAATATATAATCAACAAAATACAGTCATTGTTATTAAAAATAAGTGTAGCTGTTGCAACAAAAAAAAAAACTACAATAAAATAGTTTTTGGAGAATAGCCGAAAATATTTTTTTAAAGTTAAAATGCATATAATAGTAAAATAATTTTTTTTATCTGAAACAAATACAATTATTGTATTTTTTATTTATTTAATAATTTTACAATAATTTATCAAGAAGCCTTTACACATCTATTCTAAAATACAAAATTAAAAAATAGAATAGTCCTTGCAAGAAAAATTAAACATTTTTTTAATATATAATCATATTTTAATATTGTTGCTGTTGAGATTATTTTCTGGATAAAACTTAAATGTTTCTTACTTACAAAATAGTTAAATTTAAAAAAATTACCAACATAATAAATGTCAGGTTTCAAAAAAATTTTCAAGTGTTATTTCTTGAATGCTCATTCAAATGAATCCATTTTTGTACACCTTAACACTTTCAGCTATTTTGAGGCTCTCCTTTAAATACTTTAAAATCAAAATTTTGCAGAAAAAACATTTAGTAAAAAGAACGAAAAGGTCCTTATCTGTTATAGGGCCTCTGGTAGCAGTTTAGTCAACATTATACAATAATTGTCATGAATCACTTCAACAGGCAATTAGGAGTAAAGTATGAATAAAGAATTCAAACATTACATGCTCACTTTCAAATAATATAATGAAACATACATAAACTTTTGAATTAATTTTTTAATTATTCTTTGCAGCTTTTGTTCTCATTTTTCAAATTAAATAATATATAACATAACTAATGGCTTATTTAACCCTTTTAAAACTTATTCCAAAGCAAACAATTACATGAAACATTACATGAAATAAAAGATAACCTTGTACCAGGTGTTCTTAAACTTCCTGTGTAAAATTTGTCAATTTATTATACAAAAACATACTTAAAATATTTTTCATGCTTATGGTTAAAAGTATTTCTAACATAACATAGAAAAAAAAATTAAGCTTGAATTTACAACAAATGTTCAAAAAGTGCATCTCTTTCTTGGAGGCAAAACTGAACTTGTTTGTACATATTTTCAGAAATGCATTTCAATGTAGGGAGTGATTTCTAGTATCCTTTGAGTAATGGCAATTTTCAGATCATCTGTTGATTGGAAATTGTTTTCATAAACTTTGTTCTTTAAGCATTCCCTTATAAAAAAAGGCAAGGAATACTCAAATTAGGTGAACAAGGTTCATGACTCAAAGAAAATGCAATATGCAACAAGAGTAATGAAACCATAAACATGTTTCCAAGACTTTTTTTTTCTGAGCAGACTCATCTGTAGCAATTTTTAGCCATATCTTTATCCTGATCTTAGCCTTCCCTAACTTATTTTCTGAATTAATATTTTAAAGAACAGAGTTCACAAAAGAAGCCCCAAACAACAGATGACCAGAATATTACTCAACAAGAAGTCATTCCCAGCATCTTGAAACACGTTTCTCAAAATAAACACAAATGAGTTCAGCTTTGCCTTGAAGAAAAATAAACATTTTGAACATTTTTGTATAAAAATAAGTTCTAAATTTTTCTACATAACCTTAGAAGTGCTATTCACTATTAACTTAAAAATAATTGTTTTTTTTATGTGCTACTTTTGTATAATAATTTACTAAATTGTCAGTTAAGGACACCTGGTATTCACACCATTTACAGAATAAAGAAATTAGAAAGTTAATAATAGTTAAGGCACAATAGTTGTAAATTTTAAAAAATTTAAATTTACAACTATTGTGTCTTAAGAAAGAAATATTTGTTACATTCAATTTTTTTATCATTCAATATTCATAAAAAAAAGATTATTCCATTTGAGTGAAAATAAATTAACTAAACAAATTAAATAACTACAGAAACTAAATGTCATTAAGAATACTTGCTTCAAAAAGATTATTAAAATATGTGGCAAGATAAAATTTCAAATATTAAATTGTATAATAAAATTTCTACCAATCCCATTTCTGCCCAAATTTTTAAAAAATGATGCTGAACATGGATCAGACATATACTCAGAACGCCATCAAATAATGATACAAGAATTGCACTGTGTAAGGAAGAGCAAGGACTACATGGTATTGTATGGTTATAGAGGAGAAAAATTCATTTTGATGGCTGAGTTGGGGAAGAGCCCGGGAGACAGTGTTAGATGGAATTAAACAACATGTGCGGCCATCGTGACCAAAAGCAACACTTTGGTGTAACAAGAATTGATGATAAAACAAATTCTTCCTTTTATCAGAAGCATTTGACATATCTCCACAATAATTTTAATTAAACACCTATATATTAGCATAATATTAAAATGGTTTTATTTTTACATTCACGCCAGTACTGAAATTCATGTTTCTCTTTTATGGGTAGCTATACTAAGAGAGCTTTGTTTTACTGGGTAGTGATAAACTTAAGTGAAAAATGGAATTTTTACCACAATGATAACCATTGCTGTTCTTTATTTATTTTTCCAATATTGCTATCGAGTGGTTCAGAATAAAAGTCCATGCTGAAAAATTTGTTTTTAAAATGAACATATTGTAACTAATTTTAACTTGAATTGTTATGATTATATTATTGAATTTTGTAATTTATGTTTTTAATATTGAATTGAAATGAAATAAATTCTACTTTAATTAATATATACCAAATTTCCATTATGTAACATTCAATTATATGGAATTTTTTTTCTAGTTTTCTAAAGGAACTAAATTGCTGATGGTACACACATTGCCTGATGGGACATCTAAGAGTGAGCCATCAGTAGTAAGTGCTAGTGTGAATGAGTTAATCTAATTTCTACTAAATATGTAATTTTTATACTCTTATGCTGTTTCTCATTTAAAATGTTTCAAACAAATAAATTTGGTGCAAAAAGCCAATTTTTCTTTAAAAAAAGTAAATAAGTCATAAACAGAGACAAGTTTAAAATAGAGGAGTTAAAAAATTGAAATGATGCTGTTAAAACACCAGACAGACAATTATGTCTGATCAATGGTATATGGGACATAGTAGGAAGGATATATAAAAGAAAGAAATCATATACACGATGAACAAGTTATTGGTCAAAACTATTTTAATCAGCAAAAGAACATTTTTAATTAATTTGAAATCTTAAGAGGTTTTAAATTACTGTTACTAAAATCTATAAATTTAATTTGGGAATCTTTGAAAACTATATTAATAGAATATACAAAATTTCAAAACTAACAGATTCACAGCATAAAGATTACCCATTTAAAAACTAATTTAAATTAATTTATGTAAAATTATCAAATTTTGATAAGGACATTTTTAAAAATTATTCTTTTAGACAGAGTGATGTTGGGCTATTTGCAATTTTCTCTTCACTAACCTTGGGAACTTTAATTGAGATTGATTGCACGAAACAAACGGTTTCTTCTTAACTAAAATGAAACACAATTATTCTAATTAGAGGCTGGTAGAAATAAAGTGAGATAGATATGACAGTATACAAGCAGAAGGAAGTCTAGTGAATAGGGTCGAGTGGCACTAGCACTGAATATATGTCTTACAGGCGGTAGACGATATCAGGAATTTCTACGGACAATAATGATTGTAGTGGAGTCAATAAACCAAATTAACCTCAACTGAAGAGATTTTCGTAAGACACTATTAATTTGGTATTAGTTGAATGGGTGAATCTATCTAGGGTGTATCCAGGACAGCACATTATACAGCAAGTTTATCAAATAAATAATTGCGCGAGATTTGTCTAGCGTCTTCCTTTGTAGGTGATTGACTTTTAGTGTTAGTTATATTTAATTGAGTTATGGCACAAAAGTTGGGTTGGAGAAGTGATTCGCCACAACAGGTTTTTACAATTTTCAGCAATTATTATTATTCATCAAACATGCATTATCCCCTGCCTGTAGAGGTTGCCTTGTAAGGGAGCGAGCATAAGATGTTACTTGCATAATCCCTCAGAGTACGAGTTTCACACTCCAGAGTGAAGCCCATTTCTGTGAGGATTGCAAGGTGATATGTTAACATAAACTGTGCTATTCACCAAAGTAATGTGATAAAAAATACAAAAGAATAAAAGTAGTTGTTTTTGTTATACAAGCAAATCTTAAAGTTTATTGTTTACTCTAAGTTAGTAATGAAGTGTAAAGACAAAAGTTAACTGAAGTAAAAAGAACTTTAAGTAAGTTGGTATCTCAGAATTTGAGTAAAAGTAGAAAAAAAGAATTTCTTTCCAACACATGACACACAATTTTATAAAAGTAAATAATCGTTAAAAATTTGAAATTATGTGAAAGTGCTTACCAAGGATGAGTAACTCATAGTAGATACATCACATTTAGGAGAACTTGAATATAAAGATGAAAATTCAATAACATTTTCTTCTACTTTAACACATTTTTTTAAAGCCCAATACCAAGTCTCTTTCTCTCTATCAGTTAAAGCAAAAATATAAAGTGCTCGTCGTTTAGGTGTTTCAAGAAGACCATCTTGATAAGGAAATAATGAAATATAATCACATTTTTCTTCTTGATCCATGTCTTCAAATGTATCTTCAACAGTATGTAATTTCTTAGAAGCTAGAGGGAGCATTATACATATCGGAAACCTTTTGCGAAAAGTTCTGAAACATATTTTAAAATGAAATTACATTTTAATTAAAAAGAGAAAAAATGAAAGCATATACATGCAGCTGGTTTCAGGATAAATTTAAGTATTCTACAAAAATAAAGTGCAAACAAAAATAGCTTATTTTGAAAAATTCATAGGTGGAAACTTGGAAAACTTAAAATAATATATTAAACACTTCAAGAAACATGAAATTATATACAATATAACACCTAAGAAATATATAAACATCACTTAAAGAAGCAAACAATACTAAACAATACTTTAATAAAAAATTTGAAATAACTTAATATCAATATTTTCAGGAAATTATTCTTGAAATTACTACATAAACGAAAATGTGTTGGTTAGAAATGGGAAAAGAAATCTAAATGTTGAATATGACAATGCCACAGCAATTAAGCATATACAATATTTCTATGCAATAATGACAATATTTATGAACTATATTATTCTTAGAAAGGAGTTATAAACAATTCAAGAGAAGTGAATTGATTATAAAACCAACAATATTTAACTTTTACAGCAAAATAAATTAATTCAATCACAAAATTCAAAATTCAAGTTAATTATTCTAAATAATGAATTTTTTCTAACTACAGGCATTCATTCCTTATGCATGCAACATATGACAGTGAATTGTCTTGGAGAGTAAAACATAACAATTCAAGTTTAAGTTACAATATGTTCACTTTACTTACAAATTTTTTTGGTCAGGACATACAATATATTCCAAACTATGTAACAGCAATAGCAGTAAAAAAATAAACATCGCATCCGCATAATGGTGAATATAAGTATCAAGGATTATGGTTATATGATGCAGTCAAACAGACAAAATAAATAAATAAATAAATAAAACTCATACAATCTAAAAATTCCACTTTATGCAATTCCATTCCACACAGATACTTAGTTTTATCTAGAATTCTATCAAGAATATTCATCAATCACAGTAGGCTTTGGAAGTTAGATTTCCATATCAAACTATCAGTGAAATTGCAAACTAAATGTGAACTCGATATAAGAAGTAGTTTATTCCAATCCAAAGTCTAATGGATATAAAGGCACATTGGAAGAAAAAGTTATCCCCTAAGACGAAAAATAAAATATGTATTTTTAATTCTTTGATAGTTTATGCCGATAACAGAAGCAACATGAGGACTAATGGTGAGAGACCTTGTAATTTTGAACCACAGTCAAAATGATGAGGACAACATAAAAGTTGGAACATTACTCTTGTAATCTCCACACCATGCCAATTTGAGGACTGAGCCAAAATATATACGAGCTATGTTTATAAAGTAACAAGACTGGCTTTGTAATGGCTACAGTTGTTAGCACATCTGATAGCAAGCACAGCTAACCCAGGTTTGATTCCTGTGGATTCGTCTTGGGTAGCTGTCATAGGTCAACTTGGTCCTTCATCCATTCAAGGCCAGTAAATGAGTACCAAATTTATTTAGGAAGTTAACTGGGGATCCAGCATTGAGCTAGTCACTTGGTCTGGACACTAGCTAGCAATTAGCTTCTCATACTCAAAGGCTACAGAAACAGAGATGGGCTCCATCTGATGGGACTTGTTAGGCCCATGCAGATTTTAACTATTTGGCATTGTAGCTCCCTTTGAATGTAATAAGTGTCATATGACAACACTGGAGTGATGACTTTAGATGTGTCTGATACTTTTGATTAAAACTCATCACTATCAGATCTTCAAGAGTTTCACCAGTCATGATTAAGTGTGCTTGCTTTTCACCTCATTGACTATTATGTTTTCTAAAATCAAAAAGTCTGTGAATTTGAAATTTTTAAAGAAATTGAGCAAAACCTCAATGGAATATTTACAGATGCTTACTTAAGTTTATGGAGAAGATTATGTTTTGTGTATGAGTGTTAGAATGACACAAAAAGTTCATTGAAATTTGCATGGAATTAGAAAATGAACACCCTAGGCAGCATGCAACTTTGAGAATCGAGAAAGAGAATGAGTACCAGAAGATAAGATGGTAATGCAGCATCACTATAAAAAGTTTTGATTCAGCTGAGAGAAATTTAAAAAATGCACAGAAGTCTTTCAAAATGGTTTAATTTTACATCAAGACAAATACTCTTATCCAGAGTGCTTACTGTGGAGTAATTTTTGGTAAAAAAACTGATTGCAACATTGAAACATCTTTCATGTTTCACATATAGCATCCTGTGACTTTTTTTCCTCCAAAAAATAAAATCTATAATAATGGGAGCCAATTTTGAGTTATTGCAGAATGTTAAAAGAAAACGCCACAGCTAATAAAACAGCTATCAGTAAATAAGTTGCAGCATGCTTTTGACCATTACAAAATAATGGTTCAATGTATGAAAGCCAAAGGGAATACACTGAAGGAGACAAATAGATTTGCCACAAAGTGTAAGAACAACTCTTTTTCAACCAGTTCCATTACTCTATACACAGACCTCATAAGTGCATCAGCCACACAACACACTGGTCTTTGGAAGGATGAGACTTGAATCACTTGTTTTATGCTTCTTAGTCAATCAGGGTGTGACCCCATGAAATAATATCACTTATTTTATATACAAGCTTCCTGAATAAAGCTTTTGATATATAGAAGAGGATATTCTCTAACCAAAGATGGCAGCAAAGCTTAGTATTTGTCAGTCAGAAAAGATAATCCTTTTTTCTCTCCCTTACACGTTAATAGCTAAAAATCAGTCTCTAGTTACAAAGTCAGAGCAGTTTTTTTTTTAATAAGTCTTTTGTTTACTAAATATAACAAATTTGTATAGAACATATATGAATACAGATTTAACTATTTCATCACTGATTTTTGTGCCAGCTTTTTCTGGATCTACCAATTTTCTACAATCCAGTTTGTATGGCATTTACACCTTTAAATGATTCAAATTCACTATTATCAGAGTCTATGTTATCTCAGATTTATATTTTATAGTTACAGAAAAACTACTATCTCACTCTCAAATATGTGTATAACACACATTCAAAATTAAAAACCATAAACTTAATTTTATAAATTGTATTTTTGTTATACACCATTTTTAGGGTACCATTTAGGTTTGTATACCAAAATGTAACAAGTACAAAACCTAAAAACAAAACTGATTCAAATTATAAATGCTATTACTGACTACTTTCCTCATAAACCTAAATATTGCAGGAATTGAACTATTTAGCTTATAATTTTTAGAAAAGTTATAATAATAATTTCAAAAGAAAGTTTATGTATTTCTGCATATGACACACCATTTTAATCGTGACAATTTTTTAAATTTTGTTTTCAATACTTCTAAGTTTTATGCATGGTACTTCTTGGATCCTGAATGTAGTAAAATACTGAATACTGCACATATTTTTCAGTTATTTAGAGAATCTGGATTATACATAATATTCATAAACAGATTAAATACTACACAAATTTCTCATTATTTTGTTTAGAGGGAATACGTAACTAAATATTTAAAATGAATTTCAATAAGAAAAAGTTTATTTAACATTTTCACTACTCATTTTGAAAAATTAGAATGCAAATGCAAGGGGGGAAAGAACAGTAACTAATCTTTCATTATAAAGAATAAAACGCCTAAAAATTTCTGTTTTAAATACCACTTATTAATTCATTACAAATTAAATTAAGAGTACTTTTAGCAATAACTGAAATTATCCAAAAAGTTTAAGATATAAAATAATTTTTTTTTTTTTGTTAAAAGTTTACACTTATCAACAGAAAGACATTTAACAGACAAACCTTTTTTTTGTCAAGCCTTTAGGAACTAAAGAGATATCTGCACCACAAAGATCATACACTTCAAATGGAGCACCCAAATTTTCTTCTGAATCTTCTTTTTTCCAAAGATGTGATATTTTGAGGCAATGGTTTTCAATACAAATATTTACTAATTCATTAGATGAATAATTTTGTTCTTCAGGGTCATATTCTCCTTTCAAAATTCTAACAGAACCCTATTAAAGAAAATTTCTCTTCAAATATCATTTTAAAATCTTGAAATTATCAAAATTTATGGTATTTTTAATTTCAAAATTTTTTGAAATATTTAAAAAAAAATAGATTTATGTAATTAAAATTTTCTGTACATCACTCAGAAATAAATGCGAAAAAAATGCAGTGTTTATAACAAGGTTTAAAATAAAAAAAATAATCATTTTACATATAGTTAAGTACATAATTCGTGTTCAATTAAAATTTAAAGAAATGTACAATTGTTTCTTTGAAAATTTTTTAAAAAATGGCTACATTGAACTGATGTGACTATAAGCTAATACAGATAAAATTATTATACTTAGGGCTTGGTACATAATTTTAAAAACATTCATTACATAATTAGTATTTAGAAAAATGATACTTCTCCATTTCGCTAGCGCAGGCGATAAAGTCGCCAAAAATAATAATACAACCAACAACAAACAGAATATCTGTTTTATATGTGTACTGGGTTGTCGCCAATAAAGTGGACTTGATGAGATATGCACTAACGAAATGGAAAAGTACCAAAAAATGATATATTATGAAAAAAATACATTTTTTCAATACAAACATATTTTAAAATTAAAGTAATAGAGTATTAATTCGAGTTATACGATTTAAAGATTTTTTGTACAAAAATAAGTAAAAATTCCCCAAATTTAATTTCATAAATATCAATTAAGTCAGGTAAAATATTTTAAATCTTTAACTTTTTTAAATGATTACTGCATAAATTTTGCTTAACAATATTAAAAAACAAAGAGGAAGCTTTTCAGAACTTCCTGATAAAGCTATACTACATATTTCTTGCACACAAATAGAACATTTCGCCATTCTTTTTGCAACATCTACGACTCAAAGCAAAATATTTTTTACAAAAAATTTTAAGCTTCATTTTCTCCCCAAATTTTCTATCAGGTTTCCTAAATTGCCATGAAATGGGTAAAACTATTATTAAGAAGTGAGCCAAACAAAACTAATGTTATCATCCAACACCAAAGAAACACACAAAAAGAAAAATTCCAAGTAGTAGGGCTTTAATGGAAAAGTACAAGTTTTAAAAATAAATCCATTGTCTATACTGCATATTTTTATCACATAAAATCATACAAAAGTAAATACAATAAAAATTACAATGGCAAAATTTGCTTACCTTCATAGATTTATCAAATTCACTCTGTTGGATAGAAGTCATCTCCAACCGTGTATCACTAAACGTAAGATTTGGAGGTATATATAATGGTGGAATTTGTATCAAAATGGTTATAAGAGTATATATTACATAGGCTACAATCAAGCCATCAAAAATGTAATTTATGTAATATAAAGAAAACGATTCTGAATTATGTATAATTATAGATATCAAAAGGAATAGATGTGGTAAAGGTATAAGAATTAGTAAATTTTTCAGTGAAAGAAATGCATGACGATACTTGTAAGCTGAAAAAAAGTTTTCAGCTTTGCCTTTTTCTCCAGCATAAGCATTTTCAAAATATTCAACAGTTTTAGTATTTGAAGGATTAATAAATTTGACCTCTGAATTTTTAACACTCATATCTTTAAGCTCAATACCCTTTTCATAATTATAAGAAGATGTTTCAAGTTCCAGATTTTGAAACAATTTGTTTGAAAAACTAGCAATATTGGTAGACTCAGATATGGAACTTTTATCTTCACTATCCGATGAATGATCAATATCAGCAGAAGTTCTGCAGGCAGAGTGACGAGCAGGGCTGGAAGGCAAACTTTGGCTAGTAACTTTTGGTTTTAAAAATAATTTTTTGTTATCTTCTAAACTATTAAATGACGTCTTTGATTCTTCAAAACATTCTACAGCTTCTTCAACATTAGATACTTCTGATATGTCATTTGCTACCACAGATTTCATTTCACAACGGATCGAGTCATTTGATAGTTCAACATTTGATTCCTTAATACGGTTTTTTTCTACTGAAACAATTTGCCCTACATTAGATGTATTTTCTCTTCCTTCTTCTAGTTTTTTGACTATTTTTTCAGTAAGACCAGATAATAAATTAGATGATCCTACTTTTTTGCTTAATTTATTCAAAACAAAACCTTTAACAGCTTGCTTAAATGGAGAAGTTTCATGGTTTTCACGCACATTAATATTTTTAGTACATACAACTGAATCACCTGAGTGCCCACCATTTTCAATATTTAAATTTTCTGAACTGTCATCTTTTGGAAGATTCTTCAAAGGTTCATTTTCTTCAATTACAGTTATGTCAGGTATAGTAACATTATCAACTGAATCAATGGAGCTTTTTACAACATCTTCCTGTTTAACTTCATTTCTACGATTCAGACAAATTTCTTCCTGTTCTTGATTAGAAAGCAAGTATGTAGCCATGATACTTTTGTTGTTACAGTCCACATCAGGAAAATTGTTTTAGAGAAAAATTCTGTAAAAAAAAAGAATAAAATAATTATAAGGAAAACAGAAATTTATACAGCTCTAAAATTCATTTATTAATCCTGAAAATATATGTTAGTTTAAAAATGGATACAAATTGGACTACATAAATTTCTTTGACAATTCCTAAAGATTTCTGATATTTCTATCCCTCTCTATTTATTTAATACAAATATATTAAAGTTTCAAACACCTTCAGTAGAAATACTCAAGTTCAGTTTTTTTTATTTGTTCAAAGGAATCACTTAAAAGAAACAATTCTGGACCAAAAAAAGTTTACCTTTTTATCTAACTAAAAGAAAACAATTTTAGCATTTTTCGTTCATATTAAAAAGAAATAAATGCTTCAATTATATGTCATTCTCAACAAATGATAAATAGAATGAAAAACAAAATAAAATTCTTTTTTATTATTATTATTTATCCATAAATATTGGACACTGAAAGTTAAGGTGCAACCAACAGGTTTTTTGACACTCACCATTAAAAGAATCAAAATGAAAGCAAAAAATATGGTACATAAGAACATGAGAATGCTCATAAGCAGCATGAAAAAAACCTTACAAAACATGAAAAGAATTGTAATTTTATACAGGAGCCTGAGGATATTGCAAATATCTCACTTTTGTAATTTAATGAAGAATTTTTTATGATTATTGATCTTCAATTGTTGTTACTATTGTTAACCATTACTTGGAGTTGCTGCTTATAAGATTTGTTAAAATGGCAGAAAATCAAACACATGGAAATAGAATTATCACAGTGATGCTGCTAGATATCTTATTGTGCCTCGTTGCATTGTCTAAAGGCTCTGGGATCAATTTGAATCTAAAAATACAGTATTTAAAAGACCAATTACAGACTACCTATGGATTACAATCTATGCATGATATTTGCTTTTTAGATTTTCTTATCCAAAGGAGGAGAAATTCTGTACCTCAGTGCATTTCATTTCACTGTGCAGCAACAAAGGGGGAAAAAAAATCAGCGGCGAGCAGATGTCTTCATAACCAAAGACTCTACGCATGATGTTTTCTTGTACATATCCCACTACATCAATGATAAAGAAGTGCCTGTTTATATTGGGAAAGAGGTCACATTAACTGGACAAATCAATAATGGAATTCTACATTCATCACAAATGAGGTCTGGTTTACCCTGAAGAACAATTCAGGTCATGTGCTGATCTGGTTGAGAACAAGATACCAGATACTACATATCTAATATTATTGAGAGATATAGGTATAGAGGAGGTGGAATCATAGTTTGGGCTGCAATCTCTCTGGGTGATCACACTGGCCAGCATGTACTTCATAGAGAACTCTGACTTTGTAAAATATCAGGACAAGATCGTTACTCCATATATCACATCATATGCTGATACTGCAATGGCTCTCATCAACAATCCCAAAAGTTAAAATGTCTTGACAACTGGCCCGAGCGAGACTCTTTTAGTCTGGTTGATAAAGGTGCAGTTAAAAGCGACCAGTCAACTTAAGAGCCAAAAATGGACCGAGGTTTTATACCCTGCTGGCAGCCAAGGTCAACTCTCTCCTCCTGCATGGAGTATGCAGTAGCTATCTTCAACAATGCCTGAATTATTAAACAGCACCACTGCACATAAATCCCAACTCGGGATATTCCGACAGCCGCACATCTGTTGATGAGACCCACCATTCAACTAGAAACAGCTGATTATGCCAAATGGAAACTGTCTGAAAATGAAGCGCAATTCAACAGGTAAAGAATGTATATCAATTGCAATATTGGCTGGAAAAGTGACCTTATACAAATTCAGAATGTTTTTCTTCGTATCATCATGATGATATTGGAAGGGCAGTATGCAGCAGCTCTTTAAAAAAAATGCTACAAGTTAAAATACCATAATAAATGGCCTGAGATAGACAACTCAGGCTGGCTGGAAAAGGCGCAGTAAAAATCAACCAATCAACTTTTATCTGACACAATAGACCAGGGTTTGATATTTCACAGACAGCTAAGATCAACTGACTCCCCTTCCATATAGTATGCAGCAGCTTTCTTCAACAATAACCTTTGAATTAAAAAGGAACAACCACCAACATCAAAGGTCAACAACTGGCCTCCCCCTCTATGGGGTCAAAATCATTCAACACCGAAATACTATTAGTGATGAATTCCTCCAAAGATTCCTCCAAGCTAAGCTTGCAATACCTTAAATCTAATAGAATATCTTTAGGATTTCTTCAGAATACAGGTGTCTAACATAAGTCCTTCCCCAAGATAATTAAATGAAGCTGGAACATATGTTACTCCATGTATCGATATATTGCTTCCCTTACCACAATTCAACAGCCTAATTGACAATAAGGAAAGTCAATGTCACCAATGTATAACAAGTATCTAGTTACAATGCATTTAAATCTATTGACTTAAGCTTTTCACAAAAACTTCCAATTTATTATTTTTTTTATCAAACCATTAACTTCAACAAAAAAATCATGCTTGATATCAGAATTATGTAAAATTTCCAAAATAATTATTTAAAATCAGATTCTTCCATATTCAATGTTTTTAAGGTAATTTATTTTCAAATTAGACACAAAACTGGTTGTATCCAAACTTTTCGAGGTTGTACCATAATTTGCATGTTCCCTTTTTCTTTGCAATCATTTTGCAAGGAGAAAACATGTTTTAATTATTTTTCCAGAGAATTAATTTAATCCATTTATCCCTAAAGAGATTGAAAACATAATACTGATATTTAGGATAATCAACGGTTTTCCCTCTTATAGCGAGTGATGTTATTTTCAAATGGTTGCTGAAAATGTGGCAGCTGTTCTCCCCTTGGATGCTTCTGAATATGTCACCCTTTTCTGATGATGATACAGATAGGTCCTTTGCTTTTAAAAGATAGTCTTTAAAGAATTATTTGAGATACCTTATTGTAATATTTACAACATTTATTACAAGCACTTCAGAATAATTCAATAAATGATAATTATAAATATTAGTTTATAAAATATTACATTAAAAGATCTAATTAAATACAAGCAGTTTTAAACTTTATGAAATATTTAATTGTTATATTTACCTAAAACTCTTTTTGTGTGAGATACACTTTAAAACATGAAATTATTCCTGATATACATATCATGAAACTCAATTATCATAAGAATTATCTAGCTTTCATTTTTGAACCATTTCTGTTAAATTACACAAGAAAAATAACTAGATCAGAAGTATTTTTCTTTATTATGCAAATAATTCAGAATATCGGTACTGCTACCTGTATGCTATTAAACAACTAAATTTTGTCAGCAGATAATAATTGTGACAAAAACGAACTCAGGTCATCAGCATGTATAGCGGAAAAGTTTTGCTATCCGAGTAGGACTAGGACGCAACCATTTGGGTCAAAATACATCATTATGAACTGAACTCATCAACGAGCATTATGATGCACTATTCGAATGTGAGTTGTTCTCATTAATAATCATTAAAGGGTTAAATGAAAGAGAGTCACATAAATCAAATAAAATGCAGTAAATATCAGACCTTAAAAATTTGTTTTTTGGATTAAAGTGAAGAATCAGTTGCCTCTTGGTGACTGGTGATTTTAGGGTGCAATAACGATTTCCATCAGGCAAATTCCTTTTTAGTAACCCTGAAAGCTTTTCTTTCAGAAAATTTCTATGCATGTCACTGTTTTCTTTCTTGATTGCTATTTGTTGAAAGCATGCAATAGTTTAAAAATACATTAAACAGTTCATTTTGCTTTTTATTTAAACCTTTTTTAAAAAAAAAATCATTTAGTTATTTTTCATAGCTGAATTCCTTAAAGGGAATCATTAACTGTTCTATAAGTGTATGTGAAAAGCATGATTGACTTTTTTCTATCATTATGATTTGAAGTAAAAGGATAAAATGCATGTTTTATAAAGGAGTATGAGAAAAGGATTTAATTTCCAAAAAGGTTAAAAGATAGATTTGGAATCTTGCTAATATTTTTTATTCGCTTGAGAATTCGTGGTCATGCACCACTATTACAAGGAAGTACCAAACATTTTAACTTTTTTTGTATAATTCATACAGCATAATATTAATATTTGTAGCATAAATTTTCTTATACTTTTAAAATAAATGTTGTTCATAGTTATATTTAAAATGATTATGATCTATAAAAGTAAAATATTAATGATTAAATATTGTTATTTGTTCCATAAAATTAAAATTAGCTTAACATTCCCATTTAATATTTAAATTTTCCAATTTCTTAATTAGAATCAGTTTTGCTTATGTTCACTACCTATTTTTGATGTCACTTGGGCCCTTTGTTTTTTAAGTAGCCAAACTTTTACAAAATCACTAAGGGTCACCAGGTACTTCATTTTTACTGCTTTTTGTATAACATTTAATAAATGCTATATAATATAAGTACTATACATTTTTTTAAAGAAAATTCTAGTTGAACTTTTATGACTTACATTTTTTATTCACTCACTAAAAAAAATTATAATTACCAATAAAGTAATTGATATACAACTAAAACAATTGACTAAATGGATGAAAAGGGCATTTTTTCCTCTGAAAATTATTAATAAACAAAACTTAATGAATTCAATTGGAGTTATATTGGATAGTATTTATTAAAAAAATTCCAGAAATAAAGAATTCAAATATTTCAATTTCTGCAAAAAGTTCTAAAAATTTAATGGAAAATTCTTAGAAAATAATAATGGAAAAATCTTTGAGATACAGAAATATTTTTTAACATTTGTAGCAAAGCATGAATAGTTAAACATTAAACAAAGCGAGAAAAATTTTTAATGTAGCATTTTTATATATTTTTAATTCAATCTAAATTTTAATCTAATAATGCATGGTGAATTTACTTCAAAGACATAAATAATTACATTTCAGCAAAATGCTTTTGAAATGCCCCAAAATAATATGAGAAATATCTTATTAATGTTAAGGGTTTTTTTTTTCACTATTCATTAAAGTCTGTATAATTGCAGCACAATAAAGAACATGTAGACATGATTTTATGACAATTTGGATATCAATTTTGAAACAAAATCTACAAAACTCACTTCATAGAAAACATTCTTTTCATATCATACAAAGATAATTTTATCACAAGTTCTGTTTAAAAATAATTAAATATTCAACTATAATTTTAAATGACTATGCTACAGAAATGAAATCTGTAAAAGTAAAAAAAAAATCTTATTATTCAATACTATTAATTCAACTATGAGCAATTATTTAGTCATTTTTAAGGTAACAAGTATGAGGTTAAATAATTTACAGATGCTCTTTTTTAAGAAATATATATCCAAATTCCTTCAAACAGAAATTTAAAACTATATTTATGTAATGACTTTTCAGTAAATATGTATATATAATATCAGATTAAAACTATCATGAATATATGTAATAACTATGATAATCAAAATCGTGGCAAGTTAAAGAAGGAAAGTTAACACAAGGTCAATATAGCAAAATATTTTTAAAAATGTTGGCGTTTACTGAATTCAAATGAAAATTAAATTAAAATAAACATACTTTTATGAAATGATCACAATTAATTGAATCATAACCATTTGAACATTAAAATGAAAAATATCAGAACAAACATTAAAACAGGTTGCAATAAAATGCGTTTACCTTATGTGAAAAGTAACAAATGTTATTTCCTGGTTAAAATATCGAAGAACCCAGAAACAAGGTAAAAATCTTTTGACACACATTTGAATACAACATAACCTTTAATTGGACACACTCTTTTTCACGGATGATAAACTTTAGAAACTGAAAAATAACTTCACGCGCTTGACCTTACTTCGATCTAATAATTTTGAATCTCCGATCGTAAAATAAATCCAAACGTATCTAAAATTCGCAGAACAGTTTTTCTTCTTTACGTCATCTGTTAGAATCAAAATATTATATTTAGCAGACGAAAAGCTTCCATAGCTTATGTTTCGATTTTAAAATTTTCATGTTCACACATATATTTCAACAATTTAACGATTCTAAGGAAAAGAATTCTTTTTAATATTTAATATGCTTTAAACATTATGTATTGCATGCAGATAAAAATATTTTGAAGTTTTCTTCTCAATAAAATGCATAAGCATAAGGAAAATTTTAAATAACTTTAACTTCTACCTTTTACAGTTTTGTTTACTTTTTGAACTGTCATCGCTGGTGTGGTGTGTGTTTGGAAAATTCTTTGGAAAAGATGAAAGATATAGAGCGATGGGAAATGTCAAGTAAAACTGTATGTACTGTTCATAATAATAAATTTCAAAAAGTTGTTGTAATTAATGATTGATACATTGTATAAGTTTACTTTTATAGGGGAAAGGAATAGTATGTGGCCGTTCTACTGAAATTAACATAACTGAATTTCGGAACAAATATTTTGTTATAATAACAGATTGCGGTAAAATTGGCTCAATGGTAAGCATTTTAGTTATATTTAAGCTTTTTTTTTATTTTTATTTGTATTAAGCAAGGTAATACGAAAACGTGATTAAAAATTCAGATCGTTATTCGTAACCTTTAAAAATCATTATGATTTTAATAAAATTCCATATCAAAATATGTAATATCTAATCTTATCGAATTTTTCCTTTTTTTTCTTTGTACATTGCATTTGAATGACGGTTTTTCTTTTTATTATTTCAGAATAATACTATGAATAAATATTATTGTGATTGTAAAAGATTGTAGTATTTGATGGAATTTTTAAAAATTATATATAATTTCCTATTATTTTTTAAATATGCTAATTACTAATATTTTAATGACTGGTTTCCTCAAATTTTGAAAGTTACAAGTATTTATTTATAAAGATTTTTTTTTTTTTGTGAAATATATATGAAATAGAAGTTAGTTTATGGGAAGTATATTTTTATGTAATCATTTATGTTTTCACCAATAATGAATGTCATTTTAAGTAATGTATTTCTACAGTGAAAAATGTTTTTTTTTTTTAATATTCTTATTTGTTTGAAGTAAAACTCACATGAAAAAAAAATTATTTTTTTAACCTATTGAAAAATATATTATCTTGATTTATTTGTTAACAATAATCCAACAAATGATTGAAATTAGAGTCAAATTAATTAGAATTTTAAGAGACAGGTATAAGGGTTCTACCTCTTTGTCGTGAAATCTTCAAACAATTTAACTTCCCCTTCTATGCATGTTTTGGAGTCTAATAATTTTTATATTACCATAAAATATCATTATTTAATATTTCTTTAATTATTCTTTCTATTCAATTCAAAACCTTTGTATGATATAAATGTACAAAGGATTGAGCTTACTCCGTGTCATATCATTTTCCCAGCGTGGAGTGATATACAACATTCTTGGTGAGTAATCCGGAAACAAGTTCAGGATAATTTTCTTGTGTTAAACAAATGTGATAAATTAAATGAAAAACTATTAGAGTAATTATAAATTTTATAATTGTTTTTTCTTCACGCTTTTGTTGCTATATTTTTTTCTTAAAGAGATTAACGTTATTTTTATTTACTTTTTAAGGTTCAAGTTCAGATAGAAAATTCAGGTTCAGAGACTATTTGCAATCCCAAAGTACTTTTTGGAATAGATAAGGTATTTGAAATAATAATAATCTTGATTTATGTTTTTGATAGTATATTCTAAATCTGAATATAAATAAGCCTTTAAAATTTACATAATAGATGTCTGATTGAGAATTTGAAACATTTATGTATTAATTTCTGGAAACACATAACATATTTGTATGTATATCAATATCACATTAGTTTAATAAAAGGGTGTTACGAAAAAGTTAATGATCAGCTTTCATACTTGAAAAATAAAGGAATTACCCTAAATTTTGCCGATTTAGTGGTTAATTGATGTTTGGGGTCTTTCTAGTAAATGTAACATATTTGATTCTTAAGGAGGAAATTACAATAGATAAAAGTGGAAGTCAAAAAGGCTTTTTTTTACTAGTAATAATTAAAAGGCTTGGCATTATAAATATTTTAATTAAAGAGAGGATAAATTTATCATCACAATTTTCCTCCTCTACATGACTCATATAAAAACTTGACCAGATTTATCGTCGACTTAGCGAAGATGGAAACTCAGGTAAAAGTTTTTAAAATTTCAATAAGTTTTTTAGACTGTTGGTCATGGCATACATTAAATTTTAAAAAAAAATTGCTTTTTATGCAAATATTTAAAGTACTTTAAATATAATAGTTATAGAGCACTGTGTAACAATATCACAATGATTAATTATAAATATAAAACTAATATGTTGATACATTATCATGTCATAATCAAATTTCAAAGTAATAAAATGATTCAATGATGGAGATTGTCCTCAAAACAATTTGAGATTTAGAGGAATTTCCTTATTTTTCTTGTAGGAAGTTGTCAACCATTAATCACTCTTTTTTTCATTTGACTCTTTTGCTAATGATACTTTCAGAAGGTATTATGCTAATTAGCTTAAAACTTAATAATGACTGGACAATATAATATCATCAATAAGTGGATAAGATATAAATTAATAAAAACCATGATTGAAAATATCTATAAATTACTGTTTTCTTCAAGTCTTCAACAATATCTTCAAGTTGTTATAAAAGTTGGCAGGATGCATCAATTTCATGGAAACTTTACTGAATTTTGAATACAAACATAAGTTTCAAGTTCGTGGTATCAGAGGAGCTCAAATGTATCATCCTTCATCTAAATCAAAATTGGCAACTGAAACATTTTAGGCAAATAATTTGATGTAAGGACTTTTCACCTTAATAAACCTTTTAATAGAACATAAATGCATTTTCAAAATAAATTGCCACCTAACCTTGTAAATATTAGAGTACCAATGAATTTGAAATGTGTATCACTGGATTAAAACTTGTCTTTAAAACTCCTGTTGCTTAAATAATCTCTCCAAAACTTACCCTACATTATGTTAACCCTTCACATGAAGAAAACGGAAATTGGCAATTACTAAAAATATGAAGATACTACAAAAATAAATTCATACTATGTGTCCTTAAAACTGGCTCATAAATTTCCATTATATTATATATCATCTTAAGGTAAAACATCACCTAAAAATGAATAATGCCCAAGACATAATTATACAGCAAATCTATAATTGGGTATAATTACACTATAAACAACATCCTCAATTTATTTAAAAATTGGTACCATTTCCACCTATTATTTTGACATGGTATATACTAGGTCAGTAAAGCATGAACTTTTTTGGGAGCTGGCCAAAAAGATAAAGAAAAGAATTTAGTGAACCAACATAATTAATTCTAAAACTTTTTTTAAAAAAAGGTATACTAATATAATGGGATGAATAAAACTGTGGCTGCATTTTTAAAAAAAATTCTGTGATTCATACTGTGATGTACTGATTCTGAGAAGTAATTCTAAATGTTCATCTGTCAATCTATTCCTGAATGAATTCTTCCTAAGCTTAATGGCAGAAAACACTTGCTTACATATATAAGGTGAAGCAAATATGGCACTAATTTTGTAGATGTGAGATATGAAATTTTGGAAACTTGCTTTTCATAATGATTTTTGAAACTCTACTTATGTAACATTGACAAACAACTGCTCAAGATAACTATTTGCAAATCCAGCCTCACTGTTTCCCAATTTACATTGAAAGGCATGGTGAAAATATCTGATTCTGTTTGAATGTCATTGAATCCTTGAATCTGATTTCTCAGGTCATGTTCATAACTCTTAAGCTTGTTTTCATTTACAGAGTATAGTAGTGTCATATTTATATATATATATATTATATAAATATACTTGTTTTAAAAAATTTACAGGGGATTGGAACTGGTCCGAAGGCCATAGTTTGATCATCCTTGTTCTAGACCATACTTTACCTCCTATCGTGCGAGGACTGCCCAATTTGGCAAATTTAAACTTATTATTAACTGCAATCATCAACAAATGAATCAGAATAAAATTAAAGAATGTGAATTTAATAAAAAAATACAAAAATTAACAAAAATATTCCTTACTAAAGAAATAAATGTAAATTTCCACCTTTCTTAGATCTCTGAGGATAAAAATTTTCTACCTCTGATTGTTATAGGGGCTAAATGTGGGTTTAGAGAAATAATTCAAAATTCTGATTCAATTTTTTCTAAGAACAAGTAGGATGAGGTGAACTCAGTGTTGATTCTCAAAGAATTCCATCCATCGAACCATTCAAACAAAGAATCTGAACCATCTTAGAATTATTTTTGACTTTGCCAAAAGGAAAATATTGTGAACTTATTTGTTTAAGCATGTAAATTAGATTTGTAAAGAGCAAAATATTTTCACAATAAAAATAAATTTAGTTATGATTCTCATTTTATTAAGAAAAATTTATCCATTTGATATTTTTATATATGAAGAATTTAATTTTCCTAATGCTAGAAAATTAAGTCCTACTCTTTTTTGCCCTTTTGAAATAGTTAAGCAATGTTTTGAAGTCACTTATGAAATCAATAAACCTAATTCTTTGGTAAAGAAAGATTCCCAAATTGCATGTATTTTTAAATTAAAATGTTTCCAGCCTCCTGTTAAAATTGAAACTAAGTCATGAATAAACAAATTTTAAAAAATTTCTACACTTTCCCTTGTAATTTTTACCCCTTTTTAAGAATCTACCTGTTTAAATTTATTTCCCATGGAAGGCTAATTCTTACAGGGTGTTCTTAGGTGTTATCCTGAGTGAAATAAACCTATTACATTTTGTTTATAAGTACTAAAAGCTCTTTTTTTTACACTATTCTGATCTGCTTTATACATTGGCGCTCTTTGAAAAGATGCATAAGACAAAACAAAACTCGTGTTCACTTTTGTCTCGATCCATAAGAATTCTATTAGAAGAATCAATGCAATTTGTCACAAAGAGAGAGAGGATAAATTTATCATCACATGTATGTATATAATTATTTCGGTTTAAAAATGTAATAAGTTCTGTAGCAAAATTCAGAGTTTTGCAGAATTTAATTTAAGCCTTTTACACTGTTACTATGAATGGATGAAAATTCTTTGTCCTCAAGTTGAAATATATTTTCATTTCCTTAGGGATGATGTTTTCTGTATATTATTTTTGTTAATTTTATATTGTTTAAAAGAGTGTATTAGAATATATTTTTAGAACGGAATTAAAAATTGAAAATTTCATTATGTAATGAATTAAAACATACTCATTTAGTTGACTGAAAATAGTAAAATTTGCTATGTTTTTTCACAATTATGAAGAAAATGAAATTAATAAACTGAAATTTTATGTAAGAAATGATAAAATATGAAGTATAAGTTTTACAGGTTCAGAATTTTTGATGAAGAGTTAAACTATTATGAGAATATTGTAGAAGTTGGAGAGTATAAACTTTCTTTTTAAGCAAAAAATTTAAATTTGTTTTCAGTGTAATATTATTTGCTGGCATATTCCAAAATCTAAGGATTAGTGTATGCCATTGTTTTTTTGGTAAAAAAATTCCTGTTGGAGTTTGTATTCTTATGTTAAACTGAATTATATTTATTAAAATTAGTTTTTTTTTTTTTTTTTTTTTGAACAAGTTATTATTGTTATTTTTGTAATTCAATATTTTGGAAGTTCATAGGATTGAATAGATAATCAAAATAGTCTCATAAATAATCAAAACATACATGAATTCAATTTAATGGTATTTTAAGAACTCTTTGTTTTTTAAATACTTTAATTTCAAAAATAATCTGATGTATTGAATTTTATTTGCATATATTTGTATTTATTTCTGTTTTTAAATGTGTATTTTAGATTTTTTGCCCCTTTTCCCCCCTAGCCTGAAGTATTAGCTGTAGCCAGTTCCTTAGCAGAAACATGCAATTTCAAAAAACCTGTAGTTTTTGGTCTCTCATTAAAGCTCTATTCAGGAAGTACAGTAAAAGAAGTGACAGATTTGCTCATTGATATCATTGGTGTTGAAAAATCAACATAATCGTCATCTATTTTTATTGATATGAATGCTTACTTAATGTTCTTTTTTATATTTGTCCTTGTTAAACCAAATAAATATTTTACTTTCAACAAAATAAATACTTTTTTTTACATAAGCTAAAGATTCTTCAACAAAATACAATTAACTTCTTCCATTCAATTTTTTAACATTTCATGTGTTAGAGGTTAAAAAGTTAA
The DNA here is from genome assembly GCA_019974015.1 of Nephila pilipes. NCBI lineage: Eukaryota > Metazoa > Arthropoda > Arachnida > Araneae > Nephilidae > Nephila > Nephila pilipes. The sequence goes on along the minus strand of BMAW01096940.1, from coordinate 78,395 downwards.
TTATCTCTGCTTGTGTTTAAGTATCAACCATCCATACTTTGCTACTGCTAATTACTTGCAATTCATAGCTTTTATATTAATTTTTATTTTAAGTTAAATTGAATTAATTGATATGTACTTTATATACTATTGTTAATTATACTGTAATTACAAAAAGAAAGAAAGAAAAGAAAATACTTAATTTTTTCATTTGCATTTTTACCTAAAATAATGTTACTCTAATTGTTAAATCATAACAAATTCTTGGAAAATGTTCCATACATATTATGCTTTAAATTTATATTTTATTCTCTTGCAAGTAAAAGATAACAATGAATGGTCTTTTATCATTTTGAAAATTCAGTCTTTTGCGGATAAGTGTTCAGTATTTGCTAATTTGTACTTCATGGATGTAAAATTTTGAGTAAGAGGATGTCATAGATTACTGATAAAAGTTTATAATTATGCAATATTATTTGTGTAGAAACAAAGGTCTGAGAGAGAAAAAATAATTACAATATAATTGGTTGCTTATGGGAAAGTTTATATATAATATATTTTTTTAATTTGCTTATCGTGCATTTCCCATACTTCATTTTTAAAATGGTGGTTCATATCTCATTAACTTTAAGATATTTAGAATATTGTAAAACATATTGTCTTGAACATAGAGCTGAAAGATTTTAAAATGTTTAAATTTCATATGCATAGCTTATATTTTTCATATCTAAATTTATTATCAATATGCATTTCTAATATAAGAAAACAGATCTGAATATATTTCTGGATGACTATTAAAGTTAATCGTTGTTCTATTTAAAAGTTTTTTTAAAAAAACAGATTTAAAGTAGGTATTTCTAAGAATCAATTTATGATCATTTGATAACAGAAATAAAATATAATACATAATGATACATTACACAATTCTCTATCCCAGAAGTACAGAAGGCTATCTTCATTTGTTTTAATTTTCTTATTATGGTTGTAATATGTATTTTTCTTGTTCCTTTCCAAAGGATATAATTATCACTGGCATTGCTAGGGGAAGGGGGAGGAATTATACCAGGTAACACACTGACAACTGCTTATTAAATTTTTGTTCAGCATTTCATGAAAAATGAGTTATTTTTTAAATTATTCTAAACTTTTCAACTATATCAGTTAAATATTTGCATATGTTATGATATAAACATATATATTTATTTTTTAAATTGATAGAAATGTTTAGCATTTAGCTAGTTCATTAATCTGCAATGAATAAAATTTATTATCTCTTATTCCCAACCTAATTACTCTGTTTATTAAAATGAGAAATATTTATAGTGAAAATTGACTGTCTGAATCTTATACGTCTTTTAATTATATTTTATAAAATTAAAAAGTTTTAAATGGTATGTTCATCATTTATTTAAATATTTATAATTCAGACTGATGGATATTTTAAAATCCTACCAATAACAAAAAGCACAATTGAAATACAACTATAGAGACGAATTTCAAACATACTGTAAAGTATTTTTTTTTTTTTTAATTATTAACATTTAAAAGATTTGTTAAATTGTAACCAGCCTGATAAATCTGAGATTTTCCCTCTTACATTTAAAAGTTAGACAAGCCTTTAAAAATATGTAATGTATAAATGCATTTTTTTTTTTTTTTTCATGAGAAAAATATAAGAAAATCTTTATTATTTGAAATTGATACATGACATTCATTCCTTTTTAAGCACTATTAACTCTTTTTCAAATTAATAAATTGAGCATTTTCTAGCTCCTTTAGGGATTTATTTTGTAAATGAAAAAAAGCTGTTAACTCATTTGGTCTATGTTTCAATTAAAAATATTTTAAAAGTCTGAATTTTTTATCTGATTAATACATTTTGTATCACTAATCAATGACTTGCTTACTCTTTTAATTTATTAAAGTCTTATCTACATGAACCCTTTTTTCTAAGTGTGATGCACATGGTATTCTGCTTTTTATATCATGTTACTCAGAATTGTATATATTTCTGTAGTAGCTTCCTCATAATGTATTTGTTCCAGTATAATATATATACAGGGATAATCCATAATGTAGTGCAAAGTTTGTAGTAGTTGTCCAAGAAACGAGTTACTGCTTTATACTGAGTGCTGGTATTATTTTTCACTGTGTATGTGTTCTATTCACATTTTTAATCCTTATTTATATGAATTGTTACTGCTGCATACATAGCTATATTATCATAGAATGTTACATTTGTTTATTTACTAAAATAACTTTTATTCACAATAGAGTAATCAAATGTCTTTTTTTTTTTTTCCAAGACCAAATATTCTTTTAAACTTAATAATTATTCTCTTGAAGCATTTCTCAAAGAAGAAAAATATTGATGATATGAATTTTGTGGAAAATCTTTATACATGCAATTAAATATTTCTGAAAGGTAAGTTATGTGGAGAAAATAAAATATGTGTATAGTATTTTATCTATTGAATATCACACATATAATAATAATAAATCAGTAAAGTTGCGTCCATGCTTCTCGTTAGGAAAAGTAAATTTTAAAAGCAAGATTGGCTACAGTGTAATTTTTGAAAACATTTTGAGGTATTATGATTTATCTTTGATTTCATCATATTTACGGTTGTGAAAGGCTTTAAAAAAGCTGATTTTGGAGTTAGTCCTGGAAGAAATTGGCGAAAAAGTACTAGGTAATGTTACGATAGCCGGATTAAAGGATTTAATTTTAAAAAAGGAACAATACATCAGTGATCCTAAGTTTGTTGAAGAGATTTTAGTACCGGCTATTTTGGATGGAATTTCGCAAGAACAAGATGAAAAAGTGAAATTGAAACAAGAACAACTTGAAAAAGAGAGACTATTTCAATTTGAAGAACGTGAAAAGGTAGACAATAACTTAAACTTGAACTGGAAAAGGCAAAATTGAATTAAGAATTGGCGAGAATTAGCCAAAGAGACATTAATTCTAACTCAAGTGAAATTAGCAATTCTAAGAGAAAGTTTACATTGCCGAAATTGCAATTCAGGCAATTATGATATATTTTTTTTTAATTTTAGGCGACTGGCTACCGTTTTGGAGTCAGTTCCAACACCTAGATAAGAATGAAGATATAAGATAAATTTCAATATTTGGTGCAAGCGGTGGTCACTGGTTCCAGATCCAGAGAAGTAATAGAGTTTCCCTAAGACAGGAGCCAACTTTGTTAAAGCCATAGAGAGTTTAAAACCCCGCTTCGGGCGAGAGGATCTTTTGGTTGAAATATATGTTAGAAAACTAATTAAACTAATCATTTCTGTTCAAATTGAAGAACACTTTTCAATCGCATCGTTTTGCGACAAGTTGAGTCGTACATACGTGTTCTAAAAACTTTAGGAGTTACTACTGGTAAATGCGGCTCAATTTTGTATCCTATGGTAGAATCCTGTTTTCCTGCAGATTTTTTAAAAACTTGAAATAGAAACAACACCTTTAGTTCTTCTACCGAAGCAAAAGAGCTTTTAAATAACTTGGTGTTGTTCCTTAAAAGTGAAGTAAAATGTGAAGAAAGGAAAAGGATATCTTTGACAAAGTCAGGTTTTGGTTTAATGAAAAATGTAGATTCTCAAAAGTAAAGAAACAACCTAACTCGGTAATTTCGAAGAACAGGATACCGACTGCGACTGGGCAATTAGAAACTTCAATTCAAGAAGTTGAGAAATCTTGTGCCTTTTGTGAAAGTAAACATCAAAGCTCGGAATGTTTTTCAGCGCAAAAAATTACTTTGGCTGAGAGAAAAAATATCTTGAAGTCACAAAAGATTGCTGCCTGGTGTGTCTGGCTTCAGGACACCTAGTAAATTCTTGTCGTGTTTTTCTGAAGTGTATAATTTGTGAGATGAATCAACGTTCCTTTAATCTGTGTGGAAATTTAGATCCCCTAAATAAAACAATACAGAACAAACGATGAGTCAACAAAACCGGCAGAAAGTGAAGTTACCTTGTCTGAAAGTATAATTCCTGTTAGTGTGGGGCCATGGCTAAAAGATCTTCGGAAACTGAAAATAAAATTGACAGATTTAGGTAGCACATACTCATCGGAGCTGATGTTTTAGGACGATTGATGATTGGTCAACTAAAAGTTCTGTCAAGTGGACTAGTGGCCGTTGAAACATTTTTGGGTTGGACTTTGCTTGGCTAGGTACAACTACAAAGGGATGTTTCTAGTTCAGCAATGTTGGCAACCTCGCGTTTTGTGAAATAAGCAAATATTTCAGATATCTGGGAATTAGATTTAATTGGAATCAAAAACCAATTTGAGAAGATATCCAAAGAGCAAGAACATTTGATTAACGAAAATTTTCTTAATACTATTTGTTTTCTTGTACGTGATAGATAAACTGTTGCGAGTTATAAAAAGTGGACGGACCATTTTTCTTTTCACAGTTTAATTAGACAACACATTAAGTACGAATATATAAACACATGCAGTAAATGCGATGGGAGAATAGAGTCCGCTTTAGTTCACATCAATAGGTACAGCCTTTTCCTTCGAGATACAGACGTAATCTGAAAAATAAGAATTTCGCTTCTGGATCAAACCAAACCGACTATTTTTGTCGGGGAACATAACCTTCTCGGGCTTTAATCCCCTGTGAATTGGCTATTACTTGAGGTGAGACTGAATTTTGGTTTTACACTTGCCCAGAAGTTAAGATTTAGATATTAAGGTAATAAAATAAAATTACAGTGCAATAGCTTTTTGGAAAATATTAAATTAATTTTGAAAAATATGCTGAATATTTATTATTAATATTAGAATATCACTAGTTGAAGTACTAGTGTTGTTAAAATTAATCCAAAAGAGAAGATGGTTGAAATTCATGAGTTTAGGCTTAGGATATTGCAGCAGTAGTCTAATGGATTCCTGCTTGCTTGTTCAGTCTGATCGCAGTGAGAGCGCGCTCTGTGATTGGTCGATGGTGAAGTGTGTTAATTCTGTATATATATGTGGGTGCATAGGGGTGAGATTTTGTGAGGAGTGTGCTTGTGTTACCAGTGTTTTTATAATATAAGTGAAATTAAAGAATTAAAATTTATCGTGGTCTGTGTAGTTGTGGATTGTTTCTGAGTGGGATGTACTTTTCTATTTCTTGAATGGTTTTATTGCTCGAGGTATCAATTTTTTGGTAGAAATTTCCTGATAATTTTTAATGAAGTTTTTAAGTGTTAGAAGTTTAATTGAGTATCTGATGTCTGTGTTTCTCATGTACCAATGTGCTCTTACTATCATTCTAACTAATGGTGGAATTTTGGGATTTTTCTAATGAATTTAGTGTTGTGTCAGCACAATGCGACCAGACTGGGCTAGCATAGGTCAGGATTGGTCTTAGTATCAGGGTGTAGATAAGCAATTTATTACGCCTACTTAATGTAGATTTACGCGAAATAAGGGGGAAAATATTATTTACTGCAGAATTATACTGCTTTTTAATTCGTAGAACGTGTTGTTTTAAAGTGAGTTTTTTATCCAACGTTACACCAAGATATTTGGTGTCTAGAGACCAGGGTATATTTTTGTTTTCCAGAAAAATGTCTGGTTCTATTTTTCTGTAGTTTCTTGAGAAGAAGACGGCCTCTGTCTTAGAAACGTTCAGGGCTATTTTCCAAGTAGAATACCATGCTTCTAGTTTCTGTAGGTGTTCGTTTAGTGCTTGGCCTATTTTTGGTGAAAAGTAGTGTCTTGCTAGTATCGCAGTGTCATCTGCATACATGCATATTTTTGTATTTTGGTGTTTAGGGATGTCGTTCACGTATTCATATTCATTGAACAAGGTGGTTGAGAAGATTCCTCCTTGCAGGACTCCAGCTTCAACTTTTCTTGGATTTGATAGTTGTTCATTAACGGTGACTTGAAAGCTTCTATTGTGTAGATATGAGTTTATTATTTTTACGAGATATGTAGGGTTGTTGTAGTTGATCATTTTGAAGATTAAACCTGTATGCCAGACTCGGTCAAAGGCTTTCTGGATATCCAGGAAGACCGCACCAGTATTTTGACTTTTGTAAAATCCAGTCTTGATGAATTCCACTACTCTGAGCAGTTGGTGTGATGTGGATAATTTCGGGACGAATCCATATTGTTCGGGGATGATGATATCGTGGTCTTGTAGAAATTTTGATAGTCTATTGTGGATTATGTTTTCGGCTAGTTTGCTGAGGATTGGTAATAAGAAGATAAGTCTGTAGTTTTCTGGCCGGGTAGGATCCTTACCCGGTTTCAGGATAGGGATAACAACAGCGGATTTCCAGGAATCCGGGAAGTAACCGAGATCTAGCATATTGTGAATGATGTTTCTTAGTTGAAAGATGCAGAGGTGTAGCAGGTTTTTTATCATTTTATTGGTGATGGCTTCTCTCCCTGGTGCTTTTTTGATTTTTATTTTCTTTATGTAATCTGCAATTTCTGAGGCTAGTAGTATGAGCAAGAGACCAACGAGGTCCGAGGCAACGAGCCTCACTCACTTATCGTAATAAGCAATTACAACAAGTAATTGTCATCATTTCTAACATACAGTCCACTTACACTCTCCGAACTGGAATTTTAATCACATTTAGAAACATCATGCAGTAAGATTTATACCATAAAAAATCCTTTTTTAGAATAATTCCTGGAAGGGGAGATGAATTCATTCATTCTAAATATAACTTTTAACTTTTTTAAAATGAAATTCTTATCCATGTTCCGCTGCAAAACATGCATTTTATTCATTCCTTCAAATCATTGGGGGAAAAAGTGTAAAGCATACTTCTCAGACATACTTAGAAGAACAATTGAAAAATCATTCAAGGCTCTCAACAATAAGTAATTTGGAGAAAAAAAAAGAGTTAAAAAACAAAAAGGACCGTATAACATTTATTTGTGTCTCCTGCTGTTTTTGAAAAATCATCTGTCACTTTAAAAATTGATTATCAGGATAGAAAAAGTGTGGCCTATGAAGAAATTTCTCCAAAACAGAGTCATCAGGGTTATTTAAAACGGATTTACCAGATTGAAATCGTTATCACACCAAAAAATCGCCATCACCAAGGAGCATCCAATACTTTACTATGACTTCAATTGTATTTAGTTTTTTTAAAAAAAAGTAAAGATCGTTCAAATATAGCATATAAGATTAGTTGATATCTCCTCGATGTGCAACGAATTTGGAGGTATGTTTTTAACCTACGCCTTTTCATGTTATACTCTTTAAGCACGGGCATGAGAACATAACAATTCAACAAAATGCTTCACCGCTCCTCTCAATTAAAAACACATCTTTACCCATTTATCATTGAATAATTTCCTTTTATCGATGTATCACCGTTTTATTTATTACAAGAGTTTTTTGAGACATAGAACTCCATGCTAAAACTTTAAACAATTTAATGAAGGTGAAAACAAGAAAAACAAATTAAAAGTTCTATGCAAAGTTTAGCAAAGAACAGATTTAGCCACCTTAGGTGCACTTTTCTTATAATTATTATTAAATTACTCAATTAAATATAAGAATTAAAGTAGACGATGAAATATCAAGAAATGGAGAATAGTAAACTTTTCCTCTGTTAAAATTAAAAGAAACGATAAATTATTAAATTGAATATTATATCAGCTGCATGTACTTAAAATTAAAGCAAACGATAAATTATTAAATGAACATATTTAAGCTAAAATTAATTAATATTGAAGAAATGATAAGCAACTGAAAAGTGATCTGATACACCAAAATATCCCATCTAAAATAATAGCCCCTTGAGTGGCTAATAATAGCAATAATCAATAATATTTTTATGAAAAATCAGCAAGGATATAGAAAGCTATGTTTATTAATAATGGTCAAAGTTCAATTTGTCTCAACTTAGTTTCTCAAACACAAACACACATGCAAGTGGACTGTAAATAAATTAAAATTTATTGAACCGCACTCCATGATTCAATCAAGATTAAATACAACGAACTCCATCACAAGGAACCACAAAAAAGACACCCTTCTTGTTTGGTGTTAACATCTCAATAGAGGAAATCATGACACGCGCCTGCGCAACAGACACTGGAATATGTAACACTTGCATACACTCACAAATGAGTTCAATGTATATTTATTTCCTTAAGCAGAATATAAAAATCGAGAGTCAGTTACTGCTTCGTTTGAAATATTTTATTTTTACAGAAATGCTTGCGTATCGAGCAATGCGCAACTAGTCCAACTGATTAACATACAACAATAAAATGAATCATAGGGATGCAGATCTCGCTTTTCATTCGGGTTTTCGAATCAGGTGTCGTCCTCGTCACTTGACCGTGGTTCAAAATTACGAGGTCCGTCGCCAATAGCCCTCGTGTTGCTTCTAGTGCGACGTTAATAATTAAACTCGCCTAAAACAAACGGGTTTTCGAAGAGTATAAAGCTGGTTTCAGCCAAGCGGATGACAGGGGATTAATAGACGTTAGTTTAAAATGAGAATCGTCTGCTGCTCTTTATACTCGGTAAATATACTTATAACGTAAATCTAGACGAAACCATTTGATAAAAGAGGGATACAGAAATGCAAAACTACTCCTACAGCATATTGATGTGGTATCATTACAAACATGTGGTATCATTACAGACACGCACACAAAGGACCAGCAATATATATTTCAGATATAACTATAAAAATATTTTACTACAGTACTTTTAAAATTCAGAACCTAAGGTAATTAAGGTGGGTAAGAATGTAAACTTTCCCCGGTTCGAGTATTAATTGTACCGAAAACAATTACGCGGAATACAAGTAAAGCAAACAATTTACCCCTTTCGTTCTAAATGATCTCTTTTTTTTTATTTTATTTTAGAGAAGTAAAAAAATAATTCACAGTAAGAAAATACGAAGGTGGTTCAAAAAGTACTCGTGTTCAATAGCTGTCATAAATTTTCCGGTCGATGAAACAATCTTCACTTTCTATGGAATGACCACTGTACCTGAATAGTCATGGTTGTTTCCATAGAATTAAGGGTTCGAGTTCTGATATCTTTTTGAGACCCACGTGTAGTGGATCCGATGTACTTTGAATCTATCGAAATTCCAAAAGCGTTGGAGGGGTGTGAAATTTTGGAGATGGGATGCAAGCTCAAGTGTCGTCCTCTTTATTTCACCGAGGCTTAAAATTACAAACTCCGTAGCCGAAAGTCCTTGTGTTGAGTCTTAGTGAGACATTAATAAACAATCAATCAATCCTTTTAACTAGCGCAATGCCCACGATATTAGTAATAAAATTACACTGAATCAAAATGTTTATGTCTTGTCCATAAACCGGATATTATTGATATCTACCCATCCGATATCTTCCACATTCAAATAACATTATCCATCGTCCAAATCGGGAATAATAGTCTTCGTTACTCTATATTCCATAAAATCAACCAATTAATCATTTAGATCGCATCCTTAGCAGCTGCAGATTGCTTGATAATTCATTAACGTAGCAACATGAAGACTATTGACGATGAGCTTAGTAATTTTTAAAATCTGTCAAGTGACAAGGATAACAGCTGAGCTGGCACCTTCCTCTCCAAACTTCAACTCGAATTTAATGGGAGCACTCTATTAGCAGATATAGAGAGACAAACTTAACGTGCATTAGCTCCACAATATTATGGGTCTTCAGAAGCAACAAGACTCGAACCACGACTCAACAAAACACTGTGATAGAGGCACTGCAATAACAAGTAGAATCTTTCACCATCTTATAATAATAGCTACCCACACCTCTGAAAACATCTTCATCCATATTAAAACAAAGAACAGACAGTTTATCTCTATATCTACTATTTAAAACCTTCTTCAAATGTTTTTAAATGATTTCAGTGTAGAAAATATTCTTACTGATAAACATACCGGCATATTTTTCAATGATTTTAATGTTACATATCTGTCATGGAATCGAGTTTCTGAGAATATTTTTGATTGATTAGCAACGTCGAACTTAGAAGCCACAAGGACTATTTGCGATGCACCTCGTAATTTTTAACCTCCATCAAGTGACGAGAGCGACATCTGAGCTGGCTACCAAACAATGCCCTCTTTGTCCTAATTTCTACACTACCCCTGTTTGAGGATTTTGAGCTGAGTTAAATTTCACGTGCATCATCCCCTACACAAGGCGGGTCTTAAGTGGCTTCAGAACTCGAGCCCATGATTCGACGGGAAAAACGTCAGCCTCGAGCTCTCGACCATAACCATTTGGTTAACACGGCCGACCATAATGAATGGGGTTGACAACATCACTATTGATGTAAGTATTAGTACTAATAATTATTTAACAACTTCCCAATATCAAAGTAGGGGGTCAACTTCCTTTTTTTTTCTTTGAAAGAAATAAAATTTTCATTCCATTTTAGCCACCTTAAACTAGGAAGTATAAACAAAACATTTGTTTAAACCTTGTTGTTGGATATAATAGTCTTTGTTGTTCTATATCCCATATAGCAAAACAATGAATCAATCCTATTGTATTATCTTCCTCCCCTGTCAAATTACATTTCCTTTCCTTTTACTAATCATTTAAAAATCTTAGTGGAAATATGCACAAAATATAATACCTTTCGGCACGATTGTTAGACTCGATTGTCGCGACCAACAATTTCGTAATGCACCATAACACTCTCTGCTTGCATTTTACCAAATTATCATTGTTTGGTAGTTATTTTAAATAAGCTATGCTTCTTTAAGCAGTTTTATCATTGAACATTTTGTATTTCTCGAAATACTTCTGTTTAATCGTAATACATGTATAATATTGTTCCTTTGATGAAAGCTATATTACATAGGATTTATCAAACTTTCAATAGAAAAAATTACTTCAACATTATTAGTAATAAAATTAACCCACAGTACGTTTTGGTATACACTTATAAACTTTTATTTCTTTGTCCAAATTTACTCAAAAAACTTAGAATTTTACAACTAAATTTTGAAATGTTTTCCCTATCTGTAAACTACTGAATGTAGCTTAAAAGAAAAAAAATACTAAACCCCTTTTGTATCAATTGTCAAGAATATGAATATATAGACTCTCATCATGAATGCCCAAGTTACCCCAAACTCCCCAAGTCAGTTAAAGATAAAAATAAAAAAAACAAGTCACATTCAATTGTAATTAAATAAGAGAAAACTACTCCCTCATTGACGTAATGAATGAAGATCGCTCCTCATTGGTGACTACTTATAAAATATACAGAAACTTACAGGAAAGAAGGTCAAGTAAAAATTCTCAAACAGAAAAACTATCAATAAATATAATCATTTTGACGCAATTAAGTTCCTCATATATACTTTAAACAATATTCCAGGAATTCTAAAGCAAATTCCTCCAATTCGCATTGGAAGAACGCAACTGGAAAAAATATACACTTTCATAGAAGTTTCAACAGAAAATGAAAATATAATTCCCACCTCTTTTTCTTTCTGTATCTCTCATTCCCTCTTCTCTCTAAAAATCCCTCTTTTTTCAAATTTCATAAAATTACAATTTTCCTTGTGATCTTCGATTGATGAAAAATATTAGGGCAGCCATGTTTTTGCAATTTTTGTATCGAATGAGTCCTAAAGAAACTCATCTTCTTGTATTCGAAAAGTTTTGTGTTTATTTGAATTAAATAGGGGATAATAGCCTTTGTTGCTCCATATCCTATAAAACCATAAACAAAATTAAATACTTGATCAATTTTGTTGTGTTTACTTTATTGATTTGATATAGCCGGTTTTACTTCTAATTTGAGGAATACTTGCTTCTGAAGTTATTCTCATTATTTTAAATAATTTTACAATGTCACTTTCTTTTTAAGATGCATTTACCACCATCTTTCATTCAATTCGAAATTAATTGCATTATTTTGGTGTGTTGACGTATTTTAACTGTGTGTAGATTTGTCAAAAATAAAACTAGTACTACTATCGGTTCATTGATATATACTTTCAGTAAAATAGTGAATGAAAGGAGGCGCAACTGAGGAAGTGTAGCAAAGAAGGGGGAAGGTTGGCTAATCAAAATGGCGGTTAGCAATCGTGGTCGGAACATACAGGCGATGAATATAACATCGCTCTTTAGCCGCCTGCATGGTGCGTTTTCTGAAGCTATGGCTACCCCAAAATTTATGATTGATCGTAGAACTATTGAAAAAACTTGGAAACTAATGGATAAAGTGGTAAAGTTGTGTCAACATCCGAAAATGAACTTAAAAAATAGTCCTCCTTTCATTTTGGATATACTTCCGGACACGTATCAGCACCTTCGTATGATTTATCATAAACACGAGGACAAAATGCATGTTTTGAATGATACTGAATACTTTAGAATTTTTATAGATAATTTGAACCGAAAGTGTAAACAAGCCATAAAACTCTTTAAAGAAGGCAAAGAGAAAATGTTTGACGAGTCGTCGCACTATCGCAGAAATCTAACTAAACTTAGTTTAGTTTTTAGTCATATGTTATCAGAACTAAAAGCTATTTATCCCAATGGTAGTTTTGCGGGAGATAGCTTTAGAATTACAAAAAGTGATGCTGCGGAATTTTGGAAAAATGCTTTCGGAGAAAGGTAGTTTTTTACTTGTGTTTACATTTGTGTTTACTTCTACAATTTTATATTTGTTTGGAATTTAATGGTTTATAATGTTTGTTTTTAAAGATTTTAGACATTTCAATTTAAGGTATCAATGAATTTCGTAGTTACTTAAAATTTAAATTAATAAAATTCACTATATCCTGTGATCACATTCAGTTTATTGAGATGCCCTTCTATAATTTATCATGTTAAACCTACATACCCCGTATCCAAGAAATTACATATATATTCAAATCATTTGCTGTGTTAATTTATTTTTTTTTTTGTTCTAATTTATAGGAACGTTCATTATGAAAATCTAGTATGTAACAGCTATGCAAAAATTGAGTTTTTTCTTCCTCTTTATCATGGAACATAAATTTGTTTATATTAATTACATTTAATTTCAAATTTTATTTAATTTTAGCATCTATAATTGAATTTAAAGTTTAATATATCTTGTTTTTTTTATTTAGAAACAAAGTTATGAAAAATATTTGACATTTAATTGTACTATGTTTGTTTCATAAATGGATACATGTATTTCTTTTTAAGTCTTCCAAATTTATGAAATCGAAAATTATGTAGTAACTTTTCTGCAAATGTTTGTAAAATGTTAACATCAGTCCCCTTGCTTATGTATATTTTTATATTTTCTTCTGATATTGATAAGGGAAGGAAATGTAAATGCTATATGCTTGTAAATGTTACAATTGATGAATATGAAATACCTATTGGTTTGACAAATTATGGCACTTTACATTGTTGCATGTAAGTCATTATTTATTGGTAAACTGAAATTTTTGATATTCATATGAATGTTTTTATACAAGGTTTTTATTCATTATTGAACTTAATGATTTTGTTCCTGTCATTAGTCTGTTTGCTAATTCTGTATCATTTCAATTTTCTAAAATTTGGGAACTTTTCTTAAATATTGAGGGGGGGGGGGAGGAGGCTTCACATGCTACATATACACATGCATTTTTGCAATAAGTACATGTTACATTTACCTTTGATATACATAATTAAGATAATGAAATTTATACGAATAAGATGGCCTTGCTGTATAGACTTTGCTCCTTTTTTTTAAACCTGTTATTACATTCTTTTTATAAACATATATATTCTGTAATTTCTTATCCAATTTCTGACAACTGAATCACATTTTTGGAAATATGCTTGAGGTAAAAATTTATAGTGTTCAATATAGGCATTTGTGCATCAAGTGAATTTTTTATAAATTGCTTAATACTCCAACATATTTTTTTAAAAAAATCGTTCTTGGTTTTGTAACAATTCGTTTGATTACTTTTGTCACCATCTCTAAAAAGAAATGTTTATCTTTTAGTTCTAGGTATTCAAAAAATTTACCGCAGAAAATTTAAAAAAAATTTCCTTATGAAGGTACTAGAGAGAATGAAGTCTGATTTTGACCTTGGGATTTTTTCATGATTTACAATTATAAAGCAGTTTATCAGTATTAAGCAAACAGTTGTTAAGTAGAAATCTGCCTTTAAATTTTGAACTAGGCCATCAAAGTGTTTCTTCTAACTATAAACACATAGTTTAACAAAGAATTCTTGCATTGTATAAAAATGATAAAACTGCTTTGAATAGAATATATTCAAAAATTAGACTATTTGCATTTTAATGTGACACATCTATCTTGTTGCATTTGCAGTTATTTATTTCTAGGATTCTTATATGAACAAATTGTATTTTTTTAGAATTTTCTTTGATCTAATTAATAGTAAATATTTCATTTAAAATTCAAGTCACATGTTGTATTCTGCTGAATTAATAAATTTAGTTTAGGCTTAAAAATTAAGTTATTGAAAAAAATGGTATGAATTATAAAAAATATGTATATTCTTTAGTGTAATATTACTACAGACATTTTAAAATTTATTTCCTGTATATTATATTTCTCCTTTTTCAGCAATATATGCACACAATGAACTGATTCTTAATATTAATATTCTTAATTGTCAGATGTTTGCAAACTGTCTCTGGCATTTAATTGAATTGTAGAAAATTATGAATTTAGAATGTTTAGGCTCTGAAAATTATACCTAAATTGTCTTTGTTTGTATGTTGTTTGAAATCAATATTCAACACTTTTAAAAATTAGACAACAGTATTTTATGATATAGTTATAAATAATTTGCAAATTATTCTTTTACTAGTAAAATACATTATTCTATTTAAGATTTATGTTAGCAGCAAGTTCATATTTCCAAACATACAGTTGAACCTTGCTGTAATGAACTTTTACATTAATTACAATTGAACTCCTCTATAACTGTTATTTTAAATCTTATTGTGAACCCTTGTGCAAATTTACAGTGGACTAAAATTCCTTTCCACAGAATTTTTTCCCATTTTTTCTGAGGTTAATTTCACAGGTACATATTAGGATCCTAAAAGACAACATTTCTGAACTTCCATTTCAAATCCCACTCTTTCACCTCTCTCAATGTTTTAGGAATCAACCACTGATACACTACTTGATGTACAGTATTCTACTTTCTCTACTCTCCTACCTATTTTGAGAATCACCTGGTCTACTGCACTGAACCTTTGATCAAATAATTTCCTTAAAAATTAGAATGGTGGAACATACCTTAGAGGTATTGCTCGATGTCCTTCTCCTTAACATCTATAGCCACAGTTTTATATCCTTGTGAGTACTTCTGATTGGACATACATTTTGTCATCAAGTACAACCTAAAAAATGATGAATACAATGAATTCCTTAAAGAATAAATCATTTATAATGTACGATAAAAATAAAAGTAATCAAATGTGATGAAGATAGTGCCAATCGTTTGGTAATATGTTAGGAATTTTTCTTATCAAAATTGCTCAATTTCCAACATTTGAAAAAATGGCAACGTGATTGTCATGGTTCACTAAAACAATCCGATTGGAACAAACAAGCTACATCTAGCTGAAAAAGTGAATGTAAAAGTTCTTATAAAATTGTTCACTATTCAATAGAATATATATAAATATATGTTTATACATATTTAATAATTTAATAGAAAATTGTGTGTTATCACAGTGATTGTTGCCAACAAATCCCACCATCAAATTCACACAGTGTTTCAACAAAATGGATATATTGTGAACCTTCATTTATAGGAAACTTTTTACTGGGTCCACAAATGATTAATTATAACAAAGCTTAACTGTAGTGGGCATATCTTACTCAGATTTTAATTTTTTTTTTTAGCCATCTTAATTTTTGTTTCTCTAAATTGAGATATATTTTTAATTGTGTGTG